>CM068357.1:40161413-40183913 GCA_034769755.1 Odontamblyopus lacepedii
ATCGGCCGTATGTGTAAGATCATCGATAAGACGTGCCTGTCCCCCACGCCCACTCTGGAGCAGCACCTCATGTGGGACGACATCGCCATCCTGGCCCGTTACATGCTCATGCTGTCCTTCAATAACTCTCTGGACGTAGCCGCTCACCTGCCGTACCTGTTCCACGTGGTCACTCTGCTCGTGGCCACTGGTCCCCTGTCCCTGCGGGCCTCCACGCATGGCCTGGTCATCAACATCATTCACTCCCTCTGCACGTGCTCGCAGCTCAACTTCAGCGGTGAGGACGGTGTTAGAATGTTCTGGCCTCGTCGCAAACAGACGTGGAGTTGTGTTTTGTTTCATTCACACATGTTTCACACACAAACCTGCACATTTAAGATAAGTTCTTCTCTGAAATAGAAAACGCCACACACCTTCACTAAAATCATTTGGATAATTTCAGCTCTGGAGCGACCGATTCCTACTGAACTAAAGGGAAACTGTACCCTGACAACTGATAATAAACAATTACTCAACATATGTGAATGAAACAAAGCACAACTCACTCTGTTTTGTGTAATATAGGATGTTTAATCTCTGTTGCGTTCATATTATATTTAGCTTTATTATTAGTTAAAAGTTATTAGTTTAAAATGGTGGCCACACCAGCTCATCAAAGCCTGATCTCAGCAGATCTCAGAAGCTCAGCAGGGCCTGTAGTACTTGGATGGAGACACTGGGAACTCCAGGTGCCACAGGGGGGCGCCAGCCACAGAAAACTGTTGTGTCCTTAGACACTTCACCCACATGGCCTAGAGTGAAAGTGATGTGAGCAGGGCAGGACTCCCTTGAAAAAGAGATCTCAATACGACTTTCCTGGGTAAATAAAAAAAGAGGGGGCATTCTGTTAAATTGACTCTTTGGATGTTTAACTTGCCTGGAGAAGTTTTAAACACAGGTTTGAGTAATTTGGTGATCTCTCCTTCGCCCTATTCAAACCTTTTTTTTTACTTGGCAGTAAGAATCTGAGCAAAGCTCTACCCACAAGCCTCAGCCTCATCCATACTCAGGGGTCAAATTCTTGATTTTTTATATCTGGGTCTTAAAAGGTGTGTCTCTGTATATTGCATCTCTCCTCAAATGTTTAATTTGCTTTAATAAACAACAGCAGAAGCAGGAATTGAGAATGCAACGCAGCCCCGGCACAAAATACTCCGTACACGTCACTGAAGATCACAAGCTACAGAACCACAAGCGTAAAATCAAAGATAATCTCAGTAGAAGTTTTATTAATGCCATTATGTTATTTTTTGGTTTTACCCATTTCCTGCTGGGCTTATTGGGAAGTCTCTCCACTCTTCATATTCATTAGTTTGACAAATGAAAAGAAATTCAAGAATTTTGTTTTTCTTTGCCAGTAGGTCTGTGAAATAGGTTTTTATATAAAAAGTATAAAAAGTTTTTACATAAATAAATGGTCTGAAAAATACTTGAATTGAACTTGAAGAACCCTGTAGGAACCCTGCATGCTCCTACGCAACAACTCTCCCCCAAAATATACAGAAACATGACACAAAACTGTACACAGCACCTGACTGTGTTGAGATAGTGCTCAGGAGGGGGAGTGACTTAACGTGGGGAGCAAAGGGGTTCGGCTTAGCAGTTAGAAGTGGAATAGACGTGTCATACGCTTTAATAATAGTGACATTTGACTCAAGGTTGTGGTTTGGAGCTGTGTTCAGACCGGAGGAACAAGAGCAGCTCATTTATCATTGGCATTAGCCTGTAAGAAAAGTGATATTTTTTCTTTGGCGAGTGAAATGTTCTGAACACCGCTGATCTAATGCAAATGGAGCTGTTAAACCGGGTTGTTGCATTAAAACAATCGTCTGCTGTGTTTTTCAGAGGAGACCAAGCAGGTGCTGAGGCTGAGTTTGACCGAGTTTTCGTTGCCAAAGTTTTACCTCCTGTTCGGCATCAGTAAAGTGAAGTCGGCCGCGGTCATCGCCTTTCGCTCCAGCTACAGAGACCGCTCCTTCTCCCCAGGGTCCTACGAGAGGGAGACATTCGCCCTCTCCTCCCTGGAAACGGTCACCGAGGCTCTGCTGGAGATCATGGAGGTACAACTGCTGCACTTTGGATCGAATTCACCAGCAAAATCTTCTGTGTTCTCATGGATGTGTTGTTGTTCCAGGCGTGTATGAGGGACATCCCGTCCTGCAAGTGGCTGGACCAGTGGACAGAGCTCGCACAGAAGTATGACGATTTATCAGTATTATTTAAAGCCACAGTATGTAACTTTTAGCCAAAAAGTAGACCAAAATAAAAGGATGTTTTGTTTTTTAATTTGGTTAATAGCGCTGAAACATTTCTAGATTGTGAACAGGCTTGCGTCTCCACAGATCTCACTCTTACTTGTTTCTGTGGAAATGTTGTTCCTTTGGCTTTAATCTTCCACAGTATGACATAAAACACATCTGTTTCCATGGAGAATGTTCTGAAGTCTGGTTTTGCTTGTAGACAAAGTGATGAGAAAGAAGTGAAAACAGGATCTTTAATCTCTGTTGCCTTCATATTATATTTTGCAAAGATTTTGTCTGTGCAAAATTGACCTTTTGGAGCGTTCTACCGTGTTATAACGTCGTTCCTTCCTCAAAAACATGCATGGAGACGTTTTAGATGTCCTCCATGCAGGTTTGAGTCATTTAGTGATCTCATCCTGACTCTACTCCAACCCCTCTTACTGTTACCTATTAGAATCTGTGCAATCCTCCGCCCACAGGCCTACGTCACCCATGCTCTCGCACCACAACTCCCATAAATATACAAAAACGTGACACAAAACTGTACACTGCAGCTGACTGTGCTGAGATAGTGATGAGGAGGGGAGTCACTTAAGGCCGCCACACACTACAGGAGAAATTGGGGAGGCCTGACCCGACTTTGTGTCTCTGAGTGGGATTTTGAAGCCTCTGTTCCTTCCTGTGTGGAGTCAGTGTCAGATCAGAACCACAAACATCAACAACACTACAGTCACAGCTGATAAAACAGAGAGATGGACACAGAGACGCAACAAACAAACTCAGGATACGGCCAAAATAAAGACTCACCTCTCATAAAGTGACACATTTAAAGTGCTGCATCTCTTAAGTGGTCTAAAAAAGGTGATAAATTTGAGGGAGTCAAACCTGGGAAAACCCTGATAATAACACAGTTTGGAAAGTTTGTGTCTAAAGTAGAAGTGCAGAGCTCTGATCTTTGAACACTTGAGAGTCTCAGAGTGAGTGGTTTTACTGTAGACTTTAGATCCTGTGGTCCACACACAGATCCCACTGAAGTCTTTGTCATCACAGATTTTAAGTCTCAGAAGTTTCTCCTCATGTCACTTTTTGCTGCACGTTTAAAAATTGTTTAAAACTGAAAAATCCTCTCGTGTGTAGCGGCGTTTAATGTGGGGAGCAAAAGTGTTGTGTGTTATTAGTTAGAAGAGTAATAGAATTGTAATACGCTTTAATAATAGTGAAATTTGATTCAAGGTTGGGATTTAGAGCAGTGTTCAGATTTTGGAGGAAGAAGAACAGGAAATTTCTCTTAAAATTTGTATTGATTTATTTTATTTTACAAAGTCCAATTGAATTTGAAAATTGTAATAGATATGAGGCTGAATCTTTTGTACATATACTGTTCGCTCCTGGACAAAAGTCCTGCTGCATGTGCCATTACTTTACTACTGCACCAGTGAAGGTTACAGCACAAATTAATCCTAAGAACCTGGGGATTCATATACGACAGCAAATATAAAGTTTAAAGAGAATGTTCTCAAGTATAGTTTTCACTTTCTATTTCCATGGAATCATGCAGGTGACATGTCACCTTCAGAAAGTTGCATACTGTGCCTTTAAGTTAAACTCTATCTGGGGTGAAAAGGGCAAAGGAGACGGTCAGTGAAAAAAATCTGCTATAACTTTCAAATGAGTCTTTTGCAAAACTCCGACTTGACATTGACTTGCATTCCTCATGGACTGATTTAAACTATAATCCACAACAGGACTATTCCCGGTATGTGTGTGTGTTATGTGTGTGTGTGCGTTTGCCTCGTGTGTGTGTGTGCGTTTGCCTCATGTGTGTGTGTGCGTTTGCCTCATGTGTGTGTGTGTGCGTTTGGCTCGTGTGTGTGTGCGTTTGCCTCGTGTGTGTGTGTGCGTTTGCCTCATGTGTGTGTGTGCGTTTGCCTCGTGTGTGTGTGTGTGTGCGTTTGGCTCATGTGTGTGTGTGCGTTTGCCTCATGTGTGTGTGTGCGTTTGGCTCATGTGTGTGTGCGTTTGCCTCATGTGTGTGTGTGCGTTTGGCTCATGTGTGTGTGCGTTTGGCTCATGTGTGTGTGCGTTTGGCTCATGTGTGTGTGTGCGTTTGCCTCATGTGTGTGTGTGCGTTTGCCTCATGTGTGTGTGTGCGTTTGCCTCATGTGTGTGTGTGCGTTTGGCTCATGTGTGTGTGTGCGTTTGCCTCGTGTGTGTGTGCGTTTGCCTCATGTGTGTGTGTGCGTTGCCTCATGTGTGTGTGTGCGTTTGGCTCATGTGTGTGTGTGCGTTTGGCTCATGTGTGTGTGTGCGTTTGGCTCATGTGTGTGTGTGCGTTTGGCTCATGTGTGTGTGTGCGTTTGCCTCATGTGTGTGTGTGCGTTTGGCTCATGTGTGTGTGTGCGTTTGCCTCGTGTGTGTGTGTGCGTTTGCCTCATGTGTGTGTGCGTTTGGCTCATGTGTGTGTGTGCGTTTGCCTTGTGTGTGTGTGCGTTTGGCTCATGTGTGTGTGTGCGTTTGGCTCATGTGTGCGTTTGCCTCATGTGTGTGTGTGCGTTTGCCTCGTGTGTGTGTGTGCGTTTGCCTCATGTGTGTGTGTGCGTTTGCCTCGTGTGTGTGTGTGCGTTTGCCTCATGTGTGTGTGTGCGTTTGCCTCATGTGTGTGTGTGCGTTTGCCTCGTGTGTGTGTGCGTTTGCCTCATGTGTGTGTGCGTGTGCCTCATGTGTGTGTGTGCGTTTGGCTCGTGTGTGTGTGCGTTTGCCTCATGTGTGTGTGTGCGTTTGCCTCATGTGTGTGTGTGCGTTTGGCTCATGTGTGTGTGTGCGCGTTTGCCTCGTGTGTGTGTGTGTGTGCGTTTGGCTAGTGAGTGTGTGTGCTGTTGACTCATCTGTGTGTGTGCGTTTGGCTCATGTGTGTGTGCGTTTGGCTCATGTGTGTGTGTGCGTTTGCCTCATGTGTGTGTGTGCGTTTGGCTCGTGTGTGTGTGCGTTTGGCTCTTGTGTGTGTGTGCGTTTGCCTCGTGTGTGTGTGCGTTTGCCTCGTGTGTGTGTGCGTTTGACTCATGTGTGTGTGCGTTTGCCTCATGTGTGTGTGTGCGTTTGCCTCGTGTGTGTGTGTGCGTTTGGCTCATGTGTGTGTGTGCGTTTGCCTCATGTGTGTGTGTGCGTTTGGCTCGTGTGTGTGTGCGTTTGCCTCATGTGTGTGTGTGCGTTTGCCTCATGTGTGTGTGTGCGTTTGGCTCATGTGTGTGTGTGCGTTTGCCTCATGTGTGTGTGTGCGTTTGCCTCATGTGTGTGTGTGCGTTTGCCTCATGTGTGTGTGTGCGTTTGCCTCGTGTGTGTGTGTGCGTTTGGCTCATGTGTGTGTGTGCGTTTGCCTCATGTGTGTGTGTGCGTTTGCCTCGTGTGTGTGTGTGTGTGTGCGTTTGCCTCATGTGTGTGTGTGCGTTTGCCTCATGTGTGTGTGTGCGTTTGGCTCATGTGTGTGTGTGCGCGTTTGCCTCGTGTGTGTGTGTGTGTGTGTGCGTTTGGCTCATGTGTGTGTGTGCGTTTGCCTCATGTGTGTGTGTGCGTTTGCCTCATGTGTGTGTGCGTTTGGCTCATGTGTGTGTGTGCGTTTGCCTCATGTGTGTGTGCGTTTGGCTCATGTGTGTGTGTGCGCGTTTGCCTCGTGTGTGTGTGTGTGTGTGCGTTTGGCTCATGTGTGTGTGTGCTTTTGCCTCGTGTGTGTGTGCGTTTGCCTCATGTGTGTGTGTGCGTTTGCCTCATGTGTGTGTGTGCGTTTGCCTCATGTGTGTGTGCGTTTGGCTCATGTGTGTGTGTGTGTGTGCGTTTGCCTCATGTGTGTGTGTGCGTTTGCCTCATGTGTGTGTGTGCGTTTGCCTCATGTGTGTGTGTGCGTTTGGCTCATGTGTGTGTGTGCGTTTGGCTCATGTGTGTGTGTGCGTTTGCCTCATATGTGTGTGTGTTTGCCTCATGTGTGTGTGCGTTTGCCTCATGTGTGTGCGTTTGCCTCATGTGTGTGTGTGCGTTTGCCTCATGTGTGTGTGTGCGTTTGGCTCATGTGTGTGTGTGCGTTTGGCTCATGTGTGTGTGTGCGTTTGCCTCATGTGTGTGTGTGCGTTTGCCTCATGTGTGTGTGTGCGTTTGCCTCATGTGTGTGTGTGCGTTTGCCTCATGTGTGTGCGTTTGCCTCATGTGTGTGTGCGTTTGCCTCATGTGTGTGTGCGTTTGCCTCATGTGTGTGTGTGCGTTTGCCTCATGTGTGTGTGCGTTTGCCTCATGTGTGTGTGTGCGTTTGCCTCATGTGTGTGCGTTTGCCTCATGTGTGTGTGTGTGTTTGCCTCATGTGTGTGCGTGTGCCTCATGTGTGTGCGTGTGCCTCATGTGTGTGTCTGTGTGTGTGTGCGTGTGCCTCATGTGTGTGTGCGTGTGCCTCATGTGTGTGCGTTTGCCTCATGTGTGTGTGCGTGTGCCTCATGTGTGTGCGTTTGCCTCATGTGTGTGTGTGTGTTTGCCTCATGTGTGTGCGTTTGCCTCATGTGTGTGTGTGTGTTTGCCTCATGTGTGTGCGTGTGCCTCATGTGTGTGTGTGTGCGTTTGCCTCGTGTGTGTGTGCGTTTGCCTCGTGTGTGTGTGTGTGCGTTTGCCTCATGTGTGTGTGTGTGCGTTTGCCTCATGTGTGTGTGTGCGTTTGCCTCGTGTGTGTGTGTGTGCGTTTGCCTCATGTGTGTGTCTGTGTGCAGGTTTGCCTCATGTGTGTGTGCGTTTGCCTCATGTGTGTGCGTGTGCCTCGTGTGTGTGTGCGTTTGCCTCGTGTGTGTGTGCGTTTGGCGTGTGCGTTTGGCTCATGTGTGTGTGTGTGTTATGTGTGTGTGTGTGTTTGCCTCATGTGTGTGCGTGTGCCTCATGTGTGCGTCTGTGTGCAGGTTTGCGTTCCAGTATAACCCGTCCCTTCAGCCTCGGGCTCTGGTGGTGTTCGGCTGCATCAGTAAAAGAGTGACTCATGGACAGATCCGACAGATCATCAGGATCCTGAGCAAAGCCAGTCCCCTGCTCAGCATCGACCGGGTAACACACTCTGTCCTCATCTGGAATGTTCCGCAGTGTGATATTAAACAGTTCTGCCTTAAAACTATTACATTACAGGTGGTTTTGTAGCTCAGAAATACTTTGATCTCCATCTAGATGAAAAGTTTAATGCCACAGTGTGAAACATTCCCTCTGTAGCTGTTGCTTCATTGGAGGAAGACGCTGTGTTCAGTTTGTTTCTTCCTTCTGCTCCTGGTGTTCTCAGGGTTTGGAGAGTTGTCTGAAAGGACCGGACAATTACAACAGCCAAGTGTTGATAGAAGCCACTGTGATCGCTCTGACCAAACTGCAGCCTCTCCTCACCAAGGTAACAGACCACTGCGTACAATGGTGCGCTTAGAATTCTAGTTAAACAAGTCACATGACACTTCAAAAGAGCTGTACTCCTGCGTAATGTTTACAGGCATATTTCATGGTGCTCAAATACAATAAACTGAACTGAAAAAATGCTAAAGATACGCCGAGTCGGAGGAACTAAAGGAACTATACAGGAACTTTGTGCACTTCTGTGTGAAGCCCTTTGTGACAGTTTTTAGAAAAGTGCTGTTCAAATAAAGTGTATTATTGTTATTATGACTTTATGGAGCTGTAAAGTGTCCCTCGCACACATTTGCTGTTACGGTGTCGCCATCTTGTGGGCGTCTTTGGGAACAAGTAGCTCAGAATCAGAATCATTTATTAATGGCCACACAACAAGTTGGTGGAATATGTTTCCAGTACAGCAAGAAATGCTCACATCTTCTGTGTCTGTTGCAGAACAAAAACAAATTTAGCTGTTAGAAGTTTTCAGTTTGTCCCAGAAAGGCTGGAAATAAAAGTCTGGAGACCAACTGGACGTCTTAAGCAGGAGAAGTTTATTTACAACATAATACGGCCTGTGGGGACGTGAAAGTGAACATAGTGTGATTTTTGAATGTTGAAGCCCCTGGACTATGCTTCCAAAAGAGGGGGTTTATAAAGCAAGTGTTGTGAGACGATGAAGGTCAGAAGGCCTCTAGTTAGAGAGCAACATGCCCCTATTTAGATAACAGGAGGCCAATGGGATGTGAATAGAAGACGACAGGGTTAAAGGCATTAAAGTGAGAGATGTCAGTGGAGGATAAATGACTGTCTGCTGTTTTTGGTCTCAGGAGTCTCCAATGCACAAAGCCCTGTTCTGGGTGGCGGTGGCCGTGTTACAGTTGGATGAAGTGAACCTGTATTCAGCAGGGACGGCGCTGCTAGAACAGAACCTCCACACACTCGACTCCATGAGGGTTTTCAATGATAAGGTACAAAGTTTTTGGTTTTGTTCCCTGAAGGCTGTTTTGTGCCGGGGTGAGAG
This sequence comes from Odontamblyopus lacepedii, assembly GCA_034769755.1. Classification (NCBI taxonomy): domain Eukaryota; kingdom Metazoa; phylum Chordata; class Actinopteri; order Gobiiformes; family Gobiidae; genus Odontamblyopus; species Odontamblyopus lacepedii. The sequence continues at coordinate 40,170,108 of CM068357.1, forward strand.
GGGGCAGAGACATTCAGCAAACAGCTGGAAGGTGTAACCTCACCCCTTTGTGTCGGGAATAACAGGCATCAACTTTGGGGAGACTGGAATTTTAACTATATTGATTAGATCTGCAATTTATGTATTCTAATCAATATTTAGGGGCGAAAACTTTACATTTGGCCAAACAAACTTGCTAATAATGATCATCTCAAAAGCCAAGATGTTAATTTCTGTAAAAAACAAGGGAAAAACACAAAACTGATCCACTAGCTCTCTAATATCTCTAATATCTCTAATATCTCTAATATCTCTAATATCTCTAATATCTCTAATATGTGGTTAAATGTGGTGTTTGGTTGGCAGAGTCCAGAGGAGGTGTTTATGGAGATACGGCGCCCCCTGGAGTGGCACTGTAAACAGATGGATCATTTTGTCGGCCTTAACTTCAGCGCAAACTTCAACTTTGCTCTTGTGGGGCATTTACTGAAAGGTTTGTCTGACATCTTGAGTTGTCCAGTGTGTTCTGGGAAGGTTTGGGTTTGTAAACGTGCAAAAGTCCAGATTGTGAGGTTTCTTCTACAGCGGTGAGGTCCAAATCAGAGGTGATGTAGTTCACATGTGAAATGACATCACAACATTCAGATCTGCCCAGAGTTTAACACTGAGCTGAAGGACACAATTCTGTGGGATAATTTGCCTGATTTGTTGAGCTATTTTATGGTTAATATCTGTGTAATCACTGAGCCTGTTCACATGAAGCTAAACATAGATGTTACTTCACATTTACAGTAATATATGATTTAAGCTACATTTTTTTATGTAAAGCTTTGTAAATTAAAATACGTTTAGCCCAAATTGAAGTTCTTTGGGTTTTTGTAGGCTACAGACACCCGTCTCCCACCACGGTGGCTCGGACAGTGAGGATCCTCCACACTCTTCTGTCTCTCATCAGTAAAAACCTCAAATGTGACAAGTTTGAGGTGAACACTCAGAGCGTGGCCTATCTGGCAGGTAAGTGCTCTTTATCATCATACGCACAACAACTCTACACTTGAATAGTGAATTTGACTTAACTCGGCCTTTTCAAAAACCTGGGTTTCACCTTCCTGTTTATGGCCTATTTGGACTTTTCCCCATTCTAAAGATATATTGATATGTGTAATGTGCTGTGTTGAACCCTGTGGATACTATAAACCAGTGGTCAACCTAGAGGTCTCTAAATGATGAATGAGTGACCTTTCAGATGCAGTGGTAGATGCAGTTTCCAAGTGTTGGCCTATCACATAACTGGAATGATCGTCTGTAGCCTGTTTTCTCCTCTGGGGGTAATGATTGTTGATGGACGACTGAAAAAGGTTGAACCACTGTTATAAACTAAAAAACTCTAACTCAAAGTAGTGGCAGTTTTCTCTGTATAAAAGTTTTTCTCAAAGTTGGAGAAATGCGAACAATCAACATTTCAGGTTTACGCTAAAACAGTCCTGAACATGTGACACTGACCTCTGCTCTTTAAACCAGGAACACTTCTGTCTGTCTGTACGACTGGAAGGTTTTCATTCTGCACTCATCATTCTTCTCTTTTCATGTTCATTTTATGATGATTATTTATGGGGTGTTTTTGTTTTTGTTTGTATTGTGATTTTAATGTCTCTCTTATTCTATAAAGCACTTTGAATTACTTTGTGTACGAGTTGTGCTACACAAATAAACTTGCAGCATTTTGTTCTCATCCACACTAAAAACAGTCTTCTCCCTCTTTGTCCTTCCCCCCCTCAGCTCTGCTCACAGTATCTGAGGAGGTGCGCAGTCGCTGTAGTCTCAAACACAGGAAGTCTTTGCTGATCTCAGACCTGTCCATGGACCCTGTTCCCATGGAGACGTACTCAAGCCACGCCCCAGACCCCAGCTGCAGGTCGGATATCTTACTCACCCGTCATCCCAGATTTACTCAATTTCATGTTTCTGACAAAGTAAAAATTGGGTACAGCACAAATTATAAATATAGAGTGACTATTTTTCCCTCCTGACCAGCAGAGGGCAGAGCTTTCATTCATTCAGTTATTCATTCAATTTACTAGGCCCGAGTGCCAGAGGCTGGTGAAGGAACTATTAGTATCACAGTGATGCTCACAGGGGGCGGGAACTAAACTGACTCGACATGACTCGCCTGTAGTGACCAGGGACCCTCACCATGACGTAGCTGCACCAGAGGTTTCCGAAAATGTGAAGTTTGTCGGCCAAAAAAAAGTGGAACATTGTTCTCGTATCAGAATATTCTTCTTCTTCTTTTTTTTTTTTCCTCCTCACACACTCACCCATTTTTCGCCAAGTGAACAATGTAGAAAACTCACGAAATTTGGCCACGTGTGAAAAAATCTGCCTCTGTAACTTTTGGCTATTTCCCTTTTCAATAAATAAATAAAATGGCTCGTCAGCGCCCCCTAACGAGACAAAAATGCATTAGGGAATAAGAATGACACCAAAAAAAATTTGAATCATAAAATTTAACACAGAAGTTGATCATGATAAGACGAGTGAAAAACATTATTATGGCCACGCCCCCTGACACACCAGGGGGCAGCCATCTTGGATTAAAGTTTGCGAAGCTGAAACGCACTCCTCCGCAGGCGTCACCCGAACGGCCTCAGATTTGGTCCACATTATCTCCAGGGGGAACGTCAAAAAATATCCACATCCCAAATCCGTCTGACGTCTCTGAGCAGTGAAGCCACAAATAATGAACACAAGTTTTGGATATTTACAAATTGCTCCTATTTGCTCAAACAAACTCTGATTTCAATGAAATTTGACACAGTTCTTAAACTCTCTGCCCTAAAGCAACTGAATGTGAAAAAAAATTAATTTGGTGCATTAGCGCCCCCTACAGATTGAAATAAAACGTGACCCCACAAACACGTTGAAAAACGTTCAAAAACTCACCAAACTTTGCCAAAAGTTCAGAAATGATGAGACATTCGAGAAAATATAGGTTTCATGTGTGGGGATTAAAAATGGAGATAATTCACCACCTCGAATATTAGGCTCCGCCCACTCCTATGGAAGCCGTCCCAGCTCAACTTTGTTGTAGAGCCATGAAATTCGGTACACGCATTCGTCACGTGAAGACAAACAAAAAATATTATTATGGCCACGCCCCCTGACAAAGCAGAAGGCGGCCATCTTGGATTGAAATCTTCAAAATGCAGAGTTTGCATTTTCACTCATGTTGTGTTTGAACGAACTCCTCTGAAGGCGCTTCACCCACAGGGCTGAAAATCACCGCACATCATCTAGAGAAGTGCAGCTTCAAATGTGACCTCCATTTTTTAAAAAAAACTGTCAGTTTATGTGCAGCGAAACCACAAAGTTCAATCAAAATTTAGAAAATATTCAATATGAAGATTTGCTCCCGTTGGCACAGACTTAGTCCGATCGAGCTGAAATTAGAGTCGCTGATGCTGATCTCGGCCTGAATATAAAACACTATAAAGCAGGGGTGTCAAACTCATTTTGGTCCGGGGGCCGTATGCAGCCTACTGTGATCCCAAAAGGGCCGGATCAGAAAACTCAGTTCTCTCTTCAAGTTATTGTATTTTTCTCCGTGTCTCGTAGTGGTGTTTAAGATTATATTCCTCGAGCAACGCCACTTGTTCCAAACACACTGAGCACAGATTTCCCATTCACCTCTGTCAACAAATAAGAATTAGACTATTTTTCTTGGGAAATCCTGAACTCAGCATCTGCTTTTCTCATTTTTTGACATTTTGCTGATGAGGGTCACGGTCGACAGTCAAAACGATCGTCCTTTAAGAGCGTTTGGAAAGAGGAAAGTCTTCATTTGTGCTGCTCTGGTGGGAGTCGCAACGTACAGAAACGCCGGAGACGCTGCTATGCTAAACGGTGCAGAAAATTAACAGAAAAATCTGAAAATTTTAAGTATTTTAATAGAAAAATCAGCCGAGGGCCAGATTAAAGGTCTTGGAGGGCCGGATCTGGCCCCCGGGCCGCATGTTTGACACATGTGCTATAAAGCATATGGAAAATTACACTATAGCGCCCCCTAGTATAATGAAACGCCAACATTATCGGATTTGTACTAAATTTGGGAATTACATTCTATGCATGACTACGAGCAAAAAAATACATTATGGACATGGGGAATTTTTCACTGTTGCCCACCAGGGGCGCAAAGACTCCTCAAAAATCATTTAAAGATGCACTATGTAATTTTTCTGATGGAGGATGTGTTGGCCTGAATATAATGCACTGTAAAGCATATGAAAAGTGGAGTTGGGGCTTATGGTTATTGGGGTTAGTGTGGGGCTTGGTGTTTGCGGGGCATGATGTGCAGGGCACGTCGTTTGCGGGGCTGTGGCGTGGACACACGTGAGGGCCGAACATCGCCGCTTGTGGCTATATTTTTGTATTTGTTTTGTATTTCCAGGACACTCCGAGAGACGCAGCCGTGGACGTCTCCGCAGGTGTCGGAGCGGTATCTCTCGGCTCACTACCCCACAGTGGGACAGATCAGCCCCAGGACCAGGAAGAGCATGAGTCTGGACATGGGTCAGCCCTCACAGGCCAACACCAAGAAACTGCTGGGTAAGTCCACAGCTACTTGTGTGGATGAAGACAGAACTTCTAATGCGTTTGTGTGACTGTAAACTGCTGTTCTTCAGGGACCAGAAAGAGCTTTGACCACCTCATCTCAGACTCCAAAGCACCAAAGAGGCCGGAGATGGAGGCGGGGATGACCACGCCGCCCAAAATGAGACGAGTGGCAGAGAACGACTATGAGATCGGTAAGAATTTGCTGTGAAGCCAACATGATGCAATGATTTATTTAACTGCGGCTGGGCAATAGGCGAATAAACATTGAAACTTTCCCACCCACTCCTCCTATTGGCCGACCTCCCTAAGGCTCTTGAGTGAGTGACAGGTTGAATTGACCAATCATGAACTCTCAGAACAAGCATTTGACTTTTATTTACCTCTAAAATCCATTATAAAGATACTAAGGGCCAATCCCATTTCTAATTTCTACCCCTGAGCAACAAGGGGTGGGGGTTGAAAGTCGACTCCTACGAATTGGGACAAACCTTCAACAATTACATACTTTATCAGAAGTCACTGGCAGCTTTTATGTGAACTTACTGTCAGAGTGGAATGACATGCAGACCATCCGAAAGGACACAACCTGAGCTTCTCTAAGGGTTAAACCAATGATATCGCTGTCAGTTACTTGGGTTACAATATCCAAATAACTGTGCAGCACGGACGCTCGCAGTTCATTCACAACTTTATTTCCACACATCAACCGATCGCTCAAGTCACAAATAACGTGACAATACTCAGCGTAGCACTAGTGATTTTTTCGTGTGCATTTTGTGAAGAAAATGACTGTTACACATTGGAACAATGTTAAATTTAAGACAATACAGCAGTTATCACAAATTTAAACCATAAATAACGGAGAAAAAACATTGAGAACTTCGGTCTCTTTGGTTGTGGCAGCAGCCATCTTGCCAGTGATTCGCAAGGCATTCTGAGAAATTGCTCGTACCCCTCTGTTTGGAGTGTGTCTGGAGGGGTATATTGCCCTACCACTTCCCCCTACCCCTCTGCTATAACGGGAACTGGGACCCTTACCCCTCTGCTATAACAGGAACTGGGACCCTTACCCCTCTGCTATAACGGGAACTGGGACCCTTACCCCTCTGCTATAACGGGAACTGGGACCCTTACCCCTCTGCTATAACGGGAACTGGGACCCTTACCCCTCTGCTATAACGGGAACTGGGACCCTTACCCCTCTGCTATAACGGGAACTGGGACCCTTACCCCTCTGCTATAACGGGAACTGGGACCCTTACCCCTCTGCTATAACGGGAACTGGGACCCTTACCCCTACATGTGAACAGTGGGGTAGGAGAAAGGGGGAGGGCCAAGGGCTGTACTGGGATTCAGACTACACAAATGGCCCTAAAATAGAAGTCGTCATATCATTTTTGTGGCACATTGTCGACCCCTATATTAAACTCATTAATTAGTTTACATTTTTTATTGAAGCTTCGGCTAAGCACAGATTTCTATGTCTCTGGTGTGCTTTTTGTTACAGAAAGTCAGAGAATCGCAAACTCGCATCTACGCAAAGTTTCAGTTTCAGAGTCGAACGTGCTTTTGGACGAAGAGGTGCTCACCGACCCGAAGATCCAGGCTCTGCTGCTCACTGTGCTGGTGAGGAAGGAGCACTACACACTGTCACGCCTGCTGTTGGGACCTTATTACTGCAGTCATGTGATTTAAAGTGATTTTGAGTTGCTTGGTTGAATTCTGTTTGTAATTTTAGGCGACACAAGTGAAGTACACTACAGATGATTTTGACCAGAGGATCTTGTATGAATATTTAGCCGAAGCCAGCGTCGTCTTCCCAAAGGTTTTCCCTGTTGTGTAAGTAGCTCATAGTGATCTTCATATATTGATTTGAGATTCTTTCTGTTTTTAGATAGATTTTTCTGTACTCAAGCAATACCTGCCACACATGAACATTTTATACCTATAAGTAATCTCAGACGCTTGGTTATGTGTGAACCTTTATGCTTTTTTGTCAAATATAAGATTTAAAAAAATGTATATATTAAAAAATCAGGAATCTGAAGAATAGTGTAATACCATACAAACATATTCATTATTACGTGTAATTGGCTATTGTAGGGAGTATTATCTGTCACATAAGAGTGAGTTGTACAGTTGTAGGGAGTATTATCTGTTCCATAAGAGTGAGTTGTACAGTTGTAGGGAGTATTATCTGTTCCATAAGAGTGAGTTGTACAGTTGTAGGGAGTATTATCTGTTCCATAAGAGTGAGTTGTACAGTTGTAGGGAGTATTATCTGTTCCATAAGAGTGAGTTGTACAGTTGTAGGGAGTATTATCTGTTCCATAAGAGTGAGTTGTACAGTTGTAGGGAGTATTATCTGTTCCATAAGAGTGAGTTGTACAGTTGTAGGGAGTATTATCTGTTCCATAAGAGTGAGTTGTACAGTTGTAGGGAGTATTATCTGTTCCATAAGAGTGAGTTGTACAGTTGTAGGGAGTATTATCTGTTCCATAAGAGTGAGTTGTACAGTTGTAGGGAGTATTATCTGTTCCATAAGAGTGAGTTGTATAGTTGTAGGGAGTATTATCTGTTCCATAAGAGTGAGATGTACAGTTGTAGGGAGTATTATCTGTTCCATAAGAGTGAGTTGTACAGTTGTAGGGAGTATTATCTGTTCCATAAGAGTGAGTTGTACAGTTGTAGGGAGTATTATCTGTTCCATAAGAGTGAGTTGTACAGTTGTAGGGAGTATTATCTGTTCCATAAGAGTGAGTTGTACAGTTGTAGGGAGTATTATCTGTTCCATAAGAGTGAGTTGTACAGTTGTAGGGAGTATTATCTGTTCCATAAGAGTGAGTTGTACAGTTGTAGGGAGTATTATCTGTTCCATAAGAGTGAGTTGTACAGTTGTAGGGAGTATTATCTGTTCCATAAGAGTGAGATGTACAGTTGTAGGGAGTATTATCTGTTCCATAAGAGTGAGATGTACAGTTGTAGGGAGTATTATCTGTTCCATAAGAGTGAGATGTACAGTTGTAGGGAGTATTATCTGTTCCATAAGAGTGAGTTGTACAGTTGTAGGGAGTATTATCTGTTCCATAAGAGTGAGTTGTACAGTTGTAGGGAGTATTATCTGTTCCATAAGAGTGAGATGTACAGTTGTAGGGAGTATTATCTGTTCCATAAGAGTGAGATGTACAGTTGTAGGGAGTATTATCTGTTCCATAAGAGTGAGTTGTACAGTTGTAGGGAGTATTATCTGTTCCATAAGAGTGAGTTGTACAGTTGTAGGGAGTATTATCTGTTCCATAAGAGTGAGATGTACAGTTGTAGGGAGTATTATCTGTTCCATAAGAGTGAGATGTACAGTTGTAGGGAGTATTATCTGTTCCATAAGAGTGAGTTGTACAGTTGTAGGGAGTATTATCTGTTCCATAAGAGTGAGTTGTACAGTTGTAGGGAGTATTATCTGTTCCATAAGAGTGAGATGTACAGTTGTAGGGAGTATTATCTGTTCCATAAGAGTGAGATGTACAGTTGTAGGGAGTATTATCTGTTCCATAAGAGTGAGTTGTACAGTTGTAGGGAGTATTATCTGTTCCATAAGAGTGAGATGTACAGTTGTAGGGAGTATTATCTGTTCCATAAGAGTGAGATGTACAGTTGTAGGGAGTATTATCTGTTCCATAAGAGTGAGTTGTACAGTTGTAGGGAGTATTATCTGTTCCATAAGAGTGAGTTGTACAGTTGTAGGGAGTATTATCTGTTCCATAAGAGTGAGTTGTACAGTTGTAGGGAGTATTATCTGTTCCATAAGAGTGAGATGTACAGTTGTAGGGAGTATTATCTGTTCCATAAGAGTGAGATGTACAGTTGTAGGGAGTATTATCTGTTCCATAAGAGTGAGTTGTACAGTTGTAGGGAGTATTATCTGTTCCATAAGAGTGAGATGTACAGTTGTAGGGAGTATTATCTGTTCCATAAGAGTGAGATGTACAGTTGTAGGGAGTATTATCTGTTCCATAAGAGTGAGTTGTACAGTTGTAGGGAGTATTATCTGTTCCATAAGAGTGAGTTGTACAGTTGTAGGGAGTATTATCTGTTCCATAAGAGTGAGTTGTACAGTTGTAGGGAGTATTATCTGTTCCATAAGAGTGAGATGTACAGTTGTAGGGAGTATTATCTGTTCCATAAGAGTGAGTTGTACAGTTGTAGGGAGTATTATCTGTTCCATAAGAGTGAGATGTACAGTTGTAGGGAGTATTATCTGTTCCATAAGAGTGAGATGTACAGTTGTAGGGAGTATTATCTGTTCCATAAGAGTGAGTTGTACAGTTGTAGGGAGTATTATCTGTTCCATAAGAGTGAGTTGTACAGTTGTAGGGAGTATTATCTGTTCCATAAGAGTGAGTTGTACAGTTGTAGGGAGTATTATCTGTTCCATAAGAGTGAGATGTACAGTTGTAGGGAGTATTATCTGTTCCATAAGAGTGAGATGTACAGTTGTAGGGAGTATTATCTGTTCCATAAGAGTGAGTTGTACAGTTGTAGGGAGTATTATCTGTTCCATAAGAGTGAGATGTACAGTTGTAGGGAGTATTATCTGTTCCATAAGAGTGAGATGTACAGTTGTAGGGAGTATTATCTGTTCCATAAGAGTGAGTTGTACAGTTGTAGGGAGTATTATCTGTTCCATAAGAGTGAGTTGTACAGTTGTAGGGAGTATTATCTGTTCCATAAGAGTGAGTTGTACAGTTGTAGGGAGTATTATCTGTTCCATAAGAGTGAGATGTACAGTTGTAGGGAGTATTATCTGTTCCATAAGAGTGAGTTGTACAGTTGTAGGGAGTATTATCTGTTCCATAAGAGTGAGTTGTACAGTTGTAGGGAGTATTATCTGTTCCATAAGAGTGAGATGTACAGTTGTAGGGAGTATTATCTGTTCCATAAGAGTGAGATGTACAGTTGTAGGGAGTATTATCTGTTCCATAAGAGTGAGTTGTACAGTTGTAGGGAGTATTATCTGTTCCATAAGAGTGAGATGTACAGTTGTAGAGTATTATCTGTTCCATAAGAGTGAGATGTACAGTTGTAGGGAGTATTATCTGTTCCATAAGAGTGAGTTGTACAGTTGTAGGGAGTATTATCTGTTCCATAAGAGTGAGTTGTACAGTTGTAGGGAGTATTATCTGTTCCATAAGAGTGAGTTGTACAGTTGTAGGGAGTATTATCTGTTCCATAAGAGTGAGATGTACAGTTGTAGGGAGTATTATCTGTTCCATAAGAGTGAGTTGTACAGTTGTAGGGAGTATTATCTGTTCCATAAGAGTGAGTTGTACAGTTGTAGGGAGTATTATCTGTTCCATAAGAGTGAGATGTACAGTTGTAGGGAGTATTATCTGTTCCATAAGAGTGAGATGTACAGTTGTAGGGAGTATTATCTGTTCCATAAGAGTGAGTTGTACAGTTGTAGGGAGTATTATCTGTTCCATAAGAGTGAGTTGTACAGTTGTAGGGAGTATTATCTGTTCCATAAGAGTGAGTTGTACAGTTGTAGGGAGTATTATCTGTTCCATAAGAGTGAGATGTACAGTTGTAGGGAGTATTATCTGTTCCATAAGAGTGAGATGTACAGTTGTAGGGAGTATTATCTGTTCCATAAGAGTGAGATGTACAGTTGTAGGGAGTATTATCTGTTCCATAGTTGTAGGGAGTATTACAGTATGAATGTAGTCCTGGGTCTCTCACTGTTGGAGAATGAGCTCCTCTGGATTGTCCTCCTGGCCCTGTTTATCATCACTGTCCCTTCTTTATTCTGTGTTAGACGTTGTGTTAATTCATGTTAATTAAAGTTTATGTCTGATTTCAGCCACAACCTGCTGGACTCAAAGATCAACACTGTGCTGTCCATGTGCCAGGACACAAACCTCCTGAACCCCGTCCACGGCATCGTCCAGAGTGTAGTGTACCACGAGGAGTCCCCCCCACAGTACCAGCCCTCCTACCTGCAGAGTGAGGAGCACTACACTCAGATCACTGTCAGGCCTGTGCAGAGTGAGGAGCACCAGAGTGGGAAACAACACACTTATATTTAGATATTTCAATAACTATTAGGCCTGTGCAGAGTGAGGAGCACCAGAGTGGGAAACAACACACTTATATTTAGATATTTCAATAACTATTAGGCCTGTGCAGAGTGTGGAGCACCAGAGTGGGAAACAACACACTTATATTTAGATATTTCAATAACTATTAGGCCTGTGCAGAGTGTGGAGCACCAGAGTGGGAAACAACACACTTATATTTAGATATTTCAATAACTATTAGGCCTGTGCAGAGTGTGGAGCACCAGAGTGGGAAACAACACACTTATATTTAGATATTTCAATAACTATCAGGCCTGTGCAGAGTGTGGAGCACCAGAGTGGGAAACAACACACTTATATTTAGATATTTCAATAACTATTAGGCCTGTGCAGAGTGAGGAGCACCAGAGTGGGAAACAACACACTTATATTTAGATATTTCAATAACTATTAGGCCTGTGCAGAGTGAGGAGCACCAGAGTGGGAAACAACACACTTATATTTAGATATTTCAATAACTATTAGGCCTGTGCAGAGTGAGGAGCACCAGAGTGGGAAACAACACACTTATATTTAGATATTTCAATAACTATTAGGCCTGTGCAGAGTGAGGAGCACCAGAGTGGGAAACAACACACAGTTGTCACCACTGCTGGGTTTCAGATGACATGACAGCATTCTATAAGACTGTATTAATGAATACAGATGGGAGGAAGCTAAAATAAGTCTTATTAAAATGCAAAATGATGTTGTAATACAGTGAGTTCTTGGGTTTAGTCAATAATTGAAAATCCCAGGTTCAACATGTGTGCATGGATTTGGATCTTTCATGGCAAAGTTCAATGTAATTAGTACAGAAATGTGGCTCTGGCCCCATTTGGGAGAATGACATCATCATATTTTAGAATCTGAACACCACTGTCGCTTGTGTATGAAGTATCTGAATAATCCTTTCCAGGAGTGACGTGTCACATTTCTGCTGATGGGGCTGAGACCTGCTTGTCTCTATGGGGATGGAATCCCTTTGCCGGGAATATTCCATAATATGGCTTATTGGACTTGTATGTATTTCAGTGGTTGTTTTGTTTTTAATGAAACGTCCTCATTGTTAGTGGGCTTGTGTCTTGCCTCCTGGCATCACTAATGCATGGCTAATGCCATGCTGTGGAACATTCCAGGCACTCCACTGGAGACAACCATGCTTTAATGCCATGCTGTGGAAAATTTTAGGTACAACATTAACATCTCCATGGAGATAAGTAGAAGGCTGGCCCTCCACACTGACATATTGCACTTTGAAGTACTCACAGATGTATTTGCTGTGTGTACTGCTCCCTCTGCTGGCCCGGGCGCCTCATTACATGCTGTGCACAGCTTTAGTTTCTGACATGTCATTTCTCTGCTCATTTCACAGGCTTCGGGTTTAATGGACTTTGGAGGTTTGCTGGGCCCTTCTCAAAGGTACAGTGTGAATCATGACCTCCTCTCGCTCTCTCTTTTTGCTGCCTGGGCTCATCTGGTTCTGCTGACTTTGCCTTTCACATCTAATACCCAGGATTTACAGGGACATAACCATCGCCACGGCGACGATAAACGAACTGTGACCTGGAGTAAATTCAGAACTAAACGAGGGGTAAAACAGGAGGCAAAGACTAGACTAGGACAAATCCCAGTTCTTAGGAACTTCACATGCAGACAGTCCCAGTGGACTAAACCAAGCCTGTACTAGGACTAAAATGGGTGTGTGGAGTTTGCATGTTCTCCCCGTGTCTGGATGGGTTTCCTCCGGGTGCTCCGGTTTCCCCCATCAACCCAAAACCTGCAGCACCTGAACTAACATAAGGACCATGTTGTTCACCCTCCTGTGGGCTCCTCACAGAGGGGTTCATAGGGGGTCAGGTGCTATGAGGATTGGGCAGTAAACTGCCCCCGTGACCCAGCCGGATTAAGCGGGAGTGGATGGATGGATGGAGTGGATGGAGTGGATGGAGTGGATGGATGGATGGATAAATAACTCAAACAGGTCATGTTTGAGAACCATTCACAGTATTATTATTGTCAAATGAGTAAATCAGTATAATGAGTAAATAATAATATGTAATTGTTTCTCCTGCAGCAAACCCAGATCCCGGACTACGCCGAGCTCATCGTCAAGTTTCTGGAGGCTTTGATTGACAGTTACCTCCCGGCGGCGGACGAGGAGAGGGGGGAGGAGCAGCTGAGGACTCCCACCTCGCCCTACCCGCCCACCAGCCAATCACAGCTCAGCATCACTGCCAACCTCAACCTGTCCAACTCCATGACCTCGCTCGCCACATCGCAGCACTCCCCAGGTAACGAGTCCAGCTCGACACAGGCTGGGTTTAGCTGGAGGAGCTTTTGGGGTGTTTAAGTTCTTCAGTGGGGGTGCACACTTCACATGTCAATTTAGAGCCTTTTGCGGAGGCATGTACCCCCACCCATCATGGTTCCTGCGCCGCTTTAAACCACTTTAAATATATTTAGTCCATGCAGTGATTTATACGACCTAAGATGGTATCATTGTTTTATTGTCTCATTTTGAACTCTGGGGTTTCCATTGGAATATTTTTAGTCTATATTAGTCCTTTGAAAATGGGGCAGAAATCTTTGGGGCAGCCGGGAGTCCACTGGCCATTCTGGGGGAGGCTAGAGTCCCCTGGCGCCGCCCCTGACTGCCACAGATGGAATAGTGACCAGTTTTATATACAAACATCACATTCTCAGTCAAAAGTGGGTAGTATGCGCTTACATTGAATTGTATTTTTCAGAGTACTTCTGTAGCTGGATACTTTTACTCCTACTTGATATTTTATTGAAGTAAAAGTACTCTCACTTGAGTACATATTGAGGTTCCTTTTCCCACTGTGAGTAAATTACAAGTGACAAACGTTTTATGTAACGATATGAAATGATTTGAACATTTGTGTTTCTTGTGTTTGAATATTTAATTCCATGTTTTGTCCTCGAGATAAAAGAGAAAACTCACATTATAAATCAGATGTTCCAGTTAGTCTTTGAAAAGTGCACTGTGGAACCTTTCTGCTGCAGCGTCCGTCAGATGCTTTTCTCCATGTAGGTGTTATCGCTTTGTCTGGAATGTTCCGCAGTACGGCATTAA
>CM068357.1:40186413-40191413 GCA_034769755.1 Odontamblyopus lacepedii
CGCTTCTGCGTTCACCTTTTAATGCAAATGACTTTATAGAAGTTCACTCGTAGGGACGGGACCAGATCTCGTGCCACAAGATCTCGTGAGATTTATTTCCTCCCGTTTGTATTGGACAAAACACGGTGCCGCGCTGCATCTTTTCAGCCGTAGTTCCGAAAAGTAGTTCCGAAATGCACGGTTAGAATAACAACAGAAATATGAAATGAAGCAAATACAAAATCTGAAGTCAAATTCGGGAACTAAATCGGACTGTTTACATCTTCGAAAGGAGGTCGTCTTGTGTAAACTGTGTCTCGTCCCACCCCTATTGATTTGTACTCGTCTTTAGACCGGTAAACTTGCTAATAATCACTGGCCCAACCCCAAAAATACACTAAAATCTGAAATTCATTATGATATACTCGTCTTTTTTTCACAAATATTTGAAATTGAGGGCAAAAAAGTGCTATAAACGGGCCCAAAATGCACCCATTTTAAAAAGACACGGGAAAATTCAAATGATTTACAATAAAATTTTCAATCTAGTAGTATTTTTGTCAGTTGATCGGTTTCTATGTTTAAAAATGACCTCAGCTTTCAAACGATCACTAATACAGTCCAACTAAACTACTTTTATTTCACGTCGTTTCTTTAAAGAGGGGGTATGAAGCCAAATAGATTGTGCATTTTAGCTTTCTAGCGCGTTTTAAAGCTGTTTCCTCATCTAAAACATGTCTGAAGAGGTTTTAGCTGCCCTCCACGCATGTCTGAGTAATCTAGCGATCTCTCCTGGGCTGTACAAGGCTCCGCCCACAAGCCTACGTCACCCGCACTCCCGACGATTCTCCACAAATACGCAAAAACACACAAAACTGCGCACTGCGACTTCACAAACCTGAGGCGATGTGCAGCGGGTCATGTCGGTGCTCTGAAGGGGGGGGGACTCAGTGCGGGGAGGAGTGTCAAAAGTGAAAAGGAAACACGTTAACAGCGTTTTATTGCCCCACTGACGTAAAATACCCCCTCTTTAAACACTTTATATCATTTCCTGATAGTTTCCTTTGATAAAAACGGACTTATTTGCATTTTTTGTGTTCTTCAGTACATTTTTTAAGTCAAAAGTTTTACAAACTCAAAACATTTTAATATCGAAAGGGCTACGAAATCCTGCATTGGTTTGAATAGGAGTCGTCGCATTGTAGAACTGCTTTGCCAACTGTAACCACTCGTACTGTATTAACGACAGCTTATTACTCCTAAACATTTCATTTGTGCTCATGTATATGTGCAGTGTTATTACAGTTTACTGCAGATTCCTCATATTTGCTCCAAGAGGCGATTTCAAAGGGTTTTTTTGTTTGTTTGTAAGTTAAAACTCAGAGATTACACTATACACACACCAATAATTCACTTTTTATTATAATTTAGCTTTTTCAAATGCATTATGGGTGTAGTTTTGGACACTACAATCACAGACGTACAAATTAAACTTATTTAAATGTCCGATATTACACAGAACAGACTCTCGTGAGCTTTAAGTCGCGTTAGAATCCTCAAAAATAGACTTGGAGTTGTGTTTTTTTTTCATTCACACATGTTTGACTCTTATTATTCTGTCTACATCTCCAACGCTTCGAACGCTCTGTTCCACCGTGTGATGTCATACAGTGGTAGTTTTCAAGTGGACATCTGCCTTTTTACTTTCTGTTCAGCCACTTTTTACATTTATAGTTTAGTTTAAAAACATTTCCTGTGTTATCGCGTGACATCACGAGGTGGAACTGCGTGTTTTTGGTTTGGGAGAAGAACTCGGCCTAAATCTCCAAGGTTTGTGCGCTAAATGTGTGTGAACGAAACAAAAAAAAAACAGCTCCAGATCTGTTTGTGATGAGGAAACATGACGACAGAGATCAGAAAATGGCGTAATATGGGCAAAAAGCCAAAAAGAAGAAGTTTTTCTTTTTCTAATCTGTCTTTTCTGCCTCTAAAATCCCTCGAATCTAAACCCAAACTTCCTGTGTTCACTGTGTCCTGTGAACCGGCCGTTATCACGTTCCCACAATGAGAGCGTCGACAATGTGACATTTTAAAGTGTCAAATACAAAACGACCGCAAGATCCCAGTGGTTCAGACCTAAAGACGCACCGTGGAACTTTTCCGCTGCTCCGTCAGACGCTTTTCTCTGTGGAAGTGTTATTCATTTGTCTGGAATGCTCCGCAGTGCGGCATTAAACCTTTCTATGTTCACGGAGACCAAACCAGATCCAGTTCCAGGTCAGATCTGTGGAGAGGCGACTCCGCTCACACTCAGAATGTTCTTTTTTTTTTTTTAGGTGTTTTTGAGCTATAAAATCACCTGTAATTGAATAAATGTAAAATTTCATGTTTAATGTCACACTGTGGAACATTACAAGCAGAGCAGTGACATCTCCATAGTAACAAGCAGGTGACGGACCCTCCACTAGAAAAGTTACACAATGCAGCTTTTTTGTTCTAATTCTGACTCGGTTTGGTGGAATGTGCCGGATCCCAGTTTTACAGCAGTGAAGTCGCTCCATCAAAACTCAGACAATTTACAATGAGGAATGTGTTTTTCTTTTCTTTTTTTAGCTTAAACCATTTAATAAAATAAAGGTGGTGTTTTTTTTATTTTTCTTTGTCTAATCCTAAAGATTGTGCAGTGGTGGAAGGTAAAGTACAAAAGTAAAAGTACATTTAAGTCCAGATTTTAGGCTTCTGTTCTTAAGTCCATTTGGATCCTTTTTACTTTTGCTTACTACTGCTTAGTATATTTGAGATATTTGTACTTTGTACTCCACTACATTTTAGATCGGGAGTTAAAAAGTACTTTTCTCGATGGTTTGACTTATTTTTAGCACATTTAATTTGAGTTTTCATCCAGTTTCCAACTTTGAGCAAACAAAAATACACAAAAACGGGCAAGAAAAATTCAGAACTCAATAGAATCACTTAAAATCTGCCAAATTCTTTATCAAGATTTCATCCTTTGACTTTTTACTCTCAGAGTACATTTTTAAACATATACTTTAATACTTTTACTCAAGCAGGTTTTCTCATGTAGTACTTTTACTTGATGTATTTACTGTATCTGTACTTGTACTTTTCCTCCACTGCTGTGATGTCGTCTCATTTGGCCCTTGTTGACATGGTGGTTGCTATAGTAACTGTAACCCAAGCAGGAAGTCAAATTATAAACTTCACCACCAAGAAAAGAAACTGGGCAAGATTTTTTTTTCGTAAATTCTTAAATATAATAATGTTTTTATAGTTTAAACTGGAGCTGGAGCAGTTTTCTGGGGGAATTTGCTGTGTAACGTTCACATCAGATCAGAGTTTTCCAAAATATTCACACTTGTTTTTTCCAATTTTGCCTTTTTAAATTTTTTTTATTTGACGTCCTGGTTGGAAATTGTGACTTTGCACTGGGGAATTCTAAAACTGTTACCGGCAAAACTCAGAACGGATTCTCTGACAAATATAAGAAAACACGTTTATTTTGTCAAAATCACGTTTAAAGTCTAAGAAAATTAGACAATTATTTGGAACTTTTGGATCGACTCGTCAAACAGAACTCTCCACTTTGTGTCATTTTCAACACATTTTCTCAACTTCTTTTCAAATACCAGTTCCCAGTTTGTCTAAAACTACAATATATATTTACAATAGTTCTAATCCCACCAAATGAAGTCAAAATGAGAGAATCATAAAACAGACGAACTTTCATGTCTCTGGAATCACACGAAACAAAGACTGACCCAAAGCACAGAGTCGTCTTCAAAAGTTCAGTTATATTTAAGAAATCTGAGTCACGGTTCAACCCCAAAGTTAAAAGCCTGAATTAATCGAACAGTTCAGAAGTTCCACTCCAGAAGTCATTTTTACCCACTTCTACAACAGTTTTTGTTGCACTACATGGACCAGTTCTCGTTTTGGATTTGATTAAACTGAGGTGAATCCTGTTTGTGCTTAAAGACACTCCCCGTCTCTGTTATGGACATAAGCGCTTATATTTACTGTAATTATATAATCACACGTGTCGCTGATCCCGTCTACGGTGATCCCGTCTACGCTGATCCCGTCTACGGTGGTCCCGTCTACGGTGATCCCGTCTACGGTGGTCCCGTCTACGGTGATCCCGTCTACGGTGGTCCCGTCTACGGTGGTCCCGTCTACGGTGGTCCCGTCTACGGCGATCCCGTCTACGGCGATCCCGTCTACGGTGATCCCGTCTACGGTGGTCCCGTCTACGGTGATCCCGTCTACGCTGATCCCGTCTACGGTGGTCCCGTCTACGGTGATCCCGTCTACGGTGGTCCCGTCTACGGTGGTCCCGTCTACGGTGATCCCGTCTACGGTGGCCCGGCGGTCCCGTCTGAAACACCTCCACCTGCGCTTACGTTAAACACAAGAACTGAACTCACAGTGTCGTTTTTGGAACTTTTTTTGAAACGTTTGTATTACTTTTCCTTTGTACTCGAAGCCTTTTTAGAGCCATCGAAAACCGAAGGATGTTTTTAATGCCAAATTCACGCGCGGTACAATTTCCTCATTGGTTTCGATCGTTTTCCGTAAACGCCAGAATGACTTTTGCCCCGGCTTCTCGTTTATTAAAGACGTGTCGTATAACTGTTCCGCCGTCGCCTCCGCTGGATGCTTGATGTTGTCTGGAATGTTCCGCAGTGCGGCGTCAAACCTTTCTGTCGTCACGGAGACCAAGCCAGGCCGAGTTACAGGTCAGATCTGTGGAGAGGCGACCCTGAACGCTTGTTTTTCTACCTATTTTTGAGCGATAAAACCACCTGTAATTCACTAGACGTAAGGTAGAGCCATTTAATGTCATATTGTGGAACATTCTAAGCGGAGAAATGAGGTATCCATAGAAACACGCAGGTGATGTACCCCCAAACGAAAGGTTACAGAGTTGAACTTTCATTTGTGCCAGCCAAACCAAGGAAGGGGGGGAACTACACCGTTGTTTAGTATAACATTAAAGCACC
>CM068357.1:40193913-40201413 GCA_034769755.1 Odontamblyopus lacepedii
GTGGGGGCAGTTTACTGCCCAATACTCATAGCACCTGACCCCCTATGAACCCCTCTGACCCCCCCCTATGAACCCCTCTGCGGGTGGAGCCACAGGAGGGTGGACAACATGGTCCTTGATGTTAGTTCAGGTGCTGCATGTTTTGAGTTGATGGGGGAAACCGGAGCACCCGGAGGAAACCCATCCAGACACAGGGAGAACATGCAAACTCCACACAGAAAGGCCCGGGCGACCCGGGGATCGAACCCACAACCTTCTTGCTGTGAGGCCTGAGTGTTGCCGCAGTGGTTTTCCTCCTTAAATCAGGTTTGGTTCAGGTGATCTCAGAGCCTGAAGCAGAATGAGTTTGTGCTGAATTCAACAGACACTGAAACGACCCAAACACACGAGACGCTGAAACGACCCAAACACACGAGACGCTGAAACGACCCAAACACACGAGACGCTGAAACGACCCAAACACACGAGACGCTGAAACGACCCAAACACACGAGACGCTGAAACGACCCAAACACACGAGACGCTGAGTTCAGAAAAAACAGCAGCCGCCTCTTAGTTTTTTTCAGAGATGTTTATGGTGAAAATCTGGTGCAGAGAGATTTGGATTTCGTCCCCAATGACAATAAACGTTGCACCAAATGACTGAAGCGTTTTAGAGTCAGTCTGTTCTTCTGGAGAACATCAGAATATCCTGAACCTCCAGATCGTGAACTTTCCCACGATACTGTAATAAATCTCATATCATGAGGATCAGACTGTGACGATATCGTATCGTGAGACTTTGATATTGTTACACCCCCAGTATATATATATGTGTGTGTGTATGTGTATATATATGTGTAGTTGTAGGTGTATATATAATAATGTTGGGATGTCCATAGGGGGTTTGGAGTTTCTGTTATAAATCCAGTCTTTTCTACTCGTTTGCAGCTTGAGGTCGACATAAAAATGGATGAACTGCTCCATGTTGTTAACCCCTTAATGCCTGAATTTATATAGATGTGGATTTAAGTTATTCTGTGTTTTGCCTTTAAGTAGATGTAACTTGAGATTATTAGTTCGATTATATCAAAAGAAATTTATAGAAATTTGTGTCTGTTGCAAATTTGTGAAACTAGAAACAAGTGCTGACCAAAGGTTCCTGAAGGTTCCTGAAGGTTCCTGAAGGTTCCTGAAGGTTCTGGATCTGCACCAACAGCACTGGGAGAACGCAGCCGCCATCTTGGATTACATCTTGATCCAAACTGTCGCATATTTGTGACACTCATGAGAAAGTAAAAGGATTCAAGTTAAAACAATTTACTTTAACAGAAAAAAAAATATTTTGGGGAGATTTTTAAAACAATGAATGGATAAAATGTAATGATTTTGAAAAAGAGTTCAGGCGACTTTAAGTGATTCAACTGATTTCTCCATTTTTCTAGCTGTTTTTTACGGGTTTGGTTTGCTCAAAGTTGGGACATTAAATCAGATGTGATAAAAACACGTCTGAGCCTTTTCCGCAGGCCTCACACCATAAAGAAAAGTACTTTTGACTTTTTAGTCCAGATCTGAACTGTAGTGGAGCAGAAAGTCCAGAGTCTGAGAGAAGAAGTGACACTAGATTTGGTTCTGTGTTGTTTGTTTATGTCAGGGGTGTCAAACTCATTTTGGTCCGGGGGCCGTATGCAGCCTACTTTGATCCCAAAAGGGCCGGATCAGAAAACTCAGTTCTCTCTTCAAGTTATTGTATTTTTCTCCGTGTCTCGTAGTGGTGTTTAAGATTATATTCCTCGAGCAACGCCACTTGTTCCAAACACACTGAGCACAGATTTCCCATTCACCTCTGTCAACAAATAAGAATTAGACTATTTTTCTTGGGAAATCCTGAACTCAGCATCTGCTTTTCTCATTTTGTGACATTTTGCTGATGAGGGTCACGGTCGACAGTCAAAACGATTGTCCTTTAAGAGCGTTTGGAAAGAGGAAAGTCTTCATTTGTGCTGCTGTGGTGGGAGTCGCAACGTACAGAAACGCCGGAGACGCTGCTATGCTAAACGGTGCAGAAAATTAACAGAAAAATCTGAAAATTTTAAGTATTTTAATAGAAAAATCAGCCGAGGGCCAGATTAAAGGTCTTGGAGGGCCGGATCTGGCCCCCGGGCCGCATGTTTGACACATGTGGTTTAGGGTAAAGCTGGAGATCCAGAAGAAACCGACGAGTGTGTGACTGGTGTATGTGTCCGGGTGGGTCAGTGGTCAGTGGTCAGTGGTCAGTGGTGAACTTGCTCTACAGACATTCGAAAAAGAAATTTGACCATTTTTTTTGGAGGATTTTAAACTGTTTTATTTGCCCCACACAAAACACCACCACCTGAATGACTGGGGCACTTACAGCAGCTTCCAGAGCAGTGCTGGAGGGGAATGAAGAACTTAATTAAAGCAAAATACTTGAGTTACATTTTTAGGCATCTGGACTTTACTTAAGTATATTTGACTTTTACTTCACTACATTTGGCAGCAGGTATCTGGACTTTCTGCTCCACTACAGTTTAGATCTGGACTGAAGAGTAAAAAGTGCTTTTCTTTGTGGTTTGAGACCTGCTGAAATGGCTCAAACTTATTTTTATCACATTTTAATTTGAGTTAATTTTAGCAAAACAAACACAAAAACACAAAAAAAGCCTGAAAAATTAAAAAAAAATCTGTTGAATCACTTAAATGACGCTAAACTCAGGATCAAAATCACTACATTTCATCCTTTAATTGTTCTAAAAATCTCTGCAAAACACTTTTGCTTTTTACTCGTAAAGTCCATTTTTAAACAGGCACTTGAATACTTTTATTTTTTAATGTGGTACTTTTACTTGAGTAATCTTTTCCCCCGGTGTCTGTGAAGGATTTCCCACAGTGTAACTTTCTCTTTTTGAGTCAGAGCTGATTCTGCTCAGTTTCTGCAGCACTTCACGTTTGTCTTTCTCCTCATTTCAGCAGCTTCTCTCACCGCTGTCGGCGAGTCCAGGAGGAGACAGGAGCTCTCTGTTCTTTCTGATATACAAGTCTGATACGGCAAATCTACACGACCTACATTCAGCTGCAGACAGATTAGACTGAGAAGAGCTGCAGCTTTTAGACAGCGGTGGAGGAGGGAGTCAGTGTCGGTACAGATAAGGGGCAAAAAGTGAAGTAAAAGTAAAAGTCTGGATGAAAAACTGTCCTTCTAAGTATGATCTGTTTAAAAATGTACGTCCTTATTGACCTGGGACAGCTCCAGGTTTGAGCCCCGTGTCCCCAGTTTCAGCAGATTGATCCAAAACCAGGGATTTGTCCCAGTTTTATACAAGAAATGTCCCTATTTTTGACCAGTTTGATGCGAGTCAATAGTAAAGGGGGAAAATACTGTCATTTGTTTCGCTAAAATACAGAAAACTGGGCTTGAAAATGAGCACGAAGCAAAAAACTGAAATAAAATGAGTGTAACATGAGTGAGTCCACGCTCTTTTCACTGTTTTATTTATGGGTCAATGACATATAAGGATTTTCAACAGGCAAATTTTAAAATATAAGAAATATTAGTTTCTATTGAACTTTTTCTCATATTTCCAGTGTCAGGAGCATAAATCTGTGTTTAACATTTATATGAAGTATTTTAGTGTAAAATGTCATGTGGTGCGACCGAGAATAACCTTAAAATAGTTTTATTTTCTAAAACCTGGTTGTTATATTAATCTAAGTTGTGAGTAATATGAAGTGTACAGAAACAAACTGTTGTGTTTCTTTAGATTTTTTATGCAGATTGATATTTTCTTTTGCTCCAATATGACGTCACCTGTTTGTGTTTAATGAACAAACTACTGCCCTGGAAAATGCTGAAAATGAAGAAAAACGCCTAAAGAACCGTTCACCCAAGTCGACTTTGTCTGTTATTAAACTCCAGCCACAGAATTCTGCTGTTATTAGTCGCACCACATGATGCACGGTCTCACCACATGATGCACGGTCGCACCACATGATGCACGGTCGCACCACATGACATTTGAACACTTTAAGCACAAGAAGAATAACATGATTTCTGAAAAAAAATGATTTGGTTCCCTGGAGGTCAGAGATACGACAGAAATGTGCTGAATTATTATGAAATTTGAACCCTTTAAACTGAGGAAATAGCAGTTGGACAGCGCCATGTCACTGAGCCTGGGCTGTGTCCCAGTTTAGAATGTTGAAAACGCCGTCACCATATTTAAGAATAAAAAAAAAAAAAGTATTTCAGGTGTTGTTTACGTGTTCAAATGTAGTGATACTGACTGAATAATGATGCATATTTTGGAGGGATTAGTTCGATTATGTCAAAGGAAATTTATAGAAATTTGTGTCTGTTGCAAATTTGTGAAACTAGAAACAAGTGCTGACCAAAGGTTCCTGAAGGTTCTGGATCTGCACTAACAGCACTGGGAGAACGCAGCCGCCATCTTGGATGTAACAAGAACCGAAATATCATGAGATCGTATCGTCTAATAATAATATTAATAATAATAATAATAATATTAATAATAATAATAATATTAATAATAATAATATTAATAATAATAATAATAATAATAATATTAATAATAATAATAATAATAATAATAATATTAATAATAATAATAATAATAATAATAATAATAATAATAATAATATTAATAATAATAATAATAATAATAATAATATTAATATTAATAATAATAATAATAATAATAATAATAATACCTTCCATTTATATAGTGCTTTTCAAGACACCCAAAGCTCTTTACAATCACACACACACTATACACACACTATACACACACACACACACACTATACACACACACACACACACACACTATACACACAAGAGCGCAGGGGCCTGGACACACAAGAGGGCAGGGGCCTGGACACACAAGAGCACAGGGGCCTGGACACACAAGAGCGCAGGGGCCTGGACACACAAGAGCACAGGGGCCTGGACACACAAGAGCACAGGGGCCTGGACACACAAGAGCACAGGGGCCTGGACACACAAGAGCACAGGGGCCTGGACACACAAGAGCACAGGGGCCTGGACACACAAGAGCACAGGGGCCTGGACACACAAGAGCGCAGGGGCCTGGACACACGAGACTCTGTCCCCCATAGTCCACAGCCTGGAGCAGGGAACAGTGAGCTGAGAGGAGGAGGAGCAGAGAGTCTGGAGGGGGTGAGGGTTTGGAGCAGGTCTGAAAGTCTCACAGTAATAATAATAATAATATTGACCATCACAATATATCGAATCACAAGTCTCTTTGCTTAAATCATCATCATCAAACTCAGACTCTTGGTCCAGAGTTAAAAAAGTCAATGACCAAACAGTCCAAACACAATATTCCCAGCAGACTGCAGCTCCAGCGCCTCCACGGTTTGGACCCTCGTGGTGCTGAGTTTGTCGTTCGTCAGGCTCAGGATAAAACTGTTCTCACAGTCATTAAGGCGACAGATGAATCTGTGCATTAAACAGCGCAGATTTGCATGAAAAGTTCTGATGCAGAAATAGCTAAAAAAACAGAGGGAACTACATAGACCATGATCCTTTGCTCCGTTTCAGTGCAGACGACATGAAGAAGTAACTGTTCTAAGCACTTTTACATCTTCATTCTTTGGGTTAAGTCTGTGAAGGAATTTTTAAAGGAAAAAGGAGCAGATTCACAGTTTTGTGCCTCCACAAAATATTGCAATAAATCTGGTACAGAGAGATGTTTATGGTGAAAATATCGTACAGATTGGAGAGATTTGGATTTCGTTTCATCCCTAATGACTATAAATGTTGCACCAAATGACTGAAGCGTTTTAGAGTCAGTCTGTGATTCTGTAGAATATCAGAATATCCTGAGCCTCCCTCCAGATCCTGAACTTTCCCAAGATATTGTAAGAAATGTCGTGACGTGAGATTAATACTGTGACGACATCGTATGGTGAGACTTACAAACCGGAGCAGGGATCAGTGTGGGAATCCTGCTGAGGGAAGTCAAAGTGAATCATTTGGAACATTTTTCAGATATCAGCCTGTGGTTCCTGTTTAGACTCTTCTCTGTCCTTGCTCCAGTTTGTGACGGATTCACATTTACACAAGAACGTCGTCAAGAAAGATGTTCTCCGCGGAATCATCATTTTCTCCATATGTATTGTTTATGGGATTTCCAGTATTGTGATTGCTTTTAGCTTTGGGATTTTGCGCTGCCTGAAATGTTCCACATTTTGAGCATAATGAAAAATAAACTGTAAAACTAATCTCAAAAACTAAAAGCCGACAGACTAATCCTCACTACACAATACACAAGTAGAATATCTCTTGTTTTTCGCTTGACTGTGCTTGATGTAAAGAAGGGGCTGGATTATTTGTGAATATTGTGACCAAAACCTGAGAATAAGGCCTCAAAGTGAGTCAGAAACAGCAGCGCCGGACTCCTGCAGGGCCCCTGAGAGTCCTTCTATCTGCACGTTCTCTCTGTTGTATCTGAAGTGTGTATCTGTGGCCTGTGCGTTGTCGTTTTGGAAGTGCAGATAAACGTGATGGTCGGGCTCATAATCATCTGTCGTATCCTCAGGCTGTATCAGAGACACTGACAGATTTGCATTGTGGGAGTTGGTGCAGATATGAGCCTGACTTCAGAACTATTTAAACCGGACTGTGACTCGACCAAATTCACCGAAGCCTGAAGACACTGCAGCACCCGGTGAGTGGATATGATCTGGACTTTATATTCTATTGTTCTTGTGTATCAGAGTATTTCACGTGTATTAGAGTATTTCATGTGTATTAGAGTATTTCATGTGTATTAGAGTATTTCATGTGTATTAGAGTATTTCATGTGTATCAGAGTATTTCATGTGTAGTAGAGTATCAGAGTCACAGAACAGACAGGCTCATTCAATCAAATATACATCAAATACAAATACAGTATTCATGTATATGGATGTACTACATACAGAAAGTGTCAGCAGTACATTTTTAAAGAGAGTCGGAGCAGAAAGTTTTGCATTTTAAAAATCTGTTTGCTGGATTACAGAGAGAATTCTAACAGTTTTCATCTAAATGTACAATATAATATAATATAATAATATAATATAATATAATATAACATAATATAATATAATATAACAAAATATAATATAATATAATATAACATAATATAATATTAATATAATATAATATAATATAACAGAATATAACAGAATATAATATAATATAATATAACAGAATATAATATAATATAATATAATATAATATAACAGAATATAATATAATATAATAATATAATAATATAATATAATATAATTTTTGCATTTTAAAAATCTGTTTGCTGGATTACAGAGAAAATTCTAACAGTTTTCATCTAAATGCACAATATATAATATATAATATATAATAATATAATATAACATAATATAATATAATATAACATAATATAACATAATATAATATAATATAATATAATATAACAGAATATAATATAATATAATATAA
>CM068357.1:40203913-40233913 GCA_034769755.1 Odontamblyopus lacepedii
GAATATGATATAATATAATAATATAATATAATACAATATAATATGATATAATATAACAAAATATAATATAATATAATATAATATAACAAAATATAATATAATATAATATAATATAACAAAATATAATATAATATAATATAACAAAATATAATATAATATAATATAATATAAAAAAATATAATATAATATAATATTATATAATATAACAGAATATAATATAATATAACAAAATATAATATAATATAATATGATATAATATAATATAATATAATATAACAAAATATAATATAATATAATATGATATAATATAATATAACAAAATATAATATAATATAATATGATATAATATAATATAATATAATATAATATAATATAATATAATATGATATAATATAATATAATATAACAAAATATAATATAATATAATATGATATAATATAATATAATATAATATAACAAAATATAATATAATATAATATGATATAATATAATATAATATAATATAACAAAATATAATATAATATAATATGATATAATATAATATAATATAACAAAATATAATATAATATAATATGATATAATATAATATAATATAATATAACAAAATATAATATAATATAATATAATATAACAAAATATAATATAATATAATATAACAAAATATAATATAATATAATATAACAAAATATAATATAATATAATATAATATAACAAAATATAATATAATATAACAGAATATAATATAACAGAATATAATATGATATAATATAATATAATATGATATAATATAATATAACAGAATATGATATAATATAATAATATAATATAATACAATATAATATGATATAATATAACAAAATATAATATAATATAATATAATATAACAAAATATAATATAATATAATATAATATAACAAAATATAATATAATATAATATAATATAACAAAATATAATATAATATAATATAATATAACAAAATATAATATAATATAATATAATATAACAAAATATAATATAATATAACAGAATATAATATAATATAATATGATATAATATAACAGAATATAATATAATATAATATAACATAATATAATATGATATAACAAAATATAATATAATATAATATGATATAATATAACAGAATATAATATAATATAACAAAATATAATATAATATAATATGATATAATATAATATAATATAATATAACAAAATATAATATAATATAATATGATATAATATAATATAATATAATATAACAAAATATAATATAATATAATATAATATAACAAAATATAATATAATATAATATGATATAATATAACAGAATATAATATAATATAACAAAATATAATATAATATAATATGATATAATATAATATAATATAATATAACAAAATATAATATAATATAATATGATATAATATAATATAATATAATATAACAAAATATAATATAATATAATATGATATAATATAATATAATATAATATAATATGATATAATATAATATAATATAATATAATATAATATAAAATAATATAATATGATATAATATAATATAATATAATATAACAAAATATAATATAATATAATATGATATAATATAATATAATATAATATAACAAAATATAATATAATATAATATAATATAATATAATATAATATAATATAATATAATATAATATAATATAATATAATATAACAAAATATAATATAATATAATATAATATAATATAATATAATATAATATAACAAATATAATATAATATAATATAATATAATATAATATAATATAATATAACAAATATAATATAATATAATATAATATAATATAATATAATATAATATAACAAAATATAATATAATATAATATGATATAATATAATATAATATAATATAATATAATATAATATAATATAATATAATATAATATAACAGAATATAATATAATATAACAAAATATAATATAATATAATATGATATAATATAATATAATATAATATAATATAATATAATATAATATAATATAATATAATATAACAGAATATAATATAATATAATATAATATAATATAATATAATATAATATAATATAATATAACAGAATATAATATAACAGAATATAATATAATATAATATGATATAATATAATATAATATAACAAAATATAATATAATATAATATAATATAATATAATATAACAAAATATAATATAATATAACAAAATATAATATAATATAATATGATATAATATAATATAATATAATATAATGTAATATAATATAATATAATATAATATAATATAACATAATATAATATAATATAATATAATATAACATAATATAACATAATATAATATAATATAATTAATATAATATAATATAACAGAATATAATATAATATAATATAATATAACATAATATAATATAACATAATATAATATAATATAACATAATATAATATAATATAACAAATATATATAATATAATATAACAAATATAATATAATATAATATAATATAATATAACATAATATAATATAATATAATATAATATAATAATATAATATAATATAACAGAATATAATATAATATAATATAACAAAATATAATATAACATAATATAATATAATATAACAAAATATAACAGAATATAATATAATATAATCTAACAAAATATAATATAATATAACATAATATAATATAACAAAATATAATATAATATAATATAATATAACAAAATATAATATAATATAACAGACTCTAATATAACAAAATATCATATAATACACTATAATATAACACACTATAATATAATATAATATAATATAATATAATATAATATAACAGAATATAATATAATATAATATAATATAACAAAATATAATATAATATAATATAATATAATATAACAGAATATAATATAATATAACAAAATATAATATAATATAATATGATATAATATAATATAATATAATATAACATAATATAATATAATATAATATAATATAATATAATATAATATAATATAATATAACAGAATATAATATAATATAATATAACAGAAGATAATATAATACAATATGATATAATATAATATAATATAACAAAATATAATATAATATAATATAATATAATATAATATAACAAAATATAATATAATATAAAAAAATATAATATAATATAATATGATATAATATAATATAATATAATATAATATAATATGATATAATATAATATAATATAATATAACAGAATATAATATAATATAATATAATATAATATAATATAATATAATATGATATAATATAATATAATATAATATAACAGAATATAATATAATATAATATAATATAATATAATATAACAAAATATAATATAATATAACAAAATATAATATAATATAATATGATATAATATAATATAATATAATACAATATAATATTATATAATATAACAAAATATAATATAATATAATATAATATAACAAAATATAATATAATATAATATAATATAATATAATATAACAAAATATAATATAATATAATATAATATAATATAATATAACAAAATATAATATAATATAACAAAATATAATATAATATAATATGATATAATATAATATAATATAATACAATATAATATGATATAATATAACAAAATATAATATAATATAATATAATATAACAAAATATAATATAATATAATATAATATAATATAATATAACAAAATATAATATAATATAACAAAATATAATATAATATAATATTATATAATATAATATAATATAATATAACAAAATATAATATAATATAATATAATATAACAAAATATAATATAATATAATATAATATAACAAAATATAATATAATATAACAGAATATAATATAATATAATATGATATAATATAATATAATATAATATAATATGATATAATATAATATAATATAATATAACAAAATATAATATAATATAATATGATATAATATAATA
Source organism: Odontamblyopus lacepedii (assembly GCA_034769755.1). Taxonomy (NCBI): domain Eukaryota; kingdom Metazoa; phylum Chordata; class Actinopteri; order Gobiiformes; family Gobiidae; genus Odontamblyopus; species Odontamblyopus lacepedii. Next base: position 40,207,907 of record CM068357.1, read on the forward strand.
TAATATAATATAACAAAATATAATATAATATAATATGATATAATATAATATAATATAATATAACAAAATATAATATAATATAATATTATATAATATAATATAATATAATATAATATGATATAATATAATATAATATAATATAACAAATATAATATAATATAATATGATATAATATAATATAATATAATATAACAAATATAATATAATATAATATGATATAATATAATATAATATAATATAATATGATATAATCTAATATAAAATAATATAATATAAGATAACATAAGATCATATAATATAAAAAAATATAATATAATATAATATCATATAATATAATATAATATAATATAATATAATATGATATAATATAATATAATATAATATAACAGAATATAATATAATATAATATAATATAATATAATATAATATAATATGATATAATATAATATAATATAATATAACAGAATATAATATAATATAATATGATATAATATAATATAATATAACAAAATATAATATAATATAATATAATATAATATAATATAACAAAATATAATATAATATAACAAAATATAATATAATATAATATGATATAAAAAAATATAATATAATATAAAATAATATAATATAATATAATATGAAATAATATAATATAATATAATATAAGATAAAAAAATATAATATAATATAATATAATATAATATAAAAAAATATAATATAATATAATATAATATAACAAAATATAATATAATATAATATAATATAATATAATATAATATAACAGAATATAATATAATATAATATAATATAACAAAATATAATATAATATAATATAATATAATATAACAAAATATAATATAATATAATATGATATAATATAATATAATATAATATAATATGATATAATATAATATAATATAATATAACAGAATATAATATAATATAATATAATATAATATAATATAATATAATATAATATGATATAATATAATATAATATAATATAACAGAATATAATATAATATAATATGATATAATATAATATAATATAACAAAATATAATATAATATAATATAATATAATATAATATAACAAAATATAATATAATATAACAAAATATAATATAATATAATATGATATAATATAATATAATATAATATAATATAATATAATATAATATAATATAATATAATATAACAAAATATAATATAATATAACAGAATATAATATAATATAACAAAATATAATATAATATAACAAAATATAATATAATATAATATGATATAATATAATATAATATAATATAATATAATATAATATAATATAACAAAATATAATATAATATAATATAATATAACAAAATATAATATAATATAACAGAATATAATATAACAAAATATAATATAATATAATATAATATAACAAAATATAATATAATATAATATAATATAATATAACAAAATATAACAGAATATAATATAATATAATATAATATAATATAATATAATACAATACAATATAATATAATATTATTTTGAAGTATCTTTTGGACACACTCTTACCAACCCCTGGACACACACTTACCAACCCCTGGACACACTCTTACCAACCCCTGGACACACTCTTACCAACCCCTGGACACACTCTTACCAACCTCTGGACACACTCTTACCAACCCCTGGACACACACTCACCAACCCCTGGACACACTCTTACCAACCCCTGGACACACTCTTACCAACCCCTGGACACACACTTACCAACCCCTGGACACACTCTTACCAACCTCTGGACACACTCTTACCAACCCCTGGACACACACTTACCAACCCCTGGACACACACTTACCAACCCCTGGACACACTCTTACCAACCCCTGGACACACTCTTACCAACCCCTGGACACACACTTACCAACCCCTGGACACACTCAGACCAACCCCTGGACACACTCTTACCAACCCCTGGACACACTCTACACACACTTACAACCCTGGACACACACTTGCAACCTGGACCCCTGGACACACTCAGACCAACCCCTGGACACACTCTACACACACACCCCTGGACAACCCTGGTCACACACTTACCAACCCCTGGACACACACTTACCAACCCCTGGACACACTCTTACCAACCCCTGGACACACTCTTACCAACCCCTGGACACACTCTTACCAACCCCTGGACACACACTTACCAACCCCTGGACACACACTTACCAACCCCTGGACACACTCTTACCAACCCCTGGACACACTCTTACCAACCCCTGGACACACACTTACCAACCCCTGGACACACTCTTACCAACCCCTGGACACACTCTTACCAACCCCTGGACACACACTTACCAACCCCTGGACACACTCTTACCAACCCCTGGACACACTCTTACCAACCCCTGGACACACACTTACCAACCCCTGGACACACACTTACCAACCACTGGACACACTCTTACAAACCCCTGGACACACTATTCCAACCCCTGGACACACTCTTACCAACCCCTGGACACACACTTACCAACCCCTGGACACACTCTTACCAACCCCTGGACACACTATTACCAACCCCTGGACACACACTTACCAACCCCTGGACACACTCTTACCAACCCCTGGACACACACTTACCAACCCCTGGACACACTCTTACCAACCCCTGGACACACTCTTACCAACCCCTGGACACACTCTTACCAACCCCTGGACACACTCTTACCAACCCCTGGACACACACTTACCAACCCCTGGACACACTCTTACCAACCCCTGGACACACACTTACCAACCCCTGGACACACTCTTACCAACCCCTGGACACACTCTTACCAACCCCTGGACACACACTTACCAACCCCTGACACACTAACCCCTGGACACACTCTTACCAACCCTGGACACACTCTTACCACACCCTGGACTCACACTTACCAACCCCTGGACACACACTCTTACCAACCTCTGGACACACTCTGACCAACCCCTGGACACACTCTTACCAACCCCTGGACACACTCTTACCAACCCCACCACACACACACACCCACCCCACGACACACTCTTACCAACCCCTGGACACACACTTACCAACCCCTGGACACACACTTACCAACCCCTGGACACACTCTTACCAACCCCTGGACACACACTTACCAACCCCTGGACACACACTTACCAACCCCTGGACACACTCTTACCAACCCCTGGACACACTCAGACCAACCCCTGGACACACACTTACCAACCCCTGGACACACTCTTACCAACCCCTGGACACACTCTACCAACCCCTGGACACACTCTTACCAACCCTGGACACACTCTTACCAACCCCTGGACACACACTTACCAACCCCTGGACACACTCTTACCAACCCCTGGACACACACTAACCAACCCCTGGACACACTAGAACCAACCACTGGACTCACTCATAACAACCCCTGGACTCACTCTTACCAACCCCTGGACACACTCTACCAACCTCTGGACACACTCTACCAACCTCTGGACACACTCTACCAACCTCTGGACACACTCTTACCAACCCCTGACACACTCTTACCAACCCCTGGACACACTCTTACCAACCACTGGACACACTCTTACCAACCCCTGGACACACTCTTACCAACCCCTGGACACACTCTTACCAACCCCTGGACACACTCAGACCAACCCCTGGACACACTCTACCAACCTCTGACACACTCTTACCAACCTCTGGAAACACTCTTACCAACCCCTGGACACACTCTTACCAACCCCTGGACACACTCTTACCAACCCCTGGACACACTCTTACCAACCCCTGGACACACTCTTACCAAGCCCTGGACACACTCTTACCAACCCCTGACACACTACCAACCTCTGGACACACTCTTACCAACCCCTGGACACAGACACACTCAACCCCTGGACACACTCTTACCAACCCCCTGGACACACTCTTACCAACCTCTGGACACACTCACCAACCCCTGGACACACTTACCAACCCCTGACACACACTTACCAACCCCTGGACACACTCATACCAACCCCTGGACACACTCAGACCAACCCCTGACACTCTTACCAACCCCTGGACACACTCTTACCAACCCTGGACACACTCTCACCAACCCCTGACACACTCACCAACCCCTGGACACACTCACAACCCCTGGACACACACTCACCAACCCCTGGACACACACTCAGACCAACCCCTGGACACACACTTACCAACCCCTGGACACACTCAGACCAACCCCTGGACACACTCTTACCAACCCCTGGACACACTCAGACCAACCCCTGGACACACACTTACCAACCCCTGGACACACTCAGACCAACCCCTGGACACACTCTTACCAACCCCTGGACACACACTTACCAACCCCTGGACACACTCAGACCAACCCCTGGACACACTCTTACCAACCCCTGGACACACTCAGACCAACCCCTGGACACACTCTTACCAACCCCTGGACACACTCAGACCAACCCCTGGACACACACTTACCAACCCCTGGACACACTCAGACCAACCCCTGGACACACACTTACCAACCCCTGGACACACTCAGACCAACCCCTGGACACACTCTTACCAACCCCTGGACACACTCTTACCAACCCCTGGACACACTCTTACCAACCCCTGGACACACACTTACCAACCCCTGGACACACTCTTACCAACCCCTGGACACACTCAGACCAACCCCTGGACACACTCAGACCAACCCCTGGACACACTCAGACCAACCCCTGGACACACTCTTACCAACCCCTGGACACACTCTTACCAACCCCTGGACACACACTTACCAACCCCTGGACACACTCTTACCAACCCCTGGACACACTTACCAACCCTGGACACACTCACCAACCCCTGGACACACTCTTACCAACCCCTGGACACACTCTTACCAACCCCTGGACACACACTTACCAACCCCTGGACACACTCTTACCAACCGCTGGACACACTCTTACCAACCCCTGGACACACTCAGACCAACCCCTGGACACACTCTTACCAACCCCTGGACACACTCTTACCAACCCCTGGACACACTCTTACCAACCCCTGGACACACACTTACCAACCCCTGGACACACTCTTACCAACTCCTGGACACACTCTTACCAACCTCTGGACACACTCTTACCAACCCCTGGACACACACTCACCAACCCCTGGACACACTCTTACCAACCCCTGGACACACTCTTACCAACCCCTGGACACACACTTACCAACCCCTGGACACACACTTACCAACCCCTGGACACACTCTTACCAACCCCTGGACACACACTTACCAACCCCTGGACACACACTTACCAACCCCTGGACACACTCTTACCAACCCCTGGACACACACTTACCAACCCCTGGACACACTCTTACCAACCCCTGGACACACTCTTACCAACCCCTGGACACACTCTTACCAACCCCTGGACACACTCTTACCAACCTCTGGACACACTCTTACCAACCTCTGGACACACTCTTACCAACCTCTGGACACACACTTACCAACCCCTGGACACACTCTTACCAACCCCTGGACACACACTTACCAACCCCTGGACACACTCTTACCAACCTCTGGACACACTCTTACCAACCTCTGGACACACTCTTACCAACCCCTGGACACACTCTTACCAACCCCTGGACACACACTTACCAACCCCTGGACACACACTTACCAACCCCTGGACACACTCTTACCAACCTCTGGACACACTCTTACCAACCTCTGGACACACTCTTACCAACCTCTGGACACACACTTACCAACCCCTGGACACACTCTTACCAACCCCTGGACACACTCTTACCAACCTCTGGACACACACTTACCAACCTCTGGACACACTCTTACCAACCTCTGGACACACACTTACCAACCTCTGGACACACACTTACCAACCCCTGGACACACTCTTACCAACCTCTGGACACACTCTTACCAACCTCTGGACACACACTTACCAACCCCTGGACACACTCTTACCAACCTCTGGACACACTCTTACCAACCTCTGGACACACACCCTTACCAACCTCTGGACACACTCTTACCGACCCCTGGACACACTCTTACCAACCCCTGGACACACTCTTACCAACCTCTGGACACACTCTTACCAACCCCTGGACACACACTTACCAACCCCTGGACACACTCTTACCAACCCCTGGACACACACTTACCAACCCCTGGACACACACTTACCAACCCCTGGACACACTCAGACCAACCCCTGGACACACTCTTACCAACCTCTGGACACACTCTTACCAACCTCTGGACACACTCTTACCAACCTCTGGACACACACTCTTACCAACCTCTGGACACACTCTTACCAACCCCTGGACACACTCTTACCAACCTCTGGACACACTCTTACCAACCCCTGGACACACACTTACCAACCCCTGGACACACTTACCAACCCCTGGACACACTCTTACCAACCCCTGGACACACTCAGACCAACCCCTGGACACACTCTTACCAACCTCTGGACACACTCTTACCAACCTCTGGACACACACTTACCAACCCCTGGACACACTCTTACCAACCTCTGGACACACTCTTACCAACCCCTGGACACACTCTTACCAACCCCTGGACACACACTTACCAACCCCTGGACACACTCTTACCAACCTCTGGACACACTCTTACCAACCCCTGGACACACACTTACCAACCCCTGGACACACACTTACCAACCCCTGGACACACTCTTACCAACCCCTGGACACACACTTACCATCCCCTGGATTAACTCTTAACAACATCTTGACACACTCTTACCAACCCCTGGACACACACTTACCAACCCCTGGACACACACTTACCAACCCCTGGACACACTCTTACCAACCCCTGGACACACTCAGACCAACCCCTGGACACACTCTTACCAACCTCTGGACACACTCTCACCAACCCCTGGACACACTCTCACCAACCCCTGGACACACTCTCACCAACCCCTGGACACACTCTTACCAACCCCTGGACACACACTCACCAACCCCTGGACACACTCAGACCAACCCCTGGACACACTCTTACCAACCTCTGGACACACTCTTACCAACCTCTGGACACACTCTTACCAACCTCTGGACACACTCTTACCAACCTCTGGACACACTCTTACCAACCCCTGGACACACCAACCTCTGGACACACTCTTACCAACCCCTGGACACACACTTACCAACCCTGGACACACTACCAACCCCTTGACACACTCTTACCAACCCCTGGACACACTCAGACCAACCCCTGGACACACTCTTACCAACCTCTGGACACACTCTTACCAACCTCTGGACACACACTTACCAACCCCTGGACACACTCTTACCAACCTCTGGACACACTCACCAACCCCTGGACACACTCTTACCAACCCCTGGACACACACTTACCAACCCCTGGACACACTCTTACCAACCTCTGGACACACTCTTACCAACCCCTGGACACACACTTACCAACCCCTGGACACACACTTACCAACCCCTGGACACACTCTTACCAACCCCTGGACACACACTTACCAACCCCTGGACACACTCTTACCGACCACTGGAGACACTCTTACCAACCCCTGGACACACACGTACCAGCCCCTGGAGACACACTTACTAGCCCTGGACACACTCTTACCAACCCCTGGACACACTCAGACCAACCCCTGGACACACTCTTACCAACCTCTGGACACACTCTCACCAACCCCTGGACACACACTCACCAACCCCTGGACACACTCTCACCAACCCCTGGACACACTCTTACCAACCCCTGGACACACTCTCACCAACCCTGGACACACACTCACCAACCCCTGGACACACTCACCAACCCCTGGACACACTCTTACCAACCCCTGGACACACTCTTACCAACCTCTGGACACACTCTTACCAACCCCTGGACACACACTTACCAACCCCTGGACACACACTTACCAACCCCTGGACACACTCTTACCAACCACTGGACACACTCAGACCAACCCCTGGACACACTCTTACCAACCCCTGGACACACTCTCACCAACCCCTGGACACACTCTTACCAACCCCTGGACACACTCTTACCAACCCCTGGACACACTCTCACCAACCCCTGGACACACACTCACCAACCCCTGGACACACACTCACCAACCCCTGGACACACTCTTACCAACCCCTGGACACACTCTTACCAACCTCTGGACACACTCTTACCAACCCCTGGACACACTCTTACCAACCCCTGGACACACACTTACCAACCCCTGGACACACACTTACCAACCCCTGGACACACTCTTACCAACCCCTGGACACACTCAGACCAACCCCTGGACACACTCTTACCAACCTCTGGACACACTCTTACCAACCTCTGGACACACACTTACCAACCCCTGGACACACTCTTACCAACCTCTGGACACACTCTTACCAACCCCTGGACACACTCTTACCAACCCCTGGACACACACTTACCAACCCCTGGACACACTCTTACCAACCTCTGGACACACTCTTACCAACCCCTGGACACACACTTACCAACCCCTGGACACACACTTACCAACCCCTGGACACACTCTTACCAACCCCTGGACACACACTTACCAACCCCTGGACACACTCTTACCAACCTCTGGACACACTCTTACCAACCCCTGGACACACACTTACCAACCCCTGGACACACACTTACCAACCCCTGGACACACTCTTACCAACCCCTGGACACACTCAGACCAACCCCTGGACACACTCTTACCAACCTCTGGACACACTCTCACCAACCCCTGGACACACTCTCACCAACCCCTGGACACACTCTCACCAACCCCTGGACACACTCTTACCAACCCCTGGACACACACTCACCAACCCCTGGACACACACTCACCAACCCCTGGACACACACTCACCAACCCCTGGACACACTCTTACCAACCCCTGGACACACTCTTACCAACCTCTGGACACACTCTTACCAACCCCTGGACACACACTTACCAACCCCTGGACACACACTTACCAACCCCTGGACACACTCTTACCAACCTCTGGACACACTCAGACCAACCCCTGGACACACTCTTACCAACCCCTGGACACACTCTCACCAACCCCTGGACACACTCTTACCAACCCCTGGACACACTCTTACCAACCCCTGGACACACACTCACCAACCCCTGGACACACACTCACCAACCCCTGGACACACACTCACCAACCCCTGGACACACTCTTACCAACCCCTGGACACACTCTTACCAACCTCTGGACACACTCTTACCAACCCCTGGACACACACTTACCAACCCCTGGACACACACTTACCAACCCCTGGACACACTCTTACCAACCTCTGGACACACTCAGACCAACCCCTGGACACACTCTTACCAACCTCTGGACACACTCAGACCAACCCCTGGACACACTCTTACCAACCCCTGGACACACTCTTACCAACCCCTGGACACACTCTTACCAACCTCTGGACACACTCTTACCAACCCCTGGACACACACTCACCAACCCCTGGACACACTCTTACCAACCCCTGGACACACTCTTACCAACCCCTGGACACACACTTACCAACCCCTGGACACACTCTTACCAACCTCTGGACACACTCTTACCAACCCCTGGACACACACTTACCAACCCCTGGACACACTCTTACCAACCCCTGGACACACTCTTACCAACCCCTGGACACACTCTTACCAACCCCTGGACACACACTTACCAACCCATGGACACTCTTACCAACTCCTGGACACACTCTTACCAACCTCTGGACACACTCTTACCAACCCCTGGACACACACTCACCAACCCCTGGACACACTCTTACCAACCCCTGGACACACTCTTACCAACCCCTGGACACACACTTACCAACCCCTGGACACACACTTACCAACCCCTGGACACACTCTTACCAACCCCTGGACACACACTTACCAACCCCTGGACACACACTTACCAACCCCTGGACACACTCTTACCAACCCCTGGACACACACTTACCAACCCCTGGACACACACTTACCAACCCCTGGACACACTCTTACCAACCCCTGGACACACACTTACCAACCCCTGGACACACTCTTACCAACCTCTGGACACACTCTTACCAACCTCTGGACACACTCTTACCAACCTCTGGACACACTCTTACCAACCTCTGGACACACACTTACCAACCCCTGGACACACTCTTACCAACCCCTGGACACACACTTACCAACCCCTGGACACACTCTTACCAACCTCTGGACACACTCTTACCAACCTCTGGACACACTCTTACCAACCTCTGGACACACTCTTACCAACCTCTGGACACACTCTTACCAACCCCTGGACACACACTTACCAACCCCTGGACACACTCTTACCAACCTCTGGACACACTCTTACCAACCTCTGGACACACTCTTACCAACCTCTGGACACACACTTACCAACCCCTGGACACACTCTTACCAACCCCTGGACACACTCTTACCAACCTCTGGACACACACTTACCAACCTCTGGACACACTCTTACCAACCTCTGTAAACACACTTACAAACCTCTGTACACACTTACCAACCCCTGGACACACTCTTACCAACCTCTGGACACACTCTTACCAACCTCTGGACACACACTTACCAACCCCTGGACACACTCTTACCAACCTCTGGACACACTCTTACCAACCTCTGGACACACACCCTTACCAACCTCTGGACACACTCTAACAGACCACTGGACACACTCTTACCAACCCCTGGACACACTCTTACCAACCACTGGACACACTCTTACAAACCCCTGGACACACACTTACCAACCCCTGGACACACTCTTACCAACCCCTGGACACACACTTACCAACCCCTGGACACACACTTACCAACCCCTGGACACACTCAGACCAACCCCTGGACACACTCTTACCAACCTCTGGACACACTCTTACCAACCTCTGGACACACTCTTACCAACCTCTGGACACACACTCTTACCAACCTCTGGACACACTCTTACCAACCCCTGGACACACTCTTACCAACCTCTGGACACACTCTTACCAACCCCTGGACACACACTTACCAACCCCTGGACACACACTTACCAACCCCTGGACACACTCTTACCAACCCCTGGACACACTCAGACCAACCCCTGGACACACTCTTACCAACCTCTGGACACACTCTTACCAACCTCTGGACACACACTTACCAACCCCTGGACACACTCTTACCAACCTCTGGACACACTCTTACCAACCCCTGGACACACTCTTACCAACCCCTGGACACACACTTACCAACCCCTGGACACACTCTTACCAACCTCTGGACACACTCTTACCAACCCCTGGACACACACTTACCAACCCCTGGACACACACTTACCAACCCCTGGACACACTCTTACCAACCCCTGGACACACACTTACCAACCCCTGGACACACTCTTACCAACCTCTGGACACACTCTTACCAACCCCTGGACACACACTTACCAACCCCTGGACACACACTTACCAACCCCTGGACACACTCTTACCAACCCCTGGACACACTCAGACCAACCCCTGGACACACTCTTACCAACCTCTGGACACACTCTCACCAACCCCTGGACACACTCTCACCAACCCCTGGACACACTCTCACCAACCCCTGGACACACTCTTACCAACCCCTGGACACACACTCACCAACCCCTGGACACACACTCACCAACCCCTGGACACACACTCACCAACCCCTGGACACACTCTGACCCAACACGGGACTCTCTCTTACCAACCTCTGGACACACTCTTACCAACCCCTGGACACACACTTACCAACCCCTGGACACACACTTACCAACCCCTGGACACACTCTTACCAACCTCTGGACACACTCAGACCAACCCCTGGACACACTCTTACCAACCCCTGGACACACTCTCACCAACCCCTGGACACACTCTTACCAACCCCTGGACACACTCTTACCAACCCCTGGACACACACTCACCAACCCCTGGACACACACTCACCAACCCCTGGACACACACTCACCAACCCCTGGACACACTCTTACCAACCCCTGGACACACTCTTACCAACCTCTGGACACACTCTTACCAACCCCTGGACACACACTTACCAACCCCTGGACACACACTTACCAACCCCTGGACACACTCTTACCAACCTCTGGACACACTCAGACCAACCCCTGGACACACTCTTACCAACCTCTGGACACACTCAGACCAACCCCTGGACACACTCTTACCAACCCCTGGACACACACTTACCAACCTCTGGACACATTCTTACCAACCTCTGGACACACTCTTACCAACCTCTGGACACACTCTTACCAACCTCTGGACACACTCTCACCAACCTCTGGACACACTCTTACCAACCTCTGGACACACTCTTACCAACCCCTGGACACACTCTTACCAACCCCTGGACACACTCTTACCAACCTCTGGACACACTCTTACCAACCCCTGGACACACACTTACCAACCCCTGGACACACACTTACCAACCCCTGGACACACTCTTACCAACCCCTGGACACACTCTGACCAACCCCTGGACACACTCTTACCAACCTCTGGACACACTCTTACCAACCCCTGGACACACTCTTACCAACCTCTGGACACACTCTTACCAACCCCTGGACACACTCTTACCAACCCCTGGACACACACTTACCAACCCCTGGACACACTCTTACCAACCTCTGGACACACTCTTACCAACTCCTGGACACACACTTACCAACCCCTGGACACACACTTACCAACCCCTGGACACACTCTTACCAACCTCTGGACACACTCTTACCAACCCCTGGACACACTCTTACCAACCCCCGGACACACACTTACCAACCCCTGGACACACTCTTACCAACCTCTGGACACACTCTTACCAACTCTTGGACACACACTTACCAACCCCTGGACACACACTTACCAACCCCTGGACACACACTTACCAACCCCTGGACACACTCTTACCAACCTCTGGACACACTCTTACCAACCCCTGGACACACTCTTACCAACCCCTGGACACACACTTACCAACCCCTGGACACACTCTTACCAACCCCTGGACACACTCTTACCAACCCCTGGACACACACTTACCAACCCCTGGACACACTTATACCAACCTCTGGACACACTCTTACCAACTCCTGGACACACACTTACCAACCCCTGGACACACTCTTACCAACCCCTGGACACACTCTTACCAACCTCTGGACACACACTCACCAACCCCTGGACAGACTCTTACCAACCTCTGGACACACACTCACCAACCCCTGGACACACTCTTACCAACCCCTGGACACACTCTTACCAACCCCTGGACACACTCTTACCAACCCCTGGACACACACTCACCAACCCCTGGACACACTCTTACCAACCTCTGGACACACTCTTACCAACCTCTGGACACACTCTTACCAACCCCTGGACACACTCTTACCAACCTCTGGACACACACTCACCAACCCCTGGACACACTCTTACCAACCCCTGGACACACACTCACCAACCCCTGGACACACTCTTACCAACCTCTGGACACACTCTTACCAACCTCTGGACACACTCTTACCAACCCCTGGACACACTCTTACCAACCTCTGGACACACACTCACCAACCCCTGGACACACTCTTACCAACCTCTGGACACACTCTTACCAACTCCTGGACAGACTCTTACCAAACTCTGGACACACACTTATCAACACCTGGACACACTCTTACCAACCCCTGGACACACTCTTACCAACCCCTGGACACACACTTACCAACCCCTGGACACACACACTTACCAACCTCTGGACACACTCTTACCAACCTCTGGAAACACTCTTACCAACCCCTGGACACTCTTACCAATATCTGGACACACACTCACCAACCCCTGGACACACTCTTACCAACCTCTGGACACACTCTTACCAACCTCTGGACACACTCTTACCAACCCCTGGACACACTCTTACCAACCCCTGGACACACTCTTACCAACTCCTGGACACACTCTTACCAACCCCTGGACACACTCTTACCAACCCCTGGACACACACTTACCAACCCCTGGACACACTCTTACCAACCCCTGGACACACTCCCCCCCCCCCCTGGACACACTCTTACCAACCCCTGGACACACTCAGACCAACCCCTGGACACACTCTTACCAACCCCTGGACACACTCTTACCAACCCCTGGACACACTCTTACCAACCCCTGGACACACACTTACCAACCCCTGGACACACACTTACCAACCCCTGGACACACTCTTACCAACCTCTGGACACACTCAGACCAACCCCTGGACACACTCTAAACAACCTCTGGACACACTCAGACCAACCCCTGGACACACTCTTACCAACCCCTGGACACACACTTACCAACCTCTGGACACATTCTTACCAACCTCTGGACACACTCTTACCAACCTCTGGACACACTCTTACCAACCTCTGGACACACTCTCACCAACCTCTGGACACACACTCTTACCAACCTCTGGACACACTCTTACCAACCCCTGGACACACTCTTACCAACCCCTGGACACACTCTTACCAACCTCTGGACACACTCTTACCAACCCCTGGACACACACTTACCAACCCCTGGACACACACTTACCAACCCCTGGACACACTCTTACCAACCCCTGGACACACTCTGACCAACCCCTGGACACACTCTTACCAACCTCTGGACACACTCTTACCAACCTCTGGACACACTCTTACCAACCTCTGGACACACTCTTACCAACCTCTGGACACACTCTTACCAACCCCTGGACACACTCTTACCAACCCCTGGACACACTCTTACCAACCTCTGACACACTCTTACCAACCTCTGACACACTCTTACCAACCTCTGACACACTCTACCAAGACACACACTTACCAACCTCTGGACACACTCTACCAACCTCTGACACACTTACCAACCCTGGACACACTCTACCAACCTCTGACACACTTACCAACCCCTGGACACACTCTTACCAACCCTGGACACACTCTTACCAACCTCTGGACACACTCTTACCAACCTCTGGACACACTCTTACCAACCCTGGACACACTCTACCAACCTCTGGACACACTTACCAACCCCTGACACACTTACCAACCCCTGGACACACTCTACCAACCCCTGACACACTCTACCAACCTCTGACACACTCTTACCAACCCCTGGACACACTCAGACCAACCCCTGGACACACTCTTACCAACCTCTGACACACTCTTACCAACCTCTGACACACTCTTACCAACCTCTGACACACACTCTACCAACCTCTGACACACTCTACCAACCCCTGGACACACTCTTACCAACCTCTGGACACACTCTACTAACCCCTGACACACACTTACCAACCCCTGGACACACACTTACCAACCCCTGGACACACTCTACCAACCCTGGACACACTCAGACCAACCCCTGGACACACTCTTACCAACCCTGGACACACTCTTACCAACCCCTGGACACACACTTACCAACCCCTGGACACACTCTTACCAACCTCTGACACACTCTACCAACCCCTGGACACACTCTACCAACCCCTGGACACACACTTACCAACCCTGGACACACTCTTACCAACCTCTGGACACACTCTTACCAACCCTGGACACACACTTACCAACCCCTGGACACACTCTACCAACCCCTGGACACACTCTTACCAACCCTGACACACCTTACCAACCCTGGACACACTCTTACCAACCTCTGGACACACTCTACCAACCCCTGACACGACACACACTTACCAACCCCTGACACACTCACCAACCCCTGACACAACCAACCCTGACACACTTACCAACCCCTGGACACACTCACCAACCTCTGACACACTTGGACACACTCTTACCAACCCTGACACACTCTACACAACCCCTGGACACACTCTACCAACCTCTGACACACTCTTACCAACCCCTGACACACTCTTACCAACCCCTGACACACTCTACCAACCCTGACACACTCTACCAACCCCTGGACACACACTTACCAACCCTGACACACTCTTACCAACCCCTGACACACTTACCAACCCTGGACACACTCTTACCAACCCCTGGACACACTCTTACCAACCCCTGACACACACTTACCAACCTCTGACACACTCTACCAACCCTGACACACTTACCAACCCCTGACACACTCTACCAACCCCTGACACACTCTACCAACCCCTGGACACACTCACCAACCCTGGACACACTCTACCAACCCCTGACACACTCTACCAACCCTGACACACACTCACCAACCCTGACACACTCACCAACCCCTGACACACTCTTACCAACCCCTGGACACACTCTACCAACCCCTGGACACACTTACCAACCCCTGGACACACTCTTACCAACCTCTGGACACACTCTTACCAACCCTGGACACACACTTACCAACCCCTGGACACACTCTTACCAACCTCTGACACACTACCAACCTCTGGACACACTCTTACCAACCCTGACACACTCACCAACCCTGGACACACTCTACCAACCCCTGACACACTCTTACCAACCCCTGGACACACTCTCACCAACCTCTGACACACTCTTACCAACCTCTGGACACACTCTTACCAACCCCTGACACACTCTTACCAACCCCTGACACACTCTACCAACCCCTGACACACTCTTACCAACCCCTGGACACACTCTTACCAACCCCTGACACACTCTACCAACCTCTGACACACTCTTACCAACCCTGGACACACACTTACCAACCCCTGGACACACACTTACCAACCCCTGGACACACTCTTACCAACCCCTGGACACACTCTTACCAACCTCTGTACACACTTTTACCAACCCCTGGACACACTCTCACCATCGCCTTGACTCACTCTTACCAACCCCTGGACACACTCTTACCAACCCCTGGACACACTCTTACCAACTCCTGGACACACACTTACCAACCCCTGGACACACTCTTACCAACCCCTGGACACACACTTACCAACCCCTGGACACACACTTACCAACCCCTGGACACACTCTTACCAACCTCTGGACACACTCTTACCAACCCCTGGACACACTCTTACCAACCCCTGGACACACACTTACCAACCCCTGGACACACTCTTACCAACCCCTGGACACACTCTTACCAACCCCTGGACACACACTTACCAACCCCTGGACACACTCTTACCAACCTCTGGACACACTCTTACCAACTCCTGGACACACACTTACCAACCCCTGGACACACTCTTACCAACCCCTGGACACACTCTTACCAACCTCTGGACACACACTCACCAACCCCTGGACACACTCTTACCAACCCCTGGACACACTCTTACCAACCTCTGGACACACTCTTACCAACCTCTGGACACACTCTTACCAACCCCTGGACACACTCTTACCAACCCCTGGACACACTCTTACCAACCTCTGGACACACACTCACCAACCCCTGGACACACTCTTACCAACCTCTGGACACACTCTTACCAACTCCTGGACACACTCTTACCAACCTCTGGACACACACTTACCAACCCTGACACACTACTCCCCCTGGACACACTCTTACCAACTCTACCAACCCTGGACACACTCTACCAACCCTGACACACTTACTGGACACACACTCAACCCTGGACACACTCTTGACACACAACCCTGACACCCGCCTCTGGACACACTCACCAACCCTGGACACACTCTTACCAACCCCTGGACACACTCTACCAACCCTGGACACTACCAACCCCTGACACACACTCACCAACCCTGGACACACTCTTACCAACCTCTGGACACACACTTACCAACCTCTGGACACACTCTACCAACCCTGGACACACTCTTACCAACCTCTGGACACACACTCACCAACCCCTGACACACTCTACCAACCCTGACACACACTCACCAACCCCTGGACACACTCTACCAACCTCTGGACACACTCACCAACCTCTGGACACACTCTTACCAACCCCTGGACACACTCTTACCAACCTCTGGACACACACTCACCAACCCCTGGACACACTCTACCAACCTCTGGACACACTCTTACCAACTCCTGGACAGACTCTACCAACCTCTGGACACACACTTACCAACCCCTGGACACACTCTACCAACCCCTGGACACACTCTTACCAACCCCTGGACACACACTAACCAACCCCTGGACACACACACTTACCAACCTCTGGACACACTCTTACCAACCTCTGACACACTCTTACCAACCCCTGGACACACTCTACCAACCTCTGACACACACTCACCAACCCCTGGACACACTCTACCAACCTCTGGACACACTCTTACCAACCTCTGGAGACACACTCTTACCAACCCCTGGACACACTCTTACCAACCCCTGGACACACTCTTACCAACTCCTGGACACACTCTACCAACCCCTGGACACTCTTACCAACCCCTGGACACACACTTACCAACCCCTGGACACACTCTTACCAACCCCTGGACACACACTCACCAACCCCTGGACACACACTTACCAACCCCTGGACACACACTCACCAACCCCTGGACACACTCTTACCAACCCCTGGACACACTCTTACCAACCCCTGGACACACTCTTACCAACCCCTGGACACACACTTACCAACCCCTGGACACACTCTTACCAACCCCTGGACACACTCTTACCAACCTCTGGACACACTCAGACCAACCACTGGACACACTCTTACCAACCTCTGGACACACTCTTACCAACCCCTGGACACACTCTTACCAACCCCTGGACACACACTTACCAACCTCTGGACACATTCTTACCAACCTCTGGACACACTCTTACCAACCTCTGGACACAGTCTTACCAACCTCTGGACACACTCTCACCAACCTCTGGACACACACTCTTACCAACCTCTGGACACACTCTTACCAACCCCTGGACACACTCTTACCAACCCCTGGACACACTCTTACCAACCTCTGGACACACTCTTACCAACCCCTGGACACACACTTACCAACCCCTGGACACACACTTACCAACCCCTGGACACACTCTTACCAACCCCTGGACACACTCTGACCAACCCCTGGACACACTCTTACCAACCTCTGGACACACTCTTACCAACCTCTGGACACACTCTTACCAACCTCTGGACACACACTCTTACCAACCTCTGGACACACTCTTACCAACCCCTGGACACACTCTTACCAACCCCTGGACACACTCTTACCAACCCCTGGACACACACTTACCAACCTCTGGACACACTCTTACCAACCCCTGGACACACACTTACCAACCCCTGGACACACACTTACCAACCCCTGGACACACTCTTACCAACCTCTGGACACACTCTTACCAACCCCTGGACACACACTTACCAACCCCTGGACACACTCTTCCCAACCCCTGGTCACACACTTACCAACCCCTGGACACACTCTTACCAACCTCTGGACACACTCTTACCAACCCCTGGACACACTCTTACCAACCTCTGGACACACACTCTTACCAACCTCTGGACACACACTCTTACCAACCCCTGGACACACTCTTACCAACCTCTGGACACACTCTTACCAACCTCTGGACACACACTCACCAACCCCTGGACACACACTTACCAACCCCTGGACACACACTTACCAACCCCTGGACACACTCTTACCAACCCCTGGACACACACTTACCAACCCCTGGACACACTCTTACCAACCTCTGGACACACTCTTACCAACCCCTGGACACACTCTTACCAACCCCCGGACACACACTTACCAACCCCTGGACACACTCTTACCAACCTCTGGACACACTCTTACCAACTCTTGGACACACACTTACCAACCCCTGGACACACACTCCTACTAACCCTTGACACACTCTTACCAACCCCTGGACACACTCTTACCAACCTCTGGACACACTTTTACCAACCCCTGGACACACTCTTACCAACCCCTGGACACACACTTACCAACCCCTGGACACACTCTTACCAACCTCTGGACACACTCTTACCAACTCCTGGACACACACTTACCAACCCCTGGACACACTCTTACCAACCCCTGGACACACACTTACCAACCCCTGGACACACACTTACCAACCCCTGGACACACTCTTACCAACCTCTGGACACACTCTTACCAACCCCTGGACACACTCTTACCAACCCCTGGACACACACTTACCAACCCCTGGACACACTCTTACCAACCCCTGGACACACTCTTACCAACCCCTGGACACACACTTACCAACCCCTGGACACACTCTTACCAACCTCTGGACACACTCTTACCAACTCCTGGACACACACTTACCAACCCCTGGACACACTCTTACCAACCCCTGGACACACTCTTACCAACCTCTGGACACACACTCACCAACCCCTGGACACACTCTTACCAACCCCTGGACACACTCTTACCAACCTCTGGACACACTCTTACCAACCTCTGGACACACTCTTACCAACCCCTGGACACACTCTTACCAACCCCTGGACACACTCTTACCAACCTCTGGACACACACTCACCAACCCCTGGACACACTCTTACCAACCTCTGGACACACTCTTACCAACTCCTGGACAGACTCTTACCAACCTCTGGACACACACTTACCAACCCCTGGACACACTCTTACCAACCCCTGGACACACTCTTACCAACCCCTGGACACACACTTACCAACCCCTGGACACACACACTTACCAACCTCTGGACACACTCTTACCAACCTCTGGACACACTCTTACCAACCCCTGGACACACTCTTACCAACCTCTGGACACACACTCACCAACCCCTGGACACACTCTTACCAACCTCTGGACACACTCTTACCAACCTCTGGACACACTCTTACCAACCCCTGGACACACTCTTACCAACCCCTGGACACACTCTTACCAACTCCTGGACACACTCTTGCCAACCCCTGGACACACTCTACCAACCCCTGGACACACACTCTCACCAACCCCTGGACACACACTTACCAACCCCTGGACACACACTCACCAACCCCTGGACACACTCTTACCAACCCCTGGACACACTCTTAGAAACCTCTGGACACACACTTACCAACCCCTGGACACACACTTACCAACCCCTGGACACACACTTACCAACCCCTGGACACACTCTTACCAACCTCTGGACACACTCAGACCAACCCCTGGACACACTCTTACCAACCTCTGGACACACTCAGACCAACCCCTGGACACACTCTTACCAACCCCTGGACACACACTTACCAACCTCTGGACACATTCTTACCAACCTCTGGACACACTCTTACCAACCTCTGGACACACTCTTACCAACCTCTGGACACACTCTCACCAACCTCTGGACACACACTCTTACCAACCTCTGGACACACTCTTACCAACCCCTGGACACACTCTTACCAACCCCTGGACACACTCTTACCAACCTCTGGACACACTCTTACCAACCCCTGGACACACACTTACCAACCCCTGGACACACACTTACCAACCCCTGGACACACTCTTACCAACCCCTGGACACACTCTGACCAACCCCTGGACACACTCTTACCAACCTCTGGACACACTCTTACCAACCTCTGGACACACTCTTACCAACCTCTGGACACACACTCTTACCAACCTCTGGACACACTCTTACCAACCCCTGGACACACTCTTACCAACCCCTGGACACACTCTTACCAACCCCTGGACACACACTTACCAACCTCTGGACACACTCTTACCAACCCCTGGACACACACTTACCAACCCCTGGACACACACTTACCAACCCCTGGACACACTCTTACCAACCTCTGGACACACTCTTACCAACCCCTGGACACACACTTACCAACCCCTGGACACACTCTTACCAACCCCTGGACACACACTTACCAACCCCTGGACACACTCTTACCAACCTCTGGACACACTCTTACCAACCCCTGGACACACTCTTACCAACCTCTGGACACACACTCTTACCAACCTCTGGACACACACTCTTACCAACCCCTGGACACACTCTTACCAACCTCTGGACACACTCTTACCAACCTCTGGACACACACTCACCAACCCCTGGACACACACTTACCAACCCCTGGACACACACTTACCAACCCCTGGACACACTCTTACCAACCCCTGGACACACACTTACCAACCCCTGGACACACTCTTACCAACCTCTGGACACACTCTTACCAACCCCTGGACACACACTTACCAACCCCTGGACACACTCTTACCAACCTCTGGACACACTCTTACCAACCCCTGGACACACTCTTACCAACCCCTGGACACACTCTTACCAACCCCTGGACACACACTTACCAACCCCTGGACACACACTTACCAACCCCTGGACACACACTTACCAACCCCTGGACACACTCTTACCAACCCCTGGACACACTCTTACCAACCTCTGGACACACTATTACCAACCCCTGGACACACTCTTACCAACCCCTGGACACACACTTACCAACCCCTGGACACACTCTTACCAACCTCTGGACACACTCTTACCAACTCCTGGACACACACTTACCAACCCCTGGACACACTCTTACCAACCCCTGGACACACACTTACCAACCCCTGGACACACACTTACCAACCCCTGGACACACTCTTACCAACCTCTGGACACACTCTTACCAACTCCTGGACACACACTTACCAACCCCTGGACACACTCTTACCAACCCCTGGACACACTCTTACCAACCTCTGGACACACACTCACCAACCCCTGGACACACTCTTACCAACCCCTGGACACACTCTTACCAACCTCTGGTAACACACTCTTACCAACCTCTGGACACACTCTTACCAACCCCTGGACACACTCTTACCAACCCCTGGACACACTCTTACCAACCTCTGGACACACACTCACCAACCCCTGGACACACTCTTACCAACCTCTGGACACACTCTTACCAACTCCTGGACACACACTTACCAACCCCTGGACACACTCTTACCAACCCCTGGACACACTCTTACCAACCCCTGGACACACACTTACCAACCCCTGGACACACACACTTACCAACCTCTGGACACACTCTTACCAACCTCTGGACACACTCTTACCAACCCCTGGACACACTCTTACCAACCTCTGGACACACACTCACCAACCCCTGGACACACTCTTACCAACCTCTGGACACACTCTTACCAACCTCTGGACACACTCTTACCAACCCCTGGACACACTCTTACCAACCCCTGGACACACTCTTACCAACCCCTGGACACACTCTTACCAACCTCTGGACACACTCTTACCAACCCCTGGACACACTCTTACCAACCCCTGGACACACTCTTACCAACTCCTGGACACACTCTTACCAACCCCTGGACACACTCTTACCAACCTCTGGACACACTCTTACCAACCCCTGGACACACACTTACCAACCCCTGGACACACAATTACCAACCCCTGGACACACTCTTACCAACCCCTGGACACACTCTTACCAACCCCTGGACACACTCTTACCAACCCCTGGACACACTCAGACCAACCCCTGGACACACACTTACCAACCCCTGGACACACTCAGACCAACCCCTGGACACACTCTTACCAACCCCTGGACACACTCTTACCAACCCCTGGACACACTCACCAACCCCTGGACACACTCTTACCAACCCCTGGACACACACTCACCAACCCCTGGACACACACTCAGACCAACCCCTGGACACACACTCACCAACCCCTGGACACACTCAGACCAACCCCTGGACACATCTGTAGCCGCTGAGTTCAGGGACCTTCAAAGACTCTGGTGTTACTTAGGATTTCTGGGATCGTGAGGAGCGACAGTAAAACCTTTCATAAAAAGTCTTGGTGATTCTACAGTCGAACGTCCTCATTAAACACAATACTTCTGCACGAGGAAAATAAGCCTTTTGTCCATTGCTCTTAAATAAGTTGTAGTTCTCACAGAATTATGTTATTTCAATGTAAAAATGACCCCAGTTGATTTCATATATTTTACTACCCCCAGAAGTGATATTTTTCTGTGTAAGTAAAGTACAGATACCTAAAAATGGTACTTTTACTTTTGTACTTTGTTACCTTCCACCACTGTGTACGAGCACTACCGCACTGCCCAATACAGAACAACTCCAGTCGGAGTAAAAGTAAAGTGTCTGGAAACAAACACTGGAAAGAGACAAAGTTCAGCTCACAGTATTTGTATGTGGTTTAATGCACCGTTCTTCTCCACAGACGCCCCCAAAACACCTGCAAACATGTTCTTCTGGGTAATCTCCTCATTTATACTCAAACTACACTCATAATTGTTCATTTAAATGGATTTCTTGACTGTTTGTTTTCGTTATTTTTTCAACAGCTCACGTTCTTAACCCCTGCCCTGCTGGTTGGTGAGTTCCCGTTTTATTTTTTTCTACTATTATCACTAGAGATGTAACAGTAACATCAGTCTGGTGATATCGTATCGTCAAAGGTCTCTCAGTAATATCGTGACCATCACAATATATCGAATCCCAAGTCTCTTTGCTTAAATGAACAGTTCTGATGCAGAAATAGCTAAAAACAGAGGGAACTACATAGACCATGATCCTTTGCTCCGTTTCAGTGCAGACGACATGAAGAAATAACTGTTCTAAGCACTTTTACATCTTCATTCTTTGGGTTCTTGTGAAGGAATTTTTAAAGGAAAAAGGAGCAAATTCACAGTTTTGTGAACCTCCACAAAATGTCGTACTGTGAGATGATGTTGTGGGAAAAACAAATAAAAAATCTGGACAGCCTCTCCTCAGCAGGATGTCCCTACCACATTCTCCAGCGCACTCCCCCCAGAACATCTGAGCTCTGAGGATTTATACAGAAATACACGTTCCAGACATATCACAGTAGAGTGACTTTTGTTCACAGACTAGTGCTAACCTAATCAATCAACTAATCAACTTCACTCACATTTGAGGACAGCTAAGACAAAGGGCTTCCTGACCGTGGAGACAGCTGTGTCTGCTGAGCTTTTACACATGTTAAAGGGATAGTTTGGGTTTTTTGACACAAATCTGTATGTCCCCATCAGCAGTGTCATCCATGAACACAGCGTCCGGGGAGTCGAGTTCTTCCCCAGATTCAGAGGTGATGACAGTGTCCGGCAAGGTTCTAAAACCAATATATGTTCCAAAGAGTGATACATTTGCATCACAAAACGAGAACCACGGAAAAGTCAGACCTCATAATCGCCCGGTGCTGTTTTCTCTCCGCTCATATCATTGCGCGCTGCCGCCAGGTGAAGCCGCACACGAATCCAACACTTTTTTCAGTAGTTTGGCAGTGTTCACGTGCTCAAACTGATGACACCGTGACGTGAGAAAACTCTGCCGGAGAGATTAAGAGAAATCTTTCCACAATATAAATTTCCATCACAATGTATATGGTGAAAATCTGGTCCAGAGAGATTTGGATTTCGTTCCATCCCTAATGACAATAAATGTTGCACCAAATGACTGAAGCATTTTAGAGTCAGTCTTGATATCGTCATATCGTGAGTTTTCCCACGATATCGCAATAAATATCATACTGTGAGGTTCACACTGCGACGATATCGTATCATGAGACTTGGATATCATTTCACCCCTAATTATTACCGTGACTTTGCAGTCCAAATACTTGGACTCATCGTACAATTGATAGATAAGTAAAGACGTGTGTGTGTGTGTCACCCTCCTGTGGGCTCACCACCC
>CM068357.1:40241413-40246413 GCA_034769755.1 Odontamblyopus lacepedii
TCACCCTCCTGTGGGCTCACCCTCCTGTGGGCTCACTCTCCTGTGGGCTCACCCTCCTGTGGGCTCACTCTCCTGTGGGCTCACTCTCCTGTGGGCTCACCCTCCTGTGGGCGTCACCCTCCTGTGGGCTCACTCTCCTGTGGGCTCACTCTCCTGTGGGCTCACTCTCCTGTGGGCTCACTCTCCTGTGGGCGTCACCCTCCTGTGGGCTCACTCTCCTGTGGGCTCACCCTCCTGTGGGCGTCACTCTCCTGTGGGCTCCCTCTCCTGTGGGCGTCACCCTCCTGTGGGCTCACCCTCCTGTGGGCTCACTCTCCTGTGGGCTCACCCTCCTGTGGGCTCACTCTCCTGTGGGCTCACCCTCCTGTGGGCTCACTCTCCTGTGGGCTCACCCTCCTGTGGGCTCACTGTGGGCTCACTCTCCTGTGGGCTCACTCTCCTGTGGGCTCACTCTCCTGTGGGCTCACCCTCCTGTGGGCTCACTCTCCTGTGGGCTCACCCTCCTGTGGGCTCACTGTGGGCTCACTCTCCTGTGGGCTCACCCTCCTGTGGGCTCACTCTCCTGTGGGCTCACCCTCCTGTGGGCTCACCCTGTGGGCTCACTCTCCTGTGGGCTCACCCTCCTGTGGGCGTCACTCTCCTGTGGGGTCCCCCTCCTGTGGGTTCACCCTCCTGTGGGCTCACCCTCCTGTGGGCTCACTCTCCTGTGGGCTCACCCTCCTGTGGGCTCACTCTCCTGTGGGCTCACCCTCCTGTGGGCTCACTCTCCTGTGGGCTCACCCTCCTGTGGGCTCACCCTCCTGTGGGCTCACCCTCCTGTGGGCGTCACCCTCCTGTGGGCTCACTCTCCTGTGGGCTCACCCTCCTGTGGGCTCACTGTGGGCTCACTCTCCTGTGGGCTCACCCTCCTGTGGGCGTCACTCTCCTGTGGGCTCCCTCTCCTGTGGGCGTCACCCTCCTGTGGGCTCACCCTCCTGTGGGCTCACTCTCCTGTGGGCTCACCCTCCTGTGGGCTCACTCTCCTGTGGGCTCACCCTCCTGTGGGCTCACTCTCCTGTGGGCTCACCCTCCTGTGGGCTCACCCTCCTGTGGGCTCACCCTCCTGTGGGCGTCACCCTCCTGTGGGCTCACAGGAATAACATCTCCATGATGCCAGTAATCTGATTTTTCTCTGATCCTGGTCCCTCAGATCATTTTCAGTTTGTCATGTGCCTGAGCCACACTGGGGTCATGGCTCTGAATGCACTTTAAGGGCTTTTGTTGCTGAACACGTTGTAGTAACTGAAGAGAAGAGACAGAGTCCTGTCACATGACCTCCACAGACAGAGTCCTGTCACATGACCTCCACAGATAGAGTCCTGTCACATGACCTCCACAGACAGAGTCCTGTCACATGACCTCCACAGACAGAGTCCTGTCACATGACCTCCACAGACAGAGTCCTGTCACATGACCTCCACAGATAGAGTCCTGTCACATGACCTCCACAGACAGAGTCCTGTCACATGACCTCCACAGACAGAGTCCTGTCACATGACCTCCACAGATAGAGTCCTGTCACATGACCTCCACAGACAGAGTCCTGTCACATGACCTGCACAGATAGAGTCCTGTCACATGACCTCCACAGACAGAGTCCTGTCACATGACCTCCACAGACAGAGTCCTGTCACATGACCTCCACAGACAGAGTCCTGTCACATGACCTCCACAGATAGAGTCCTGTCACATGACCTCCACAGACAGAGTCCTGTCACATGACCTCCACAGACAGAGTCCTGTCACATGACCTCCACAGACAGAGTCCTGTCATATGACCTCCACAGACAGAGTCCTGTCATATGACCTCCACAGACAGAGTCCTGTCACATGACCTCCACATGGTGCATCTTCTACTGGACCAATGTTTGTGTGAATGAACTGTTCATGAATGAAAGTTTGAAATAATTGTGTTTTATTTCAGTTCATCATCAAGATTCATTCATCAGCCTCACCACTGTTCCTCCAACCACAGAGCCGCTGGACATAGCGAGTAAGAGCCCGACTGAAACATGCACGTTTTCATGTCATTCTTTCAAACGCTCCAAAAAAAGTTCACTGAAAACATTTTTATTCAAATCAGAAGATGTGAGGTGTCAGTGGAGAAGAGTTCAAATGGAGCTCTGACAAATAATAAGGTTCAGCATTTGTGGACTGTGGAGTTTAAAACTGTGACGTCCTCGAACTCTCGACCGTGAACCCGACCGATTCTCAACATGTTTCTGTTTCTATGTCAGTGATACATTTATACTGCTACTGCTACTGCTACTGCTGCTACTGCTACTGCTACTGCTACTGCTACTACTGCTACTGCTACTGCTACTGCTACTGCTACTACTGCTACTGCTACTGCTACTGCTACTGCTACTACTGCTACTGCTACTGCTACTGCTACTGCTACTGCTACTGCTGCTACTGCTACTGCTACTGCTACTACTGCTACCGGCTACCGCCACCGCCACTGCTACCACCGCTACCGCTACCGCTACTGCCACCGCTACTGCCACTGCTACCACCGCCACTGCCACTGCCACTGCCATCGCCGCTACCGCTACTGCTACTGCTACCGCTGCCACTGCTGCTACCGCTACCGCTACTGCCAGCTACCGCTACCGCTACTGCTAGCCACTGCTACCGCTACCGCTACCGCCAGCTACCGCTACCGCCACCGCTACCACTGCTACTGCTACTGCCATCGCCACTGCCACTACTGCTACCGCAGCCAGCTACCGCTACCGCTACTGCCACTACCACTGCTACCGCCGCTACCGCTACTACCAATACCTACCGCTACCACCACCGCCACCGCTACCGCCACCGCCACTGCTACAACGCTACTGCCATCCGCCACTGCTAGCTACTGCCACCACCGCTACCACTACCACTGCCATCAGCTGCCACTACCACCACTACCACCACTACCAGCTACCGCTACCGCTACTACCATCGCTACCACTGCTACTGCCACCACTGCTACTGCCACTGCTACTGCCATCGCTACCGTTGCCACTTAGCCACCAGCTACCGCTACTGCCACTGCTACCGCTACCGCTGCTACCGCTACCTGCAGCCACCACCGCCATCGCTACTGCTACCGCTACCACTACTACCACCGGCACACACTGGCTACCGCTACCACCGCTACCGCTACCGCTACTGCCAGCTACCGCTACTACCATCATCATCACTACCAGCTACCGCTACCACCACTACACTACCATCACTGCTACCGCCACTGCCACCACTACCGCTACCGCTACCGCCACTGCCACTACCACTACTGCTACCACTGCTACTACCGCTACCAGCCACTGCCACTGCTACCGCTGCTACTGCCACTACTACCACACCGCCACCGCTAATACCAATACCACTACTACCAATACTGCCACTGCTACCGCTACTACCACTGCTACCACTGCTACTGCCATCTACCATACCACCACTAGCAGCCACTACCACTGCCACTACCAGCTACCGCCACTGCGGTACCGTTACCGCTGCCACCGCACCGCCAGCTACCGTTACAGCAGCCACTGCCACCAGCTACCGCTACCGCCACCGCTACCGCTACTACCACCGGCTACCGCCAACCGTTACTGCTACTGCTACTACCACCACTACTACCACTACTACTACCACTACCGCTACGGCACTACCACTACCACTGCTACCACTACTACTACCACAACCACCACCGCCACTGCCAGCTACCATCATCACACACTGTTACCAACAGCTACTACCACTGCAATACTACTACTACCACTACCACTACCGCTACACCACTACTACCACTACCACTGCCAACGCTCATCAATACTACCACCACTGCTACCGCCACTACCACTGCTACTACTGCTACCAAGCTACCACTACTGCCACTACTACCACTAATACTACTAACCATCACTTCACTACTACTACCATCACTACTGCTACTACTACTCACTACCACTGCTACCTTACCACTGCCACTACCGCTGCTGCCACTACTACTGCCAATCCAGCATCATCATCATCATCCACTACCACCACTACCGCTACCAATACTGCTACTACCACTGCCAATACCGCTACCACTACCATCACTACCACCGCTAAATACCGCTACACTACCACCACTACCACCGCTACCGCTACCACTGCCACTACCGCTACTACTAATACCACCGCTACCACTAACCTGCTAACCATCAGCTACCACCGCTACCGCCGCCGCTGCTGCCGCTACTACTACCACTACCATACTACTGCCACTACCGCCACCACCGCTACTACCGCTACCACTGCCATCACTACTACCACCGCTACCACTGCTACTGCCGCCGCCACCACTGCCACGCTAATACGCTGCCGCTGCCGCCACTACCACCACTACCACTGCTACCGCTACTGCACCGCAGCACCACTGCCACCACTACCGCCACCGCCAACCACCGCTACCACCGGCTACCACCGCTACCACCTAGCCACTACCGCTACTACTACTCATCACTACCGCTACTGCCACTTCGCTACCACTGCTACAATACCACCACTACCGCCACTGCCACAGCTACTACCGTCACCACTACCATACTACCACTGCTACCGCTACTGCGGCACCGCTACTGCCAGCTACCGCTGCCGCTGCCACTACCACTACCACTACCACTGCCAATACCGCTACCGCCACCACTACCGCCATCACCACTACCGCTACCACTACCACTAGCGCTAGCACCGCTACCAGCAGCCACTGCCGCCACTGCTGCTGCTACCGCTACTCACTGCTACTACTGCTGCTGCCGCTACCACTACCACCACTACCACCGCACCACTACACCGCCAGCCAGCCCACTACTACTACTACCACTGCCACCGCTACCACTACCGCTACCACTACCACTACTACCACTACTACTGCTACCATTACACTACCACAGCACTACCACTACCGCCAACGCTACTACCATCAC
>CM068357.1:40251413-40276413 GCA_034769755.1 Odontamblyopus lacepedii
TGGCGTAACACAGATCTGTCTCCATGGAGAATGTTTTAAAGTAAAGTTTTATGTGGTTAGTCCAGGTTTCACCTTTGAAATCACATCATGTTTTACTTCATATTTGCCTCTATTCCTGTATCTTAGAAGGAAAGTTTGGATTTTTTGACATGAATCTGTATGTCCCCATTAGCAGTGTCGTGCATCAACACTGACTTACCTCCCGACAGCATTTGGTGAGCCGAGTTCTTCCCCAGTTTCGGTGCTGACAAAAGTAGTCCGGCAAGTTGGCTGGGGTCATGAAAGAGTAATACATTTGCATCACAAAACATGAACTATGAAAAAGTCAGACCTCATAATCGCTTAGTACTATTTTCTGTCCGCTCATATCACTCTCCGGTCATACCACTGTTGATGGGGAAGCCATAGAGATTCATGTCAAAGAAACCCAAACTATCCCTTTAACGTGTGGATTAAAAACTTTGAAAGGGTCTATACTTTCGCCTTGTGTCGACAGTCTGCTGGACTCAGTGGTTTGACAGGGACGACCCCTCTGGTAGCGGCGACTGGGAGACTCTTTTAAGCCTGTATCTCCAATACCCCGGAAAGATCTGCACCTCACCTCTGCAGATCGAAGCCCGGACCACCTCGGGCCAGCCAATGTCCTCCACTGGAGACGTCATAAGCAAGTGAGTCTCTGTGGAGCTACAAGAGTTCTGTCTGAAAACGCAGCGCACTACAGAGTTACTCAAATATGCATGAAGCGATTGAAATTCAACTGTGAGTAAGTTCAAGGTCCTTTAAGACACAAAACTGACTCTTGTAAGTTTTAAGACATGTGATTTTACCTCCTCAAAACAGACCTGAACTTGTGTTTTGTTTCATTCACACATGGTTGAGTAACACATTATTATTAGTATGTACATCTCCAAAGCTCTAAATTCTCTGTTCCACATAGGTTTCAAGTTATTACATTTAGTTCAGTAGAGATCGGCAATTCCAGGGCTGAAATGATCCAAATGATTCAGTGAAGGTGTATGGAGTTTAAAAACACAGTGGAGCATTTTCAGTTTGAGGGAAGAACTCAGCCTAAATCTGCAGAGTTTGGGTGTTAAACATGTGTGAATAAAACAAAGCACAACTGCAGGTCTGCTTGTGATGAGGAAACTACATTAGAACAGCCTAATACGATGCCTGGCCAAAAAAAAAGTGGATTTAACTAAGCAAACAAGTAGAAGGTTGCTGCAGTTGGTCAGGTCCAGGTTCAGCAGCAGTGTGTGCTTTGGAGTAAATGAATGCAATACTGGATGGATATAAATCTTGTGACATTGGCGAATCTTATCGAAACAATGCCACAGCGAATGCATTCATTTTACACCAGGATCTTGCATTGCTGCTGTGTGAAGCCTTCTCCAGCACATCCCAAAGATTCTCACTGGGGTTCAGGTCTGGACTCTGTGGAGGCCGATCCATGTGTGAAAGTGATGTCTCCTGCTCCCTGAACCGCTCTTTCACTGTTTGAGCCTGATGAATCCTGGCATTGTCATCTTGGAATATGCCCGTGCCGTCAGGGAAGAACAAATCCACTGATGAAATAACCTGGTCCTTCAGTATATTCAGGTTCAGCTGAGCTCATTCTTTGAGCACACACTGCTTTTTTTGGCCAGGCAGTGTATTAGCCCTTTAAAGATGAGGGAATGGTTAAAGGAGCTCTGTGTTTCTGGAGGAGGCACATCACCTGCACAATTCCATGGAAACAGAAAGTTAAAAGCATACTTCGGAACATTCTCCATAGAGTTGTGTTTTATGCCAAGTTATTAAATGTGATGTCTCTTCTGGGTCCAAACTAAAACTAAAACAAAAACAGAGCTAGAACAGCTCTATGGGAACATTATGGGAACATTTGTATGTGATTTGTATGTGTGTGCAAGCCTGAAGTATGAAGTCATATTTTTCAGTGCAATAAGAACATAACAAATGTATTTTATTTTAATGTTTTTTGGGGTCAGGTCACACAATGCACCAAAAGAGCTCAAAAAAGTTGATTTTACATAAAATTTAAACTTTTTAAATTAATAAGCTACAATTACAATTTGGTCCCCGAGTCTGTAAATAAAGTTGTATAATATTAATATATTTCAGGAAACATGCACAGACATTATATAGAACACCACAAGAGAGTAAGGAGCAAACCCATCACAGTACTTCCTCTTGTGTTTCCAGGTGTGACACAGTGACAGGATTCATCTGTAAAAACTCTGATCAGAAAAAAGGCCTGTGCTCAGACTATGAAGTTCGCTTCAGATGTCCTCTTGAGTTCTGTGCTCCTCCTCCACGTAAGTACCACAGTCACAGTTGGGAGCAATACTTTGATATATATATATATATATATATATATATATATATATATATATATATATATATATATATATATATCCATATATATCCATCCATCCATCCATCTTCTCCCACTTAATCCAGCTGGGTCGTGGGGGCAGTTTGCTGCCCAATACTCATAGCACTTGAACCCCCCTATGAACCCCTCTGCAGGTGGTGAACCCACAGGAGGGTGGACAACATGGTCCCTGATGTTAGTTCATAGGGATGCGGGCCTGTTTTGGGTTGATGGGGGTGTATATATATATATATATATATATATATATATATATATATATATATATATATATATATTATGGCATGTCGTTTAGGAAATTAAAGAATATATGGAATGAAACCTGAATATATTGAATGAACGCGCTTGAATATATTGAATGGACGCTGGAATATATTGAATGAACGCGCTTGAATATATTGAATGAAACCTGAAAACGACGTCATCACGGCACTGGCGCCATCTTTTGTTTCTTTCATTTCGTAGCCTACCTACCAGCATGAGCGAGTCTGCAAGAAATTTAGTTGCAGCAAGGGCGCAGCATGTTTCTTGAAACAGTTGACTGACACACCTGTGGGGTTCACATGTCCACCTCTATTAAAAAAGGAATGCATTTCTTCGTCCATAGAGCGGTATACGTTAAAATTTGTATTTCTCGTAAAACTACAGGCATTCGCCAGGGCATTGATTGCTTCCTCGTTATTTATTATTGCTGCAACTAAATTTCTTGCAGACTCGCTCATATACATACACTAATATATATATATATATATATATATATATATATATATATATATATATATATATATATATATATATATATATATATATATATATATACATACATGAGCGCAGCACAGAAGGGCATCGGCAAAAACACCAGGGGAGCCAAACACCAACTCCTGGTTGACCGAACAGTCGCTCGTGACTGCAGAACCCGTCAGACCAACCTGTGCACTGCCTGGATTGATTACAAGAAATCGTTCATTGCAAACTTGATGCGGTTGTGGAAAACCACCCTTGAAGCCAATGGCAAGCCACTTGCACAAGTGACCATCAAATGTGGCATATACCAAGGAGACGCACTGTCCCCACTGCTGTTCTGCATAGGTCTGAACCCCCTCAGCCAAATAATCGACCGCACTGGCTATGGATACGACTCAGAAACAGGGCCACCATCAGTCACCTCCTCTACATGGATGACATCAAGCTGTACGCTCAGAGCGAGCGAGACATCGACTCACTGATCCACACCACCAGGATCTACAGCACAGACATTGGAATGTCATTCGGGCTCGAGAAATGTAGGAGGATGGTGACAAAGAGAGGGAAGGTAGTCCACACAGAGGGGGTCTCACTCCCAGAGGGAACAATAACAGACATTGAGGACAGTTACAAGTACCTTGGTATCCCACAGGCAAATGGCTCCTTGACGAGGCAACAAGGAAAGCGGCAACAGCCAAATACCTGCAAAGAGTACGGCAGGTCCTAAGAAGCTCAATGGAAGAACAAGGCACAGGCAATAAACAGCTACGCCCTGCCAGTGATCAGATACCCAGCAGGAATCATGCACTGGCCAAAGGAGGAGATACAGACCACGGATGTTAAGACACGAAAGCTCCTGACCTGCAGGAGGGTTCATCCCAAGTCCAGCACCCTGAGACTGTCCACGAGCCAGAAGGAAGGAGGCCGAGGACTAGTGAGTGTGGGAACCACTGTCCAGGATGAAACATCCAAGCTCCACAAGTACATCAGTGACAAGGCCCAGACTGATGACGCTCAGAGAATGTCTCAGACAGGCAGAGGAAGAGGTGCTGGAGGGACCATCATGGCAGGACAAACCCCTACATGGGGCGAACCACCGGAACATAACTGAAGTGGCTGATATCAAGAAATCCTCCCAATGGCTGGAGAGGGCTGGTCTGAAGGACACACAGAGGCTCATCCTGGAGCACAGGAGCCTTGAGCACCCGAGCAATAGAGGCCCAGATCTACCACACCAGACAAGACCCAAGGTGTAGGTTGTGCAAAGAAGTGCCTGAGACAGTCCAGCACATAACTGCAGGGTGTAAGATGCTGCAGGGAAACATGGAGCGACATAACCAAGTAGCGGGCATAGTGTACAGAAACATCTGTGCAGAGTAATAATAATGCATCAGTTTTATACAGCGCTTTTCTGGACACTCAAAGACGCTTTACAGAGCATTATTCATTCACTCCATACCCGGTGGTGGTAAGCTACTATTGTAGCTACAGCTCCCCTGGGGCAGACTGACGGAAGCGAGGCTGCCAATCTGCGCCATCGGCCCCTCCGACCACCACCAACACTCACGCACACATCACTTTCATACTAGGCAATGTGGGTGATGTGCCTTGCCTAAGGACACAACGACAGTTTTTGCAACTGGCGCCCCACTGTGGCACCTGGAATTCCTTGTGGTCTCCCATCCAAGTACTAACCAGGCCCGGCCCTGCTTAGCTTCTGAGATCTGACGGGTTCAGGCTTTGACGAGCCGGTATGGCCACGAATAAGAGTACGGGCTGGAAACCCCAGGATCAAGGTGGGAAACGCCTCCAAAGGTTGTGGAGAATGAGCCAAGATCCTGTGGGACTTCCAAATACAGACTGACAGAATGGTGATGAACCAACCAGACATCGTGGTTCTGGATAAGCGAGAGAACAAAGCTGTGGTGGTGGACATTGCAATACCGAGCGATGGTAATGTCAGGAAAAAGGAACATGAGAAACTAGAGAAATACCAGGGGCTCAAAGAAGAGCTGGAGAGGGTCTGGAAGGTGAAAGCATCGGTGGTGCCTGTGGTGATCGGAGCACTCGGGGCCGTGACCCCCAAACTGGATGAGTGGTTGCAGCAGATCCCAGGAAGGACAACAGACATGAAGGACAGAAAAGTGCAGTACTGGGAACAGCAAAGATACTGCGCAGAACTCTCAAGCTCCCAGGCCTCTGGTAGAGGACCCGAGCTGATGAGGGTGAGAGACCAACCACCGTGGAAGGTGAGAAATGTTTTTTTTAATTTTTTTTATAAATAACTAAATGCCTGCAATAGAGTATAATTTGTAAGATATTGCATTACATAGTCGAATCAGTTTACCAGAGTACTGCTCTGTGAATACTTTCATGTTGAGGTGTACTTTTATTGTGACCCTTTATTTACAGTTTGATAAAATACTTCTACTACTCGATGGACAGAATGAAGTAAACACAATGTTTTGCATCACAGTTTGAGATGTGTAGCTGGAATATTCCATATAGTGTATGTTATCCAACATTTACTCAATGACTGTCACTTAGTCTGGTGGCACCATATGCTGTTCTTCATGGATATATTTAATGCCATACTGTGGAACATTCCATATCACATATTATTATTTACTCCTTGCAATGCCACACCATAAACACACACAAAACAGTCCTTCTTAATTAAAACACTGAACATGTCCCTTTGGTTGGTCTGGTGGGTTTATGATGTCATCAGTAAAAAAATATTCAGAATAAAAAATCCTTTTGATTTGATCTTTTGAATCTCTCTCTATGTGTGTGTGTGTGTGTGTGTGTGTGCGTGTGCGTGTGCGTGTGCGTGTGCGTGTGTGTGTGTGTGTGTGTGTGTGTATGTGTGTGTGTGTGTATGTGTGTGTGTGTGTGTATGTGTGTGTGTGTGTGTGTGCGTGTGTGTGTGTGTATGTGTGTGTATGTGTGTGTGTGTGCGTGTGTATGTGTGTGTGTGTGTGTATGTGTGTGTGTGTGTGCGTGTGTGTGTGTGTGTGTGTGTGCGTGTGTGTAGCCTGTTGGACAGAGTGGTTTGACCGGGACGACCCCAGTGGGTCTGGAGACTGGGAGACTCTTCAGGAGCTCAGGTTTGAGTATCCAGGTCGGATCTGCTTCAAACCTCTGCAGATCCAGGTCCAGACCACAGCCGGATTACCTCCCGCCTCCACCGGGGACTCCATCTACAAGTCAGTACTGGTGTCTGCAGTGACATCACACTGGGGGCGTTCTACATGTATCTCTGTAGTGGAATGTTCAATAGTTGCCATGGACACAATGAACATATTAGCAAACACTGACAAAAATGTTTAAGATTGTCTGAAAACTCAAGAAAAAATACATAAACAACACACTACAAGAGCCTGTGATCAATACAAACATTCAAACAAACTTCTGTTTGAGTGTTTGATTTTCAACACAGTGACTGAAACAGCAGTGGATAATACTGGCTAACTTCCATCCATCCATCTTCTCCCACTTAATCCGGCTGGGTCGCGCGGGCAGCGTGCTGCCCAATCCACTATGCACCTGACCCCCCATGAACCCCTCTGTGGGTGGTGAGCCCACAGGAGGGTACTGGCTAACTTGTGATAGTTATTACAACTAAATCAACTTTCACTGGTCAGATTGTGTTAAAAGAAAAATCTGACTAAAATCTAACTTGAGTAACAAATCCTCAGATAGAGTGGTCCCTTCAGTTAGCATCACACCCAGGAAATATTGATGACATCTGCTGTAAAGTATCACTAGGCAAGTGGCTCTCAAACCTTTCACATCGTCTAATGCTATAAAAATTAAATTAAATAAAAAGCAGCAACACTTAGCAGAAAAATTGCACGGGGCACTTTTAATTCTTTTATCTCAATGTTATAGTCACTTTTTGATGAGAAAAAATCACACGTAAACATAAGTGCACTGAAACATATTTTGAAAAGAGGTATTTGCAGCACTGAAACGTGTCCTAAACGTGTTATTTTGTCTCTTCTGTGACTGTGCAGGTCCGACACTGTGACCGGCTTCATCTGTAGAAACCGCGATCAGAAGAAAGGCGACTGTCACGATTATAGAGTCCGCTTCATGTGTCCACGCAAGTTCTGTGTCCAGTCCAGTGAGTCCGGCTCTCTAAACCTGACTAACTCCAACAGATCTGTGCTCATGTTGTCACTTCACCAATGTCACGTTTATTAGACTATGTGACAGTGAGGTGCAGACTTTAGGCAGGGCCAAGGCTTTTGAACAGAAATGGGGAAGGACATATTTAACTCAATGTAGTGTGTAAATATACTGTGGACCTCTGACCCTATATATATATATATATGTGTGTGTGTGTGTGTGTGTGTGTGTGTGTGTGTGTGTGTGTGTGTGTGTGTGTGCGCAGGTTGCTGGACACGCTGGTTTGACAGAGATGACCCCTCTGGCTCTGGAGACTGGGAGACTTTAGCCTCTCTTCATTTTGCTTACCCGGAGCAGATCTGTGATACCCCTCTGCAGATCCAGGGCCAGACCACCACAGGCCTGCCCGCCTCTGCCAGCGGAAACGTGCTCGCCGCGTAAGTCACACCTGAACACGTGTTCCACTCGCCACTGTGCTTTCTCTACTGCTGCCTCCAGTGGACCAGCCTCATTCACTGCTCCGTAATTTTGTTTAAAACTGCACCAAAACAATAATGAACAATAATGTGCTCTATTAATGATTATTAATGATTATTAGTAAACCTATGGCAGATGGACTGTCTGTTTCTCCACTGAAGCACCCTGAGATGTGAACAGTTCACACCATAAGTCTGGGCTTAGGGCAGTGCAGGGTGTGTTAGTGTGTGTGGTATAGCGCCTCTTTCACACAGATACAGGATCCTGGCAGTTCAGAAGAAGCTACTTGAATCACTGGTAAAACACTGGTCTTCACTCTTAAAAATCTTTGTCCATTTGACAGAATAACTCCCTTACAGTATTATCATCACACTAAATATGTCCTTTTCTTGATTTCATCACTAACATGTTTCATCTTTTCCAAACAGATATGACACGACTGTGGGCCTCATCTGTAAAAACTGTGACCAGAGGAAGGGCATCATGTGTCATGACTTCCAGGTTCGCTTCCTGTGTCCCCCTGACTTCTGCAGACCCAAAGGTGAAGGAGCATTTCCTGGAAACATTTGTGTAAAATAATGTTCTAATGAATGCTCATAAAGAATAGTAAAAATATACACAAAAGAAATAGAAAATAGAAATAATAAAGTTGTTGTGAAGGGCTCTGTGACAGATCCATCCATGCTCAGTGGCACAGTGGCTCAGCACCCACGTTTCACAGCAACAAGGTTTTGGCTTCAATCGCGGGATGGTCGAGCCTTTGTGCCTGTGTCTGGGTATGTTTCCTTTGGTTTGCCCAAAACACGCAGAATAGGTCAAAATCTCCAGCTAAAGTCCTGACCAAGACAAGCTCAAGTTCTGCTCTGGGTCCCACTGCTCCTGCAGGATGCCCCAATGAGGAATGGGGCAATTGTAGAAGTAAAGTTCCATATGAGGACAATAAAGTGTACCTGAACCCAGGGCTCTCCAGTGCGCCCATTTCACTCGCATTTGCGAGTAAATATTTCGTTGTGCGAATGAGGAAAACAAAACAGGCGCATCTGTGTGAGTGCTTCTGCAGCACAATAAGGAGCTGCACAGACGTAACGTGACGAGTTAAACGTTCTACATGTGTTAAACATTAGGGGCAAACTCACACTAGGACTTTAGAACCTGCCCAAGCCTGGATCCCCTAAAGCGCCGCACGCTTTCCCAGCGCGAGTGCAACTGAACCGAGCCCGGACACGACACCTCCGACTGTGCACGACTCCAGCATATGAGCTCCACGTGTGGCCGATATCACTGATATGAACAATATCCGCTTCAAAACTCACCCACACCCCCTTAAAGGAGGAGCAGGACCCACACCTGTCCCACTCACAGACACCCCCACACCGCTGGACTTCCTTCTCCGCTAAAGCGATGGTTTTGACTCAGTCTTGTCACGGACTCGGGGTCTGAATACTGAGTGCATCATATTTCATTACGCCCGCTGCTGTCGGCACTAAACTTGTACTGGTGTGCAGGACCTGTGCGCTGGAGCCCGCGGACACTGCACCGCCAGCGCGCGGCTTGTCCACAGCTCCACCCTCACAATACTAATTTTATGTCCGTGTCCGCACAGAGCAGAGCTACAGCACAGAGCAGGTGATATGTGGGCTGAAGTTTGCCTAAGAAAATGCCAAATAAATCTGTTTGTCACAATGTGCGTTTGGTTTGGTAAATGTGCAGCGGCTAAAAACCACTGTAAAACCACTAAGAGAAAGTAACTCCAGTTAGGAATAAAAAAAAACAGGTTTAAAAATCCTGCCTTCGTTTTTCACTTTGAAGCAGTTTTGTGTAAAGTGCCAGTGGAAGTTCTGTTAAAGAAGAGGTTCTCAAACTGTGGTGAAGGTCCAAAAAGGGGTGCAGAGTGTTTCAGTGCAGTACAGTTTGTTTGGCTTATTTTAAGTCTAAATAT
Source organism: Odontamblyopus lacepedii (assembly GCA_034769755.1). NCBI lineage: Eukaryota > Metazoa > Chordata > Actinopteri > Gobiiformes > Gobiidae > Odontamblyopus > Odontamblyopus lacepedii. The sequence goes on from CM068357.1 coordinate 40,261,100, forward strand.
TAATCAGATAAAATGAAGATATATTTATAAAAACATTGCGATCATGAGGAAAAGTACAGTCATAATTCTTTTGTTTTCTGTATTAAATTCAGTGTTGGTGTTGTATGTGCAAGTTTTGCTAATAATCGTTCAAAATGAAAACCTATTTGTGCCCCCATTTTTTTTTTCTGTGCTCCTAAAATTTTTGACTTAGGGGCACGTGTGCCCCTGAAAGAAAAAGTTAGCGTAGAGCCCTGCTTGAACCCTGGCCTAACTGTGGCCTCCCCTCTGTGTCCTTGTGACCCACAGAATGCTACACAGACTGGTTTGACCGGGACGACCCCTCTGGCTCTGGGGACTGGGAGACTCTATTTGCCCTCCGTGCGGAGTTCCCAGGACTCATCTGCCCTGCACCTCTGCAGATCCAAGTGCAGACAATCAATGGGTACAGCGTGGCCGCCACTGGGAACATCATCACCGCGTGAGTGTTTGTACTGGAACTAAAAGCTAAATCCACCTCTTTTGCCACAAAACTGTAGCTGGTGTTTTAATAGCATTTTTAATGTCTACTGTTCCTAGTCATTTTGTGGCCAATTTTAGTGCAAACTGGGTAAAATTTCTGATTGAAAACATCTTAATCTAAGTTGCCTTCAATGGCCTACGCAGTTTAGGTGTTTAGTCTCTCTTCAGATATAATATACCTCAGTGAAAGTGTTTTCGTGTTTTCAGAGCGGATGTGGCGACTGGTTTCATCTGTCAGAACTCGGCTCAGCCCTCAGGCCTGTGTCACGATTTCAAAGTGCGCTTTGTGTGTCCAGTGGACTTCTGCCAACAAAAAGGTGACTGCAGTGACAGGGATGGCCTCTAGGGGGAAACAAAACAGAGGAACACACTTGGTATTTTAAGGGAGCACTCTGTAACTTTTCTGGTAAGAGTCAGCACCTGTTTGCATCCATGGAGATATGCTAGGGAGATTGCACAACTTGAAATGTACCACTGTATGGCATTAAACTTGCTTATAATTTAATTATTTATGAATATGTAGAGAGAAGTGTTTAGACTGGTGAGATACCCACATCAAGTGTTCCACTGTGTTTTTAAACTCCACATACCTTTCACTGTAATCATTTGGATCATTTCAGGCCTGGAATCGCCAGTCTTTACTGAACCAAAGGTAGAACAGAGCATTTTGAGCTTTGGAGATGTAAATAGACTAATAATAAATTACTCAAACATGTGTGAATGAAACAAAACACAACTCCAGGTAGGTTTCTGAAGAGAAAACAGCATTAGAACAGGGTTAAAAGAGCTTAATATTATAGGACTTCTAAACCAAAGTTTGATTTCTTGGCTTGTAACGCTTCTACCAGTCAAATTTAAATATTTGTTAAGACATTTTGCTTTTTTTCTAGAGCTTTCAATGAGAGCTGTTCCAGATTGACATATGTGTACAGTACTGTATCAATCTGAGCCACAGCGTGAATCCTAAATCTCGTCTCTCCCCCTCAGTTTGCTGGACACGGTGGTACGACAGAGATGACCCTTCTGGCACTGGAGACTGGGAGCTTCTGTCTTACCTGAGGAAAAATCATCCAGACGAGATCTGTGAAACTCCTCTGTACATCGATGTGAGGACTGTGGACACCAACCAGCCCATCACGGCTACAGGACAGACCCCGTTCATGTAAGACACACTCAAACATCTGTACACTGCCTACATCCCTGCTCCAAATGTAGATAAACCAAAACTTTGTCGCTTTTTCAACCTCAACATTCCCAGTCTCCACTCACATGTTATGTTCTGCACCATAATGTCTTTCCACTGTTCATATCATGGACTTAAAGGACACTTTCCAGCCCTTTTCAATTTGGCTGTGTTTGGTGCACTGAAAAAAGTATTAAAAACGTACGTCCTTACTCTGAACAGGCTTGCATCTCCACAAACCTGACTCTGTTTATTTCCATGGTAATGTTGTTCCTTTGGCTAGAATCATGCAGACAACGTGGTACATCCAGAAAGTGACATGCGTTACGTAGTGTGAAACGTCTGTAAACCCTGATGTAGACACCGAGGCCACAGCTCAGACTCTAACACCATTTAAAGTGGCGGGTTCTGGAGTAGGTAGCGGACCCTCCACAGAAAAGTGCACCTTTACCCGTGTTTCAGAATAATGAAATAATGTAACTTTTCTGGTGGAGGCCCGTTAAATGCTTTTCTCCATGGAGATGTTATTGCTTTGCCTGGAATGTTCCACAGTACGGCATTAAACCTTTCTGTCTTCATGGAGACTAAACCAGACCGAGTTACAGGTCAGATCTGTGGCAAGGCGACACCGCTCACAGTCAGAACGCCTGTTTCTATGGGTATTTTTGAGCTATAAAACCACCTGTAATTGAATAAATGTAAGGTAGAGCTGTTTAATGTCACACTGTGGAACATTCCACAGTGTGACAGAGCAATGGCATATCCATGAAAACAAGCAGGTTACGGACCCCGAACCAAAAAGTTACGCACTGATCTTTTGTGTTTCTCTGTTGCAGCTACAGTCCCACTAAAGGATTCGCCTGTATTAACAAGGAGCAGAGGGACCGGCGCTGCAGAGACTACAAAGTGCGCTTCGGATGTCCCTGTAAATGGATCGTGGACATAGACTAGGTCCACATGTCAATCACAACACATTTAAAGCCACATGATGGAACTTTTAAGTCAAAAAACAAATGTAAAAGCTTTTTGTTTACATGTTGGTGTCTTTACTGAGCTGAACGGGCAGAATTAGTCCTTACTGTGAGCTTGCATCTCCAAAACCTGACTTTTCCTGCTTGTTTCCATGGAAATGCGATTCCTTTGGCTATAATCTTCCATAGTAAGGCATAAATGTATATATCTCCATGGAGAATGTTCCACAGTATGGGTTTAACAGATGCACCACTCCCAGAAATGTTTGCAAACACATACGACTTGATTTAAGTGAACTGTTGTATATAAAGCTGGAATTTCCTTTGGTTTGAGATAATCACTCAAATGAAATGTTTTGCTGAAATCATTTAATAAAAATGTCTTGTGTTTATAAAGCGTGTGCTTGTGTACGGGTTTATTCTGTTATGTTTTACACTATTGTATTAGCAGTAAGAAATCATACACAATACAAATGGGCTATAAGAGAGTGTCAGAAGACCTGATAGTTCAGCTCAGAGAGGGAAGTGACAGAGTTGAAAACACAAAACCAGGAGACTGTAATATGGTGCAGGGTGTGAAGTGTATTCAGGGATTCACAGTGAATATTTACAATATGTACAGAACAAAAAATGTCAACCCATCGCTTTGTAGATATTTCATTGCTCAGTTCACCTTTTATAGCTGTTGTAGTAGGAGAGTTGGTATTGTTAAGTGAGTCATTTTGCCCTAGTCTTTTATGTAGCAGAGTGTCGGGAGGCCACTGTGCCTCCTCCTACCGCACTGCAGAACATGGCCGGTTATTTTTCCTTAGGCTCGTGCCTTGGGCAGCTCGTGGTCGAGTTCAGCGGACCGTAGAATGGATAGAGCGAACAAATGGGTGATGGGTCAGCAAATGACCGCTGAATGTATTGAACCCCAGAGAGGATGGATGGAACCTGACCTGCATGGGACAGGACCAGTAATCAGTAACATCACTATCTATATATCATTTCAGTTCAAGGCAATATAAGCCATATTAAAGAGTACATAATCACAAATTCACATCAAATTACTGCACCATAAACCATAATCATCACTACACTGTACACTTCTAATTGTGTTATAAGCACAACCAGGACAGGGGTGGGACGTGGACTCTTGTACTTTTCCAAATGTCGCACATACATTACTGTCCAAGCAGAAAAAAACACGTATTCATGGCCAAGGCCGGTGCAAAAAGATCCAGAGAGAGAAAAGTCAACTCTGTAACAGTTTAACATAGACACTTTTACCCATAGTCCCCCTGTGACGGTCCATTATTATTTAAAGGAAGTGTAGCCTGCACTCCTGGGTTTCCAATGTTTTAAAGGTGCACTGCGCAACTTTTCTGGAGGAGGGTCTGTTACCTACGTGCCTCCATGGATATACTGTTGCTTTACCTGGAATGTCCCGTGGTATGACTTTAAACATGTCCATCTCACATTTATTCATTACAGGTGCTACTATTGCTCAAAAATACAATGGTTCCTTCTGTGAAAAAGGACAAACCAACTTGATTTAAACCAGCTCAATTTCACAGTTTAAACACTTATTTTATTTAACATTTGAAATTGTCATTTTGTCGTTGCTTTCTTAAACTTTACTTAGACCAAAAATGTAAAACACTGATAATATAATGCTGTAACACAATGGTTCTCAAACTGAGGTACGTACGACTAATACCATGCAAGCTTGTACAGGTCTACAGTTGATTTTATCCTAATATTTTAACTCTTTTAGGATAGTTTAGAAATTATGTAGCAGTGGTGTAATCCTATTTTAGTCCGGGTTTAGGTCTAATTTAGACGTGGTATAGTCTAGACCTGATTTAGCCATGGTTCAGATGGTTTAGCTCTGTTTTAGACCTACCTCAGTCCTAGTTGAGACCTAATTTAGTCCAATTTTAGACCTGCTTTAAGCCTAGTTTAGACCTGGTTTAGATTGGGTTTAGTTTTAGTTTAGACCTGGTTTAGATTGGGTTTAGTTCTAGTTTAGACCTGGTTTAGATTGGGTTTAGTTCTAGTTTAGACCTGGTTTAGATTGGGTTTAGTTCTAGTTTAGACCTGGTTTAGATTGGGTTTAGTTCTAGTTTAGACCTGGTTTAGATTGGGTTTAGTTCTAGTTTAGACCTGGTTTAGATTGGGTTTAGTTCTAGTTTAGACCTGGTTTAGATTGGGTTTAGTTCTAGTTTAGACCTGGTTTAGATTGGGTTTAGTTCTAGTTTAGACCTGGTTTAGATTGGGTTTAGTTCTAGTTTAGACCTGGTTTAGATTGGGTTTAGTTCTAGTTTAGACCTGGTTTAGATTGGGTTTAGTTCTAGTTTAGACCTGGTTTAGATTGGGTTTAGTTCTAGTTCAGACCTGGTTTAGATTGGGTTTAGTTCTAGTTTAGACCTGGTTTAGATTGGGTTTAGTTCTAGTTTAGACCTGGTTTAGATTGGGTTTAGTTCTAGTTTAGACCTGGTTTAGATTGGGTTTAGTTCTAGTTTAGACCTGGTTTAGCCCTAGTTCAGCTGGTTTAGCTCTGTTTTAGACCTTGTTCATGTAACCGAGGAGACAACAGGTCCTCTCAGAAGGATGCAATGGATGGTTAAAGGAGATCCAGAGACAGATAAAATTTAGGAAATAATTTATTTGTAAACAATCTGTAGCTTTTTTGAGTTAAAGTTTGTTTTAGTTTTGTTAGTTAAAAATGTTCAATAAGAAAGGATGCGGTTAACTAAAAAGGCGGCGACTAGAAGTGTAAAAAAAAAAAAAAAAGGGGAGATCTGGGCTAACCGGCTGCGGACGCACGAGGCCGAGGCCCAAACCCCAGGTGACAGATCCACACACCGCGCTCCACACACACACACACACACACACACACACACACACACACACACACACACACACACACACACACACACACACACACACACACACACACACACACACACACACACACACACACACACACACACACACACACACACACACACAAATAAACACAACTTCAGGAAAATTAAAATGTGCAAATGCGAGGGAAGTGCAAAAATACCACAGCAAACGAGGAGCGATGGAGCAGAAGTGAGGAACCCCGTCACCCAAAACCTCCACCAGACGAGCGCCCACGAGTCGACCAGCTCTAGAGCAAAACAGAAAAGGGATCAGGGTTTGGACAAACCAAATCAACTACGATTCCCCAAAGCAAGAAGGACTCAAACAGGCAAATTCACCGAAGCTTAACATCAAAACAACAGACCCCAAAAATAACTAAGTAAAAGAGACCCAAATAAAATGACAAATGGCATCTAAAGAAAACACAAATATTAATATTAATAGTCCGATAAGAATAAAATAAAAATAAAAATACAATAAAGAAAAAAACTTAGATTACCTAACAAAAAAGTAACGTGCCAAAGTTAAAAGACATTCCCTTCTGGATGCTCATCGAGCTGATAGCCAACATCTAGGCAGACAGAACCATTTATCAAATACAGTCCCTGACAAAAGTCTTGTCGCTTATCCATTTTGTAGAAACAAAAGTTTATAACCTGACTTTAAATGAATCGATTGGTTTTAGAAATGTCTCATATGAAAGCTAAAACCCTCCCAAATTATGCTCAATATAGGCCTACTAAAATAAATTTGCTTCACTGAAGAAAGATTGATCATTTAATGAACACAGAAAGGTCAGATTTAGGCAAGACAAAAGTCTTGTCTCCTTGTCATATGATGCACCCAGTCCTAGATTCCAGCCTCACCTGTGATCAGTTACTGATCAGTCACTTAGTGGGTGTGTATAAAAAGAACCCCAGCACACCAGACCCTCACATCAACTGCAACTTGACCTCTGACAACCTGCCTAAGATCCACCCTGAGACCAAAGCGTTAATGATCAAGAGGCTGAAGACCAGATCCACTGCTGAGGTGGCCGACACCTTCAATGTGTCTCAGCGTCAAGTACAAAGAATAAGAAAAAGATCTGAAAAGACTGGAGATGTTTTTGACAAGCCCAGGTCCAGCAGACCCCGCAAGACAACTGCTCAGGAGGACCGTTTGTTGATTGGAAAATCCAAGGCCCCTTTTCCACTGCAGCAGAGCTCCACCAGGCCTGGTCACCTCAAGTCCCTGTGTCAACAGAACAGTTTGTAGAATTCTGTCTGGAAATGGCCTCCATGGTCGAATCAGTGCACAGAAACCAGCACTAAACAAACGGCAATTAAAAAACCGTGTGGCATTTGCCAAGGCCCACAGCCTGCTAAAAGGATGGACACTGGAAAAGTGGCAGAAGGTGGATTTCTCAGATGAATCCTCGGTTGAATTACATCACAGCCACCGCAAATATTGCAGGAGACCTACTGGAGCCCACATGGATCCAAGATTCACCCAGAAAACAGTTAAGTTTGGTGGCAGAAAAATCATGGTCTGGGGTTCCATCCAGTATGGGGGTGTGTGAGACATTTGCAGGGTGAAGGAAATATCAATATCCTAAAATATCAAGAAGTATTAGCACCTCTTACATTCCCAACCATAAAAGGGGTCACATTTTGCAGCAGGATGGTGCTCCATCACATACTTCTATCTCTACATCAAAGTTCCTCAAGGAGAAGAAGATCAAGGTGCTCCAGGACTGGCCCAGTCACCAGACATGAACATCACTGAGCATGTCTGGGGTAGAATGAAAGAGGAAGCATGGAAGGAACAACCAAAGAATCTGGATGAACTCTGGAGGCTGTGAGACGCTTTCTTTGCTATTCCTGATGACTTCATCAACAAATCGTATGAATCATTGTTGAACCACATGGATGAAGTCCTTCAAGCTCATGGAAGTCATACAAGATATTAAATATGGAGCTCACAGCACCACTACTTAATTCACTGATGTTATGCAACAGATTTTTGGATTTGAAGTAAATTATTTGTTCAATTTTCTATAGGCGACAAAACTTTTGTCTTGCCAAAATCTGACCTTTCTGTGTTCATTAAATGATCAATGTTTCTTCAGTGAAGCAAATTTATTTTAGTATATTGAGCATAATTTGGGAGGGTTTTAGCTTTCATATGAGACATTTCTAAAACCAATCGATTAATTTAAAGTCAGGTTATAAGCTTTTGTTTCTACTAAATGGATAAGAGACAAGACTTTTGTCAGGGACTGTAAGTTACATAACATCAACAATAAAAGAACCCCTACCCGGCCTACGGCATACAAAGGCGAAACAGGGTGGTCACGCTAATGCAGGTAACAGCGGAGGAGGGCAGCTTACCTGTCGCTTAGCCTAAGGGGGGCTTAAATGCCGGGGCACCCGGAAACGCAGGGCTCTGGCCGTCACATAATATGGTGCCCCACAAGGGACAACCGCAAATCGGTCACATTCAGTCCTTGTTGAGAGTTTAGTTCTATTTCAGACCTTTAGTCCTAGTGTTGTCAAAATTTTGTCCTAGTTTAGACCTTTAGCCCTACTTTAATCCAAGTTTAGTCCTAGTTTAGACCTGGGTTAGTGTAGACCTGGTTTAGCCCTAGTTCAGATGGTTTAGCCCTAGTTCAGATGGTTTAGTCCTCTTTGAGACCTAGTTTAGTCATGCTCTTGGGCTGAGCGAGACTGTCGTTGACACCTTACAGACCGCACGAGCACAGTCCACCCAACGTCTGTATGGGTGTAGGTGGAGCATGTTTGCTGGGTGGTGCCACAGGAATGGTGGACATGACAGTGGTGTTATCCTTCCTTCAGCACCTTTTGGATCAGGGGTGCTCCAAATCCACTAGATGTATATCTTGCCGCCATTTCCACAGCTTAAGGGTGGTGTGATGGCCTGACACCTGGGTCGCATTCCCTTGCGGCACAGTTTTTGAAAGGTGTTAGGAGGCGTTGCCCACCCAGACGCCGTTTGCTTTCATCTTGGGATTTGCAGATAGTCCTCAGTGCACTTAGCGCACTCTGCTTTCCTACCTAAGGTGTTGCCTCGAAACTATGTGGCCAAGCCTTTGGTGTTGGAGCCCATCTATCTTCCACCACACTCCTCTGAAGATGCTGAGAGGCTGCATTCCCTGTGCCCAGTGAGGGCCCTGAGGTTTTATGTGGCTTGTACCCGCTCGCTTGGCTCAGTGGACAACCGTTTGTGAGCTATGGCACATCCACGTTGGGCAGGCCTGTTACAAAACAGCGGCTGCCCACTGGATAGTTGATCTCATTGCGCTGGCTTATAGTCATGCAGGGAGGGCTCCCCCATCTGGAGTGGTTGCCCACTCCACGCAGGGAATGGCTGCTTCTTGGCTGCTGTTCAGAGCTGTGCCCTTGGAGGAGTTTGCAGTGCTGGTCTTCCTCCTCTTCCTTTACCAAGTTTTACAGGCTGAATTTGCCTGCTTCCACCATCCCCTCCACTGTTTTAGGGGCTATGATGGATGAGTGACTCTTTGTGTTTATTATTATGAAATTGCTTTATGTTTGCAATAAAGTTACTGATCTGCACTTGTGGTTGCTGTGATCACTTATTTTATCAGATGGTGTATCTCGGTGGGTGCCTCCTCACCTTCTCTGTGGCTGATTTGCCATACTGTTGTCCTGTGGTTAAAGGTTCACTGAAATGAAATAGAACGTTTGTTTACATATGTAAACATATGTACATATGTACATATGTATGGTCGCATCTATTTATTTATTTATTATTTATTTTACGTTTTAAAGAGGAATAGCCCCTTGAGATGTAGCATCTCGTTGTCTGTTCTCTAGTTGAACAGTTTGGCCACAGACAGCAGTGCCATAGTAAACATAATATACAACATTATGCAAACAAATAGATACAAACTCACACACACTGATACACGCATGTGCACACACACACCAGCTCTCAGAGCACCCACCCAAGACAAACAGCAATTACAGTAGTGAAATACAAAAAATAAAAATAAAAAATAAACAGAAATGAGGTAATTTCAATGATAATAATAATAATAATAATAATAATAATAATAATAAAAACAGTAATAACAATAATAAAGGCAGCTACTATCACCAAAATGATTACTGCCATCACCACTAACATCGACCAATATCGTTATCAGTATCAACACTAAAATTAATATCGATATCATCAACAACAATAAGTAAATTGAAGTAAAGTTTGATTGAAAATCAAAAACAAAGAAAGACATTTGTTAAATGACACAGAAGAGCCTCACGGAACATGTGAAGAGAGGATATAGATCTTAGAGCGTCATGAGGGGCCCTAAACTGAAACGCAAATTTACCAAGCTCTTTTTTGACTCTGGGAACGGTAAAGAATAGATTATCTGTGTAGCACAAATTATAGGAAGTACTGTAAGGTACAGTATGTAGTTTAAGATATGAAGGATAATCCAAAGGAATACATTTAAAAACAAACTGAAGCCAGTGATATTTCCTTCTGTCTGAGGGTTTGAGCCACGACAGCTGTTCGTACATCACACAGTGGTGTTTCTATAAGGGCAGCGGAGAATGACCCGGCAGAGACTATTGTACACAACATCAAGTGAGTGAAGACAGGAAGCTGTAGAATTTTGATAGACAATATCTGCATCATCTAAAATGGGAAGTAGCAATTGAGAAACAATTTTCTTTCTAACTTGGAGATTGAAACAATTGATTGATTGATATAATATTTTTAAACGGTAATTTAGTTTATTTGTAGTGGAATTGACAGGGGTTTTAAATGACAAATCAGAGTCAAGCCAAACGCCCAGATATTTAAATGTCTCGACGGGCTCAAGGGGGGATTTATCTAAAAAATGAAATTCCATTTTGGTGTTAGAGCTAGACTTACATTTCTTTTGAAATAACATTGAATATGATTTAGTTTTATTGGACAATAACCACCACTGCACTGAGTCAAAGTCCTGTTGCAAAGAATTAGTGATATCAGAGACATTTCGTTTAGAACAGTATATAACAGTATCATCCGCATACAGGTGAATATTACAATCAGTGCAAGAAAGTGGCAGATCATTAATAAAAATAGAAAATAACAGTGGTCCTAAAGAAGAACCTTGAGGAATGCCTCTGTCTATGTAAAATCTGACTGACTGCCCCTATAGGACACACACTGGCGGCGACGGTGAAGATAGGAATTAAACCAAAGAAGAGCAGGTCTACTGAGACCAACAGAACACAGTTTATCCAAAAGCAGATAATGGTCAAGCAGGTCAAAGGCTTTGGTTAAGTCAATGAAAATAGCACCGGTACACCTATAATTATCCCAATTGAAGAGGATATCATTAGTGAATTTTAAAAGTTCAATTCAATTCAATTCAATTTATTTTGTAGCGCCCAAAATCGCAACAACAGTAGCCTCTAAGGCCGTTCCAAGATATGGATGAGTAAAACATACACACAGACATATCAAAACAGGAATAAACAACATTCATGTAAAGCAGCAAATGAAACATTGTCCAGTCATCCCCTGTCCTTAGACCCTCCTTCTCAGCAAGGAAAAACTCCAAAAAACCCAGAGTCCTGGGAAAAAGAAGAAACCTCAGGGAGAACTACAGTGAAGGAGAGATCCACTCCCATGGACGGACAGGCTATAGATGTCCAGGCCCGTGGGCCAGTTCAGTATGACCACAGCTACCCAGGTGGGGAAGGAGCCGGGCGAGGAGGAGGAGAAGAGGGCGAGGAGGAGGAGCCGGGCGAGGAGGAGGAGCCAGGCGAGGAGGAGGAGCCAGGCGAAGAGGAGGAGCGAGGTCCAGCTGCCATCAGGCGTCTGAAAGAGTTCCACTCCACAGGGAGTGGGACAGGGGACAACATGTGAATAGCAATGAACAAACTACAGATGAGAACATAGTGAGTGATGCTGATGAGAAAAAGGAGGAAACAGAGGACAGTGCTCAGGTTGCCACACTTCCCCAGCTTGTTATCTCCTCACGGCAGCTTATCTTAGTGACATCAACTAAGTAACCTGGTCATAAGCTATTCCGAAGAGGAAGGTTTTAAGCCTGGTCTTAAATAAAGAGACTGTGGGTGCCTGTTTAACATCAACAGGGAGTTGATTCCATAACACAGGAGCTTGGTAACTGAAGGCTCTCCCCCCCACTGTACTTTTAGACACTCTAGGAACCACTAATAATCCTGCATTCTGAGAGCGAAGTGCTCTATTTGGCTGATAGGGGACAATGGCATCCTGAAGATATGATGGGGCCATATTGTTTAAGGCTTTGTATGTCAGGAGGAGAACTTTGAATCTAATTCTAAACTCGACAGGAAGCCAGTGCAGTGATTTTAACACAGGACTGATGTGATCACGCCTTTTAGTTCCTGTTAGGACTCTGGCCGCTGCATTTTGGACCAACTGGAAGCTTCTTAAAGTACCTTTAGTGCAGACGGTGAGCAGAGAATTACAGTAATCTAGTCTGGATGTAACAAATGCATGGATAAGTTTTTCAGCATCATTTTTAGGCAAAATTTTTCTGATTTTAGTTATGTTTCGCAGGTGAAAATATGCAGTTTTACAGGCTTGGTTTATATGAGCTGTGAATGAGAGATTTTGGTCAAATACGACTCCAAGGTTTTTACAGTAGAGCTAGAGGCTATACTCACATTGTCAAGTGAGATTATCTGGTCTGACAGAGAATCTCTCTGACCTTAGGACCGACAACAATGACCTCTGTTTTTCAGGGTTTAAGAGCAGGTAATTCAGGGTCATCCAGGTTTTGATGTCCTTCACACAGGCACTGAGCTTATCGATTTGATCGGTCTGATTAGGTTTCATTGATAAGTACAGCTGAGTGTCATCAGCATAGCAGTGGAAATTAATGCCATGTTTTCTGATAATGTTACCTAATGGCAACATATACAGAGTAAACAGGATTGGACCAAGCACAGATCCTTGTGGAACACCACAAGCTACTTTAGAGCAGGGAGAGGTGCACTGGTTTACACTAACAAACTGGTACCTATCTGATAGATAGGATTTAAACCATTTGAGGGCGGTCCCTCTGACACCTATGTCACATTCTAACCTCTGCAGTAGAATGTTGTGATCAATGGTGTCAAACGCTGCACTGAGGTCCAGTAGGACCAGGACTGAAGCCAGCCCGTTATCAGCAGCTAGTAGCAAATCATTTGTCACTTTAAGCAGAGCAGTTTCTGTGCTGTGGTGAGCTCTGAAACCAGACTGAAATTTTTCATATAAATTATTGCCCTGCAGATGGTGACAAAGCTGTTTCACCACAACTCGTTCCAGAATCTTTGAGAGAAATGGAAGATTCGAGATAGGTCTGTAGTTGGCTAGTTCATCAGGATTTAAGCTAGGTTTTTCAAAAGCGGTTTAATTACAGCATATTTAAAGGACTGAGGAACAAAGCCATTTTCTAATGACATATTTATTATGTTATGGATGGAACCTATTATTAAGTGGAGAGCTTCTTTGAGGAGTTTGACTGGAATAGGGTCGAGCAAACAAGTTGATGGTTTGGACGACATGATGACTGAGGTAATCTCCGCCTCATCGACAGGAGTAAATTTGTCTAATTCTATTAGAGGATTTATGTGGGATATTGGTGTTACAAACTGGATTTGCTGAATTTGCTCGGGGCTGATTTTTGGAGTGGCCGTTGATCTTGTCTCTAATGGTTATAATTTTGTAATCGAAGAATTCAAGAAAGTCATCACAACTGAACTTCGAAGGAGAAGAGACTCAGGGGCAGTATGCGAGTTTGTCAGCCTGGCTACAGTGCTGAACAGAAATCTGGGGTTGCTTTTGTTTACTTCTATTAGGTTTGAATAGTATCTGGTTTGTGCTTTTCGCAGAGCGGCCTTATAAGAGAGCAGGCAGAGCTTCCATGCCTTCAGAGACTGCTCGGAGCGCGAGCGGCGCCAGAGCTTCTCTGTGCGTCTTACGTGTTGTTTGAGTGATCGCAGTTCTGGAGTAAACCAAGGAGCCGGAGGTCTTGGTTTAATGCTTTTCTGTTTTAGCGGAGCTGCAACATCGAGAGCAGATTTTAAGGTGAGCATTGTCCTATCCACAAACTGATCCATGATAATTGGATTAAAGTTGTTCTCAATGTCACATGGCATATCATTTAATACTGGCTCGATTATTTCTTTGAACTCGGCTACCGATTTTTCTGATATTGTTCTTTTCATTATAGTTTTCTCCTGCAGAGCTGGATAGTCTTTTAGTACGAATTGAAAGGTTATTAAAAAATGGTCAGAGAGTATAGGGTTTTGAGGAATTACAAGTAAATCACTAATCTCAATACCATAAGTTAGGGCCGAGATCGAGAGTGTGATTGTGACAGTGAGTCGGCTTGTTCACACTCTGGGTAAAACCGATCCCATCCAGGAGAGCACCAAAAGCACTGCTGAGGCACTCACTGCTGTTATCAACATGAATGTTGAAATCTCCAACTATAACAATCCTTTCCCATTCCAAAACTAAACTTGAAATAAAGTCAGAAAACTCTGTCAGAAACTCGGCATAAGGACCAGGAGGTCGGTAGATTGTTATAAATATAACAGCTTTTTGGTTTTTCCAGTTGGTGCACGTAATCGATAGTGCGAGGCTTTCAAAGGAGCGGAATGTATAATTAGATTTGAGGCTGAGAATTAGGCTGGAGTGAGAAATGATGGCCACACCGCCACCTCGACCAGTGCTCCTGGCACTTTGAAAGTTCACGTGACTTGGAGGAGTAGATTCGTTTAGTCTAACATAATCATTTTCCTGAAGCCATGTTTCAGTTAAAGCTAGAAGATCAATATTAAAGTCGCCAATTAATTCATTTATTAAAAGAGATTTAGAAGAGAGGGACCTGATGTTTAGCAGTCCACATTTTACACACTTATCATTTTGTTTATTTGCGACACATGTATTTATTTTTATTAAGTTATGAGATCTGATACCTTTCCTATCAGAGTTCAGTTGACTTTTATTTGTGCTTTTTACATGCTTAATTTGTTTATTTGCAACACAATTATTTATTTTTATTAAGTTATGAAACCTGACGCCTTTCCTATCAGACTTTAGTTGAGTTTTATTTGTGCTTTTTATACATTTATTTTGTTTATTTGCGATGCATGTATTTATTTCTATTGAGTTAGGAGATCTGATACCTTTCCTATCAGAGTTTAGCTGTGTTTTGTTTGTGCTTTTTGTGCGTGGGACATACACAGCCTCAGCCAGTCTGGGAGAATTGTTCATGCAGGGTGGCTCAGAGGAGGCCCCTGTACGTGGCGCACACACAGTCTCAGCCTGTTTGGAGCTGTTCTCGCTAACAGAGCAGTGCCTCACTAGTCTACTCTGCTCCCTAGCGTCACTGACACTCCCTGAGCTAGTCTGTGTTGAAGTATACAATACAATTAATAATTGAAATGGGCCTGTAGTATTTTGAATGTCACCTCCTTTGTGTAAAGGAATAACTTTGGTGCATTTCCAGGTCATTGGCACTGTACAGGTGGTTAAAGACATGTTAAAAAGTTCAGTTTAATATCAGTGTCTGCAACGTTCTTAGTGAGGCATGTTTCAGATAATGGTATTATTTTAGGACTATTATAACTGAGCCAGGCTCTCAAAAGATCAATTTTAGGGAAGAGGCTTCTAATATTTAAATGAATTACATAAAGACCTTTACCCATTTAAACTTTAAGGAAAGATAACTGCAAAGGATGATTGAGGAGTGGCAGGCAAGA
>CM068357.1:40278913-40621413 GCA_034769755.1 Odontamblyopus lacepedii
TATACCTGTAGCACAGAAAGAGGGTGAGTGTGTGTACGTGTGTTCTTCATATACCTGTAGCACAGAAAGAGGGCGAGTGTGTGTATGTGTGTTCTTCATATACCTGTAGCACAGAAAGAGGCGAGAGTGTGTGTAAGTGTGTTCTTCATATACCTGTAGCACAGAAAGAGGGTGAGTGTGTGTATGTGTGTTCTTCATATACCTGTAGCACAGAAAGAGGGCGAGTGTGTATACGTGTGTTCTTCATATACCTGTAGCACAGAAAGAGGCGAGTGTGTGTGCGTGTGTTCTTCATATACCTGTAGCACAGAAAGAGGGCGAGTGTGTGTACGTGTGTTCTTCATATACCTGTAGCACAGAAAGAGGGTGAGTGTGTGTATGTGTGTTCTTCATATACCTGTAGCACAGAAAGAGGGTGAGTGTGTGTATGTGTGTTCTTCATATACCTGTAGCACAGAAAGAGGGTGAGTGTGTATGTGTGTGTTCTTCATATACCTGTAGCACAGAAAGAGGGCGAGTGTGTGTATGTGTGTTCTTCATATACCTGT
This sequence comes from Odontamblyopus lacepedii, assembly GCA_034769755.1. Classification (NCBI taxonomy): domain Eukaryota; kingdom Metazoa; phylum Chordata; class Actinopteri; order Gobiiformes; family Gobiidae; genus Odontamblyopus; species Odontamblyopus lacepedii. The sequence goes on from CM068357.1 coordinate 40,279,462, forward strand.
AGCACAGAAAGAGGGCGAGTGTGTGTACGTGTGTTCTTCATATACCTGTAGCACAGAAAGAGGGTGAGTGTGTGTACGTGTGTTCTTCATATACCTGTAGCACAGAAAGAGGGTGAGTGTGTGTATGTGTGTTCTTCATATACCTGTAGCACAGAAAGAGGGTGAGTGTGTGTACGTGTGTTCTTCATATACCTGTAGCACAGAAAGAGGGTGAGTGTGTGTACGTGTGTTCTTCATATACCTGTAGCACAGAAAGAGGGTGAGTGTGTGTACGTGTGTTCTTCATATACCTGTAGCACAGAAAGAGGGTGAGTGTGTGTACGTGTGTTCTTCATATACCTGTAGCACAGAAAGAGGGTGAGTGTGTGTATGTGTGTTCTTCATATACCTGTAGCACAGAAAGACCGTGAGTGTGTGTAAGTTTGTTCTTCATATACCTGTAGCACAGAAAGAGGGCGAGTGTGTGTACGTGTGTTCTTCATATACCTGTAGCACAGAAAGAGGGCGAGTGTGTGTATGTGTGTTCTTCATATACCTGTAGCACAGAAAGAGGGTGAGTGTGTGTATGTGTGTTCTTCATATACCTGTAGCACAGAAAGAGGGTGAGTGTGTGTAAGTGTGTTCTTCATATACCTGTAGCACAGAAAGAGGGCGAGTGTGTGTACGTGTGTTCTTCATATACCTGTAGCACAGAAAGAGGCGAGTGTGAGTACGTGTGTTCTTCATATACCTGTAGCACAGAAAGAGGGTGAGTGTGTGTACGTGTGTTCTTCATATACCTGTAGCACAGAAAGAGGGCGAGTGTGTGTATGTGTGTTCTTCATATACCTGTAGCACAGAAAGAGGGCGAGTGTGTGTATGTGTGTTCTTCATATACCTGTAGCACAGAAAGAGGGCGAGTGTGTGTATGTGTGTTCTTCATATACCTGTAGCACAGAAAGAGGGCGAGTGTGTGTATGTGTGTTCTTCATATACCTGTAGCACAGAAAGAGGGCGAGTGTGTGTATGTGTGTTCTTCATATACCTGTAGCACAGAAAGAGGGTGAGTGTGTGTATGTGTGTTCTTCATATACCTGTAGCACAGAAAGAGGGTGAGTGTGTGTACGTGTGTTCTTCATATACCTGTAGCACAGAAAGAGGGTGAGTGTGTGTATGTGTGTTCTTCATATACCTGTAGCACAGAAAGAGGGCGAGTGTGTGTATGTGTGTTCTTCATATACCTGTAGCACAGAAAGAGGGCGAGTGTGTGTATGTGTGTTCTTCATATACCTGTAGCACAGAAAGAGGGCGAGTGTGTGTATGTGTGTTCTTCATATACCTGTAGCACAGAAAGAGGGCGAGTGTGTGTATGTGTGTTCTTCATATACCTGTAGCACAGAAAGAGGGTGAGTGTGTGTATGTGTGTTCTTCATATACCTGTAGCACAGAAAGAGGGCGAGTGTGTGTACGTGTGTTCTTCATATACCTGTAGCACAGAAAGAGGGTGAGTGTGTGTACGTGTGTTCTTCATATACCTGTAGCACAGAAAGAGGGTGAGTGTGTGTATGTGTGTTCTTCATATACCTGTAGCACAGAAAGAGGGTGAGTGTGTGTATGTGTGTTCTTCATATACCTGTAGCACAGAAAGAGGGTGAGTGTGTGTATGTGTGTTCTTCATATACCTGTAGCACAGAAAGAGGGTGAGTGTGTGTACGTGTGTTCTTCATATACCTGTAGCACAGAAAGAGGGTGAGTGTGTGTACGTGTGTTCTTCATATACCTGTAGCACAGAAAGAGGGCGAGTGTGTGTACGTGTGTTCTTCATATACCTGTAGCACAGAAAGAGGGTGAGTGTGTGTACGTGTGTTCTTCATATACCTGTAGCACAGAAAGAGGGTGAGTGTGTGTATGTGTGTTCTTCATATACCTGTAGCACAGAAAGAGGGCGAGTGTGTGTACGTGTGTTCTTCATATACCTGTAGCACAGAAAGAGGGTGAGTGTGTGTATGTGTGTTCTTCATATACCTGTAGCACAGAAAGAGGGTGAGTGTGTGTACGTGTGTTCTTCATATACCTGTAGCACAGAAAGAGGGTGAGTGTGTGTACGTGTGTTCTTCATATACCTGTAGCACAGAAAGAGGGTGAGTGTGTGTATGTGTGTTCTTCATATACCTGTAGCACAGAAAGATGGATAGTGTGTGTACGTGTGTTCTTCATATACCTGTAGCACATAAAGATGGAGAGTGTGTGCTCGTGTGTTCTTCATATACCTGTAGCACAGAAAGAGGGTGAGTGTGTGTACGTGTGTTCTTCATATACCTGTAGCACAGAAAGAGGGTGAGTGTGTGTACGTGTGTTCTTCATATACCTGTAGCACAGAAAGAGGGTGAGTGTGTGTATGTGTGTTCTTCATATACCTGTAGCACAGAAAGAGGGCGAGTGTGTGTACGTGTGTTCTTCATATACCTGTAGCACAGAAAGAGGGCGAGTGTGTGTACGTGTGTTCTTCATATACCTGTAGCACAGAAAGAGGGCGAGTGTGTGTATGTGTGTTCTTCATATACCTGTAGCACAGAAAGAGGGCGAGTGTGTGTATGTGTGTTCTTCATATACCTGTAGCACAGAAAGAGGGCGAGTGTGTGTACGTGTGTTCTTCATATACCTGTAGCACAGAAAGAGGGTGAGTGTGTGTATGTGTGTTCTTCATATACCTGTAGCACAGAAAGAGGGTGAGTGTGTGTATGTGTGTTCTTCATATACCTGTAGCACAGAAAGAGGGCGAGTGTGTGTATGTGTGTTCTTCATATACCTGTAGCACAGAAAGAGGGCGAGTGTGTGTACGTGTGTTCTTCATATACCTGTAGCACAGAAAGAGGGCGAGTGTGTGTATGTGTGTTCTTCATATACCTGTAGCACAGAAAGAGGGTGAGTGTGTGTACGTGTGTTCTTCATATACCTGTAGCACAGAAAGAGGGTGAGTGTGTGTATGTGTGTTCTTCATATACCTGTAGCACAGAAAGAGGGTGAGTGTGTGTATGTGTGTTCTTCATATACCTGTAGCACAGAAAGAGGGTGAGTGTGTGTACGTGTGTTCTTCATATACCTGTAGCACAGAAAGAGGGTGAGTGTGTGTATGTGTGTTCTTCATATACCTGTAGCACAGAAAGAGGGTGAGTGTGTGTACGTGTGTTCTTCATATACCTGTAGCACAGAAAGAGGGTGAGTGTGTGTACGTGTGTTCTTCATATACCTGTAGCACAGAAAGAGGGTGAGTGTGTGTACGTGTGTTCTTCATATACCTGTAGCACAGAAAGAGGGCGAGTGTGTGTACGTGTGTTCTTCATATACCTGTAGCACAGAAAGAGGGTGAGTGTGTGTACGTGTGTTCTTCATATACCTGTAGCACAGAAAGAGGGTGAGTGTGTGTACGTGTGTTCTTCATATACCTGTAGCACAGAAAGAGGGTGAGTGTGTGTGCGTGTGTTCTTCATATACCTGTAGCACAGAAAGAGGGTGAGTGTGTGTACGTGTGTTCTTCATATACCTGTAGCACAGAAAGAGGGTGAGTGTGTGTACGTGTGTTCTTCATATACCTGTAGCACAGAAAGAGGGTGAGTGTGTGTACGTGTGTTCTTCATATACCTGTAGCACAGAAAGAGGGTGAGTGTTTGTACGTGTGTTCTTCATATACCTGTAGCACAGAAAGAGGGCGAGTGTGTGTACGTGTGTTCTTCATATACCTGTAGCACAGAAAGAGGGCGAGTGTGTGTACGTGTGTTCTTCATATACCTGTAGCACAGAAAGAGGGCGAGTGTGTGTACGTGTGTTCTTCATATACCTGTAGCACAGAAAGAGGGCGAGTGTGTGTATGTGTGTTCTTCATATACCTGTAGCACAGAAAGAGGGCGAGTGTGTGTACGTGTGTTCTTCATATACCTGTAGCACGCACCCACAGTTATGTATCATTTGGCATAATGCTCCTGACCCGAGGGGTGGAGTCACGTGGTTACAGGTTCACTTTCATTCATAAAACCGTGTTTACATACATAAACAATCGTTTCATAGACCATGTACCATCACTGTGTTATTAGGAAATGATTTTACTGATGTGTAAATGTTCACTAAGACCCAGAATCACAAGTCAGCAACAGGTAAGTGGAAAAGTGGTTTCTTACAATGATAGAGTAGCAGAGGGCAAGCAGACAGACAGGCACCTGGACACAGGAAGAGGTAAGTCCCAAAGGAATACAAACATATCCAAACGCAAACACTGAGCCAAGGTTTCACTGACTGAAGTTGAAACAATGAACTGGCGTGGATTGGTTGGAGAGATGGGGTTCTTCACTGCAGGTGATGAGTAGATGGTATAAAAGTGGGCCATCTGCCAGCGGGGTTTGGTGATGCCCAGGTAAGGTGGAGACTCAGAAGGGACGGCGAGAAGAAGAGAGGAGGAGGAGAAGGCAAAAACCTGGAGAGGATCCTGACACTTTCATTGCTATTGTGGATGAATATGCTCCTGGCCTGGAATCAATTTTGAGTCAAAATGTTCTAAGAAAAGGCTTTGGCTATGTTTGACGGACAGCTCAGTTTGGAGCCTGCCCCGGAAGTCGTTGTAGACACTTCCTGTTGTAGTTTTGGCTGCAACTGTACAGTACTTACACTGTATAAGCCATGTCCCAATTCGAGGGCTGCATCTTCCAAAGGCTGCAACCCTCGATGTCGCCTCCACGGGCCGTGTCAAAAAGGGACAGATTTAGCCCACGGAGTCGCTCTGTCGCCCAGCAACCGAGACACGCTGCTAATGCTAATGCTAATAACCACAGACTTTATACGGTCTATGGCTAATAACACTCACCACGCAGATCCCTTACACTGAACAGTAACAAAGAGACCAAGTTATTCTAAATCTTATGGCTAAAAACGAGAACTTATTGACTTTTGAGAAAACAAAATGGCTATATTTCTGGGATACATCTAAAATACCCTAAATTACCATAAAGTTTCAAATACAGCGATGAGATATGCATTATTGAGCATTTTTAAATTGGTAAGGGATTACATGTATACAGGGATTGCATTTAAATTAGTTTATAAATAAATATAAAGACACTCCTCTGAGAAAAGATGGTTTATTAAACAATCAAAGAAACTTCTGGAAATACTTCATCATAATGTGAGTAATCAAAGATTAAACCCATCACACACAATGCATCAGTAGGTTAGTAAAAACAGCTGTATGTCAGTGTACTCTCAAATACACTGAACAAAAATATAAATGCAACACTTTTGTTTTTGTTCCTATTTTTCGTGAGCTGGACTCAAAGATCTAAAACTTTTTCTACATACACAAAAGGCCATTTCCCTCCAATATTGTTCACAAATCTGACTAAATCCAGATAATCCATCCCACCTCACAGGTTTGGCATATCCAGATGCTGATTAGAGCAGGATTAATGCACAGGTGTATCTTAGGTTGGTGTTAGGTTTAAACACCACCTATAACATTCAGAGAAGAAAGACAAGAGAGATTATTTAGTTTTACTCGCGAGGAGAACGGATTGAGACGTGCCCAGATACACTCTCCAACCCGCTCTGGCGCACGCCCGCCGTCTGGGCGTTTGAGCACATTCAGTTCATGTTTTGCCAAAATCAGACAGTCCTTGTCTCACAGTCTGATAAGCCTGGCTCCAGCCTTCAGCTGCACAGAAGTGGAAAAGTACTGCACACAGTTTTCAAGCACAAAAGAGATTATTGCAAATACACAAATATCTAACACATGATTAAGACAAATATGGGATAATATACATAAACATTTCCCTCCTGTTTATCACATATTTGCTGCATAGAATCATTTATAACCACTTCTTTCGATTTTCAGCTACAAACTCATAGATAAACAAAATAAGCTTACACTCGGAGGTTTATGTTATTTACATAGGTGTGTCTTTTTCGTCTCTGAACAATGTGGCAAAAGCCTCAGTGGAGTCCTCAACATCAGAGTCACCATCAGCCAAAAGATGGATCTGAACTGCCCTGTCCTCTGGACCAGGGGCTATTGCTGTGGTGATTAAACGGTTGACTAGACTACGGATACAGGGAATACAACAGCATCCACACAAGGTCAATATAGCGGCGAACACGGCTACTGAGATCAGCACTGAGCTCACGAGTGCTTTGTACCTGCCAAACACCCCCAGCCAGTCATCCCACATTGACTGGTTGACGCCACACTGCTCCTTCATGCGCTTGTTGAGGGTACGAAGACCCTCTATTGCTCTGGTCAAGCTGCCATCGGATGCAGTATTATTCGGGATAAAAGTACAACACTGGCTGCCAAAAATCGCGCACATGGCCCCTTTCTCTGCCAAGAGCATATCCAAGGCTATGTGATTCTAGAATGACATCAGTGATGTGGCTGCTAGCTGCTCGTGCACTGCCTCAAAGCTGCTTGTGTCCAGTTGCCCAATCGCTGTACGTTGTAGTGGACGTTGTTTATTTGGTCTACATTTTTGTTCGGTGTGATTGGAAAAATTGCTGCAATTATAGGTAGGTTTTCAAAACCTGTTGCAATCTGATCTGACAATTTGTATTCATTGGGAACTCCTCTGGGCACTCCTATTGCGTCAATATAAGTGGGATCATTATCTCCTAACCTCTTAGAAGCTCTTTTGTCTCTATGCCTCTTGTGGTAATAGACTCCTTGTTGCTCGTAATAAGTCCTGGGCCGAGAGGGGATAAATTTGTCTCCTACATGTAACATAGTATAACACCATTCTAAGGACAGGTTACCTAATATCTCCCCTGTGCCTGTCATATTAATACATGTATAATTCGCCATAAGAACATTTTTGTTAAACAATGGTTTTCTCTTTTCTAGGGGTGTGAGTGGATAAACTGAGTCCCAGAATGTACAGTTGGCTTGTGGAACAGTCTTTTGCATAACGTCAGCTACACAGTCTGGTGGCATAGTCGCTGGTACCACACAAAGTATTGGTCTGGGCCCTAAGCACACAACGCAATCAGAATTTACAGCCTTTGCAGCTTGTTCTACCAGAAGCAACCAGTTGTTGTTTTGTCCTGAAATGCCAGTAGTGATTTGGAACCATTCGTCTGTAGGTAGTGGCCATTAACTATTTTTATTTTCATTTTTGTCCTTGTTTTCGGTCCTAGGGTCAGGTTGTCAATGGGGGTGTCTGTTTTAGATGTGTTGGCGTTACCTTCGGTAATATTAGGGCATATGGACAGAACAGTACATGGGTCTTCTCCACTCTTGTGTACACATAGGGCAAAACTAAAACAGGGGTGTTCATCATAATGTGCATCATTTATTCCCCGTGATGGTAATGGCAAAGTCGTTGTATTAAGGTGCAATACTAAAGTTGGATTCCCATTTATCTTTTGCTTTCCCATAATTAGAATTTGAGACCAATTTCTCGCCATAGGGTTCCACCCATATGAATCTTTAGCCCATGTGGAATCAGTAGTGGAGAAGACGTCTCCCCAGCCCCCTACGTATCGAGATGTGCATAGATAAAGGTGGTAGTTGTACCAGTCTCTGGTTAGATAGGGTCCTATCTTAAACGTAGACATTGAGATCATTACAGTGCTGATAAATCTTGGGGTATAATAACATATATATGGTTCGTTCGTCACACCCCCAGTTTTTAACTTGTGACAGCCTGAACATTCTCCCGAATATAGTTTCATAAGGTGTCAGTCCTACTGTACTGGTTATGTTAATGTAGAGTTTAACTAAATCTAGGCATTGAGTCCATGGTCTTCCTGTCTCTTCCATACATTTCTTCAATCTATTTTTTACCGTACCATTCATCCATCCATCCATCCATCCATCTTTTTCCGCTTATCCGGGGCCGGGTCGCGGGGGCAGCAGTCTGAGCAGGTTTTTACCGTACCATTCATCCTTTCTACTAACCCAGCACTTTGAGGGTGGTAGGCACAATGATTTTTTAAATCAATATGGAATAATTTCCCAATGTGTGAAATTAGACTGTTTACAAAATGTGTCCCATTATTACTATAGATTCTCTCAGTTATGCCAAATCTTGGTATTATATCTTTACACAGCGCCTTAGCCACCGTCAGAGCATCTGGTGTTTTGGTTGGAAATAGTTCGACCCATTTAGAAAATGCATCTACTATTACTAAACAATATTTCTTGCCTTTACTGTGATTTAACTCTATGAAGTCCATATGAATAATTTGAAATGGAGATTGGGGTTGTGGAAATTGTCCTCGCTTGGGTCTTAAATTTCCCTGAGTTGTGTTTTGCACATATCAGACAGGCTCTACAAACATTTTTGAGTAAGAATTGAATCCATAGGTTGTATAATGTTTCTCTACCTCTCCCACCATCCCTCCTGTTGAGACCGTGGCTCAATATTGCTGCCCATTTGTATAGATTTTTTGGAAGGATGGGTTTATTTTGGGGACATATGTAAATGCCATTTTTTAATGTTGCTCCCTTTTTTACCCACACTTGTGTTTCTTGCTGTGGGCTCTGTTGCTGCATGTCTCGTAAAATATCATCTGTAACTGTGTCTGCCTCTCTCAATTGTAACAGGTAGTTTGTCTTTGCTGCTGCATTTTTTGCTGTCTTATCTGCAAATGCATTCCCTAAAGTTATTTTATCTGTCCCATTAGTATGTGCTGCACATTTGCATATTGCTAGTTTCAGTGGCAGCTGTACAGCTTGTAGTAGGTCCAGTAGTAGTTGAGCCTGTGTTACTGCTTTGCCTGTAGAGGTCACCATTCCTCTATTCTTCCAGTATTGGGCAAATGTGTGTACTGTCGCATAGGCATACTGACTGTCTGTGTATATTATTGCTATCTTATCTTTCATTAGTTTACATGCCTCTGTCAGTGCTACCAACTCTGCTGCTTGAGCTGAGTAACTAGACGATAAAGCCTCTGCTTTCAGTATTACTGTCTCTGTCACTACTGCGTAGCCAGTCTCAGTCTTACCTAAATCATTCTTGCGAGATGATCCATCTACAAATATTAATTCACTACCAGCAATGGGTTGATCCAATAAATCTATTCTCTAATCTATTTTAGTTAATGTCTCTGCCAATTCCTGACAGTCGTGTACCTGACCTTCATCTGGCAGTGGGATTAAAGTCGCTGGGTTCAAAGTTGTGCATCTTTCTAGAGTCAAATGAGGCTGTGATAGCAGGTTCACCATGCAGGAGAGGTGACGAGCAGGGGATAAAAAGGTCATATTAGTCTGTAATAATAATGCTGAAACAGCATGTGGGACCTTTAAAGTTAATGGATGAAACAATACAATGCCTGCACTCACTTCTATTGCCATGGAGGCCGCTATAACAGCCCGAACACAAGGTGGCAATGCACCTGCTACACTGTCTAATTTTGAGGAAAAATAAGCTATTGGTCTAAGCTTGTCTCCGTGTTTCTGAGTCAACACTGACGTCATAAAATGCCCTTTACAGTCCACCATCTGAATGAATCCTTTACTGTAATCTGGTAACACCAGTGCTGTACTTGACACTAATGTCTGTTTTAATATGCAGAATGCACCTTCTGCCTCTTCTGTCCATACAATTGGATCTGTCATTTTCATTCGCTCCTCATACATCAATCTCTGCAATGGATGTGTTATTTCTGCGTAATTTGGTATCCATGACCTGCAGTAATTAGTGAGCCCTAAGAATGACATCATTTGTTTCTTGGTCATGGGTTTTGGTGCGGCCAGTATTACTGCTTTTCTACTGTCTGCTACTGTTCTTCCACCTGCACTTAGATTATGCCCCAAATATTTAACTTCTGTTTTACATAGTTGTACCTTGTTTTTGCTCACTCTGTGTCCATTTTCAGCTAGATACTTTAGTAATGCTAATGTGTCAATCTTACAGGTTTCTGTATCTCGTGATGCAATCAATATGTCATCTATATAAAGCAAAATTTGGCTTCCTCCTGGAGGATCGAATTTTGACACATTCGCTGACATAACCTGTGAGGAAATTGTAGGGTTTTCACAATAACCTTGAGGTAGTCTGGTGAAGGTATATCTCTTACCCTCGAAAGTAAATGCAAACCAGAAATGGCTGTCCTTGTCAATTGGAATTGAGAAAAATGCATTATTAATATCAATTACTGTGAATATCGTAGCATCAGGTCTTAAATCAATAAATGTGCACTTTTGAAGGGAAACCACATTCAGGCCGGCCACATTCTCTGCCCCATTTCATTATGGGGGTTCAGTCTCAATCTTCACATGGCCCAGCAGGAACGGAACCCCCCTCGTAGGCGTCTTATGTCTGGAAGCGAACAGATCGGGGTTGGGAGGGTGGGGTCGAGTTATTCTGGACAAACTGGGTTGCTGGGACAGGCTGCTACAAAGAGGGCTTCTGGGAAATTGAGGTGTGGTAGAAGTGAGCTGTGATGGAGAGGAGGCGAGAGCGGCTGATTCAATCCAATTCAATTTTATTTCTATAGCCCAGAATCACAACAAGAGTTTCCCCAATGGGCTTCACAGTGAAAAACATGGAAACATAATGTGACATAAACATCAGCAAACACATTGTCCCATCCTCAGTCTCTCAGTGAACAGACGGTCCGAGGTGCCAGGCTGAGGTGTCGTCCTCCTCCTGAACCTAAGTTAATCATATTAACTACAGTTAAAGAAGAGTACTACAGTTTGGCATACAGTGTACTGTTACATAAATTGATGAAAACTGTATTTCATCCGAAATATTATATCGGGTAAAATATAAATATAAATATAGTGATGGTGTTACTAATTTTAATGTTAGTGTTCTAGGGTTAAGACAAATTTAACACAAGAATAAGCCAATGACTAAGAACGTTTTTATGTGGCAGAATTTTTTTGGTGGGTTACGCCTACCAACAATTACACAGTACACACTTTGACCCTGTGGGAACACGTCTCCTTTGCACTGTTGTGTCAAAATGCTGAGCTAATCCTGTTCAGGACCACCGTACCGACCGGAGCTGGAGGCTTATGCATGCTCCCAGAGGAGCAGAGGAAACCCACCCAGAGACAAGGAGAACATGCAAACCGGAGTGACCAGGGAATCAAATATAGAACCTTTTTGCTGTGAGGCGTGTGTGCTAGCCTCTGTGTTGCTGTTTAGTTTCATAATCTCATAAAGGTGCAAATGATCTTTCTTACATTTATTGCATTTAACACTTAGTACGTTGCCTCTCCACAGATCTGACCTGTATCTTAGCCTGATCATCTTGTCTTGTCGTTGCATAAGTTGATAGACAGGTTTCATGCTACACTGCGGAACAACAATAAAAAGAACAACATAATCCTGCAGAGTCATCATGAAAGTCACAGTGGACCTGTAAATAGTTTCACTGTAACAGGAAACATGTTCTGATTACGCATCTCTAATAAAGTCTTTGTTTCTTAATGATATGTTTCTAACCACTAACGAGGTCAAATCAATTAGACGGGGCATATCTGAGTTAGGAGTGCTCTGGGTGTGGGGACTGACTGCACCAAGACAAGACACCTGTGAACTATTATAATAATACAAGTACAAATAATCCGCTCACACAGGCTGATCTACTGTCCTCTTTACACTCACAGGCCTTTTAGCCACAGCCAAAGGAGAATGTTAAAAAGTAATAGATCATAAGATTCTGTGGAACATTTGAGAACATGTCCACGGCTCAAGGTTAGAGCAGCGGTCCCTGTCCTGAAGGTCAGAGGGTTGATTCCCGTCTGGACCGAGTTCTGTTGCTGTGGAGGAATACTGATGTCAGCCTGTTCTATAGAGCATGATTACCGAAAAGAAAACACAGACGTGGGCATTATGAGGATCAGCCATGCGGGATTATGAAGAGTAAAACAAACATACACACCTTAGCACGTAAGCCCAGTTTACATAGGTTTGCTTTGGAGCAGATGAGTCTAAAGTGAACCACATGGCTCTGCTGGAGGCTCTGGCCCTGGAGAATTCTAGCTCCCAGAGGGGCCAGTGTGGAATCACTTTAGCTAAAGTGTGGCTGCACAAGGAATGAGATGAACTGTGCTCATGGAGAAGAGACTAGAGTGTGGCCACACACAGAGTGAACTGTGCCCATGGAGAAGAGACTAGAGTGTGGCCACACACAGAGTGAACTGTGCCCATGGAGAAGAGACTAGGGTGTGGCCACACACAGAGTGAACTGTGCCCATGGAGAAGAGACTAGGGTGTGGCCACACACAGAGTGAACTGTGCCCATGGAGAAGAGACTAGAGTGTGGCCACATACAGAGTAAACTGTGCCCATGGAGAAGAGACTAGAGTGTGGCCACATACAGAGTGAACTGTGCCCATGGAGAAGAGACTAGGGTGTGGCCACACACAGAGTGAACTGTGCCCATGGAGAAGAGACTAGAGTGTGGCCACATACAGAGTGAACTGTGCCCATGGAGAAGAGACTAGAGTGTGGCCACACACAGAGTGAACTGTGCCCATGGAGAAGAGACTAGGGTGTGGCCACATACAGAGTGAACTGTGCCCATGGAGAAGAGACTAGGGTGTGGCCACACACAGAGTGAACTGTGCCCATGGAGAAGAGACTAGGGTGTGGCCACATACAGCGTGAACTGTGCCCATGGAGAAGAGACTAGAGTGTGGCCACATACAGAGTGAACTGTGCCCATGGAGAAGAGACTAGAGTGTGGCCACATACAGAGTGAACTGTGCCCATGGAGAAGAGACTAGAGTGTGGCCACATACAGAGTGAACTGTGCCCATGGAGAAGAGACTAGGGTGTGGCCACACACAGAGTGAACTGTGCCCATGGAGAAGAGACTAGAGTGTGGCCACACACAGAGTGAACTGTGCCCATGGAGAAGAGACTAGAGTGTGGCCACATGCAGGAGTGAACTGTGCCCATGGAGAAGAGACTAGAGTGTGGCCACATACAGAGTGAACTGTGCCCATGGAGAAGAGACTAGGGTGTGGCCACACACAGAGTGAACTGTGCCCATGGAGAAGAGACTAGAGTGTGGCCACACACAGAGTGAACTGTGCCCATGGAGAAGAGACTAGGGTGTGGCCACACACAGAGTGAACTGTGCCCATGGAGAAGAGACTAGGGTGTGGCCACACACAGAGTGAACTGTGCCCATGGAGAAGAGACTAGAGTGTGGCCACACACAGAGTGAACTGTGCCCATGGAGAAGAGACTAGAGTGTGGCCACACACAGAGTGAACTGTGCCCATGGAGAAGAGACTAGGGTGTGGCCACATACAGAGTGAACTGTGCCCATGGAGAAGAGACTAGGGTGTGGCCACATACAGCGTGAACTGTGCCCATGGAGAAGAGACTAGAGTGTGGCCACATACCGAGTGAACTGTGCCCATGGAGAAGAGACTAGAGTGTGGCCACAAACAGAGTGAACTGTGCCCATGGAGAAGAGAGACTAGAGTGTGGCCACATACAGAGTGAACTGTGCCCATGGAGAAGAGACTAGGGTGTGGCCACACACAGAGTGAACTGTGCCCATGGAGGAAGAGACTAGAGTGTGGCCACACACAGAGTGAACTGTGCCCATGGAGAAGAGACTAGGGTGTGGCCACACACAGAGTGAACTGTGCCCATGGAGAAGAGACTGGGGTGTGGCCACACACAGAGTGAACTATTGCCCATGGAAGAGACTAGAGTGTGGCCACACACAGAGTGAACTGTGCCCATGGAGAAGAGACTAGAGTGTGGCCACACACAGAGTGAACTGTGCCCATGGAGAAGAGACTAGGAGTGTGGCCACATACAGAGTGAACTGTGCCCATGGAGAAGAGACTAGGGTGTAGGCCACATACAGCGTGAACTGTGCCCATGGAGAAGAGACTGAGTGTGGCCACATACAGAGTGAACTGTGCCCATGGAGAAGAGACTAGGGGTGTGGCCACACACAGAGTGAACTGTGCCCATGGAGAAGAGACTAGAGTGTGGCCACACACAGAGTGAACTGTGCCCATGGAGAAGAGACTAGGGTGTGGCCACACACAGAGTGAACTGTGCCCATGGAGAAGAGACTAGGGTGTGGCCACACACAGAGTGAACTGTGCCCATGGAGAAGAGACTAGAGTGTGGCCACACACAGAGTGAACTGTGCCCATGGAGAAGAGACTAGAGTGTGGCCACACACAGAGTGAACTGTGCCCATGGAGAAGAGACTAGGGTGTGGCCACATACAGAGTGAACTGTGCCCATGGAGAAGAGACTAGGGTGTGGCCACATACAGCGTGAACTGTGCCCATGGAGAAGAGACTAGAGTGTGGCCACATACAGAGTGAACTGTGCCCATGGAGAAGAGACTAGGGTGTGGCCACATACAGAGTGAACTGTGCCCATGGAGAAGAGACTAGAGTGTGGCCACATACAGAGTGAACTGTGCCCATGGAGAAGAGACTAGGGTGTGGCCACACACAGAGTGAACTGTGCCCATGGAGAAGAGACTAGAGTGTGGCCACACACAGAGTGAACTGTGCCCATGGAGAAGAGACTAGGGTGTGGCCACACACAGAGTGAACTGTGCCCATGGAGAGAAGAGACTAGGAGTGTGGCCACACACAGAGTGAACTGTGCCCATGGAGAAGAGACTAGAGTGTGGCCACACACAGAGTGAACTGTGCCCATGGAGAAGAGACTAGAGTGTGGCCACACACAGAGTGAACTGTGCCCATGGAGAAGAGACTAGGGTGTGCCCACATACAGAGTGAACTGTGCCCATGGAGGAAGAGACTAGGGTGTGGCCACATACAGGCGTGAACTGTGCCCATGGAGAAGAGACTAGAGTGTGGCCACATACAAGAGTGAACTGTGCCCATGGAGAAGAGACTAGAGTGTGGCCACATACAAGAGTGAACTGTGCCCATGGAGAAGAGACTAGAGTGTGGCCACATACAGAGTGAACTGTGCCCATGGAGAAGAGACTAGGGTGTGGCCACACACAGAGTGAACTATTGCCCATGGAGGAAGAGACTAGAGTGTGGCCACACACAGGAGTGAACTGTGCCCATGGAGAAGAGACTAGGGTGTGGCCACACACAGAGTGAACTGTGCCCATGGAGAAGAGACTAGGTGTGGCCACATACAGAGTGAACTGTGCCCATGGAGAAGAGACTAAGGGTGTGGCCACATACAGCGTGAACTGTGCCCATGGAGAAGAGACTAGAGTGTGGCCACATACAGAGTGAACTGTGCCCATGGAGAAAGAGACTAGAGTGTGGCCACATACCAGAGTGAACTGTGCCCATGGAGAAGAGACTAGAGTGTGGCCACATACAGAGTGAACTGTGCCCATGGAGGAAGAGACTAGGGTGTGGCCACAGACAGAGTGAACTGTGCCCATGGAGAAGAGACTAGAGTGTGGCCACACACAGAGTGAACTGTGCCCATGGAGGAAAGAGACTAGGGTGTGGCCACACACAGAGTGAACTGTGCCCATGGAGAAGAGACTAGAGTGTGGCCACAAACAGAGTGAACTGTGCCCATGGAGAAGAGACTAGTGTGTGGCCACAAACAGAGTGAACTGTGCCCATGGAGAAGAGACTAGGGTGTGGCCACACACAGAGTGAACTGTGCCCATGGAGAAGAGACTAGAGTGTGGCCACACACAGAGTGAACTGTGCCCATGGAGAAGAGACTAGGGTGTGGCCACATACAGAGTGAACTGTGCCCATGGAGAAGAGACTAGAGTGTGGCCACACACAGAGTGAACTGTGCCCATGGAGAAGAGACTAGGGTGTGGCCACACACAGAGTGAACTGTGCCCATGGAGAAGAGACTAGGGTGTGGCCACATACAGAGTGAACTGTGCCCATGGAGAAGAGACTAGAGTGTGGCCACATACAGAGTGAACTGTGCCCATGGAGAAGAGACTAGAGTGTGGCCACATACAGAGTGAACTGTGCCCATGGAGAAGAGACTAGAGTGTGGCCACACACAGAGTGAACTGTGCCCATGGAGAAGAGACTAGGGTGTGGCCACATACAGAGTGAACTGTGCCCATGGAGAAGAGACTAGGGTGTGGCCACACACAGAGTGAACTGTGCCCATGGAGAAGAGACTAGGGTGTGGCCACAAACAGAGTGAACTGTGCCCATGGAGAAGAGACTAGAGTGTGGCCACATACAGAGTGAACTGTGCCCATGGAGAAGAGACTAGAGTGTGGCCACATACAGAGTGAACTGTGCCCATGGAGAAGAGACTAGAGTGTGGCCACATACAGAGTGAACTGTGCCCATGGAGAAGAGACTAGAGTGTGGCCACACACAGAGTGAACTGTGCCCATGCAGAAGACACTAGGGTGTGGCCACATACAGAGTGAACTGTGCCCATGGAGAAGAGACTAGAGTGTGGCCACATACAGAGTGAACTGTGCCCATGCAGAAGAGACTAGAGCAGGGGTACTCAATTACAAACTCAAAAGGTCCTCTTACCAAATTTACAGAGTTTCCAGGGTCAGAAAAAGTGACGGTGGATTTTCAAACTTAGAACTTCTAACAAAAAATGTAGTAAATCCACATGGAACATTTGAACATGAAGTATTTTGTGTTCTGTCCGAATCAGTGTGAAAAACTAAAGGCTGAATTGAAGCCAGTTTATGGTTCTGCGTCAAAACTGTGTCGACCGCCTGCACCCATGGGTGTAAAATAAGATTTTATCACAGTTCTCTGCTGCACCTCTGGAATTTTCTAACTATGCGTCAAAACAACACAGACAATAAGGACTGGGACTGGTTTTAGTCCTGGTTTAGACCTGGTTTAGACCTGATTAAGACCAGGACTAAAACCAGGTCTAAACCAGGAGTAAACCAGGACTAAACCAGATATCAACCAGGACTAAACCAGGTCTACAACAGGACTAAACCAGGTCTAAAACTAAACCAGGACTAAAATCGGGACTCAAACCAGGTCTAAACCAGGTCTAAACCAGGACTAAACCAGGTCTAAAACAGGACTAAAACCAGGACTAAACCAGGTCTAAAACTAAACCAGGACTAAAATCGGGACTCAAACCAGGTCTAAACCAGGACTCAAACCAGGTCTAAACCAGGACTCAAACCAGGTCTATAACAGGACTAAAACTAGGGTTTAACCAGGATTTAACCATGCCACGCCTCCTCCGGCCGCACGCAATGCACGTCCTCCTGCGGCACGTAACGCCCCTCCTCCCGTGACCCTCAGTGCGCCTCCTCTGGCCGGACGTAACGCCCCTCCTCCCGTCACCCTCAGTGCGCCTCCTCCGGCCGGACGTAACGCCCCTCCTCCCGTCACCCTCAGTGCGCCTCCTCCGGCCGGACGTAACGCCCCTCCTCCCGTCACCCTCAGTGCGCCTCCTCCGGCCGGACGTAACGCCCCTCCTCCCGTCACCCTCAGTGCGCCTCCTCCGGCCGGACGTAACGAGCCTCCTCCTGAAAAGAGCGCAGTTGAAACTAAATAATTACATGTCGGAATGGCGGGATGTTGAAAAAAAAGCTAATGTGCCGCCACTCCGACCACGGGGGAAAATCATGTGGGAGTGCAGGACGTTTGATAACAAATGGACACACCGCCACTCCGACAATTAGACATTAATGTCGGAGTGGCAGCTGTAACCGGTCAGGCGGGGATGGAGAACACAGCAAAGCACAGGCCAATGAAATACTGCATGGATCCAGAACGCCAGCACCCCATGAACTAACATCAAGGACCATGACGTCCACCCTCATGTGGGCACCACCTGCAGAGGGGTTCATGGGGGGTCAGGTGCTGTGAGGATTGGGCAGCAAACTGCCCCTGTGACCCAGCTGGATTAAGCGGGAGAAGATGGATGGATCTGGAACGTTATGAAAAAAAAGCTAGAGAGAGATTTTTGTGTCAGTCCGGATGTCATTGTGTTTGGGTCCGGATCTGGACCGGAGTCCACCAACTGAGTACCTCTGGACTAGGGTGTGGCCACATACAGAGTGAACTGTGCCCATGGAGAAGAGACTAGAGTGTGGCCACACACAGAGTGAACTGTGCCCATGGAGAAGAGACTAGAGTGTGGCCACATACAGAGTGAACTGTGCCCATGGAGAAGAGACTAGAGTGTGGCCACATACAGAGTGAACTGTGCCCATGGAGAAGAGACTAGAGTGTGGCCACATACAGAGTGAACTGTGCCCATGGAGAAGAGACTAGAGTGTGGCCACACACAGAGTGAACTGTGCCCATGGAGAAGAGACTAGAGTGTGGCCACACAGAGTGAACTGTGCCCATGGAGAAGAGACTAGAGTGTGGCCACACACAGAGTGAACTGTGCCCATGGAGAAGAGACTAGGGTGTGGCCACACACAGAGTGAACTGTGCCCATGGAGAAGAGACTAGAGTGTGGCCACACACAGAGTGAACTGTGCCCATGGAGAAGAGACTAGAGTGTGGCCACACACAGAGTGAACTGTGCCCATGGAGAAGAGACTAGGGTGTGGCCACACACAGAGTGAACTGTGCCCATGGAGAAGAGACTAGAGTGTGGCCACACACAGAGTGAACTGTGCCCATGGAGAAGAGACTAGGGTGTGGCCACACACAGAGTGAACTGTGCCCATGGAGAAGAGACTAGGGTGTGGCCACACACAGAGTGAACTGTGCCCATGGAGAAGAGACTAGGGTGTGGCCACACACAGAGTGAACTGTGCCCATGGAGAAGAGACTAGGGTGTGGCCACATACAGAGTGAACTGTGCCCATGGAGAAGAGACTAGGGTGTGGCCACATACAGAGTGAACTGTGCCCATGGAGAAGAGACTAGTGTGTGGCCACATACAGAGTGAACTGTGCCCATGGAGAAGAGACTAGGGTGTGGCCACATACAGAGTGAACTGTGCCCATGGAGAAGAGACTAGAGTGTGGCCACACACAGAGTGAACTGTGCCCATGGAGAAGAGACTAGAGTGTGGCCACATACAGAGTGAACTGTGCCCATGGAGAAGAGACTAGGGTGTGGCCACATACAGAGTGAACTGTGCCCATGGAGAAGAGACTAGGGTGTGGCCACATACAGAGTGAACTGTGCCCATGGAGAAGAGACTAGGGTGTGGCCACATACAGAGTGAACTGTGCCCATGGAGAAGAGACTAGGGTGTGGCCACATACAGAGTGAACTGTGCCCATGGAGAAGAGACTAGAGTGTGGCCACATACAGAGTGAACTGTGCCCATGGAGAAGAGACTAGAGTGTGGCCACATACAGAGTGAACTGTGCCCATGGAGAAGAGACTAGGGTGTGGCCACATACAGAGTGAACTGTGCCCATGGAGAAGAGACTAGGGTGTGGCCACATACAGAGTGAACTGTGCCCATGGAGAAGAGACTGTGTGCCCATGGAGAGTGAACTGTGCCCATGGAGAAGAGACAGCCACACAGAGTGAACTGTGCCCATGGAGAAGAGACTAGGGTGTGGCCACATACAGAGTGAACTGTGCCCATGGAGAAGAGACTAGAGTGTGGCCACATACAGAGTGAACTGTGCCCATGGAGAAGAGACTAGGGTGTGGCCACATACAGAGTGAACTGTGCCCATGGAGAAGAGACTAGGGTGTGGCCACATACAGAGTGAACTGTGCCCATGGAGAAGAGACTAGGGTGTGGCCACATACAGAGTGAACTGTGCCCATGGAGAAGAGACTAGGGTGTGGCCACATACAGAGTGAACTGTGCCCATGGAGAAGAGACTAGGGTGTGGCCACATACAGAGTGAACTGTGCCCATGGAGAAGAGACTAGGGTGTGGCCACATACAGAGTGAACTGTGCCCATGGAGAAGAGACTAGAGTGTGGCCACATACAGAGTGAACTGTGCCCATGGAGAAGAGACTAGAGTGTGGCCACACACAGAGTGAACTGTGCCCATGGAGAAGAGACTAGAGTGTGGCCACACACAGAGTGAACTGTGCCCATGGAGAAGAGACTAGAGTGTGGCCACATACAGAGTGAACTGTGCCCATGGAGAAGAGACTAGGGTGTGGCCACACACAGAGTGAACTGTGCCCATGGAGAAGAGACTAGGGTGTGGCCACACACAGAGTGAACTGTGCCCATGGAGAAGAGACTAGGGTGTGGCCACATACAGAGTGAACTGTGCCCATGGAGAAGAGACTAGAGTGTGGCCACACACAGAGTGAACTGTGCCCATGGAGAAGAGACTAGGGTGTGGCCACACACAGAGTGAACTGTGCCCATGGAGAAGAGACTAGAGTGTGGCCACATACAGAGTGAACTGTGCCCATGGAGAAGAGACTAGAGTGTGGCCACATACAGAGTGAACTGTGCTCATGGAGAAGAGACTAGGGTGTGGCCACACACAGAGTGAACTGTGCCCATGGAGAAGAGACTAGGGTGTGGCCACACACAGAGTGAACTGTGCCCATGGAGAAGAGACTAGGGTGTGGCCACATACAGAGTGAACTGTGCCCATGGAGAAGAGACTAGGGTGTGGCCACACACAGAGTGAACTGTGCCCATGGAGAAGAGACTAGAGTGTGGCCACACACAGAGTGAACTGTGCCCATGGAGAAGAGACTAGAGTGTGGCCACACACAGAGTGAACTGTGCCCATGGAGAAGAGACTAGGGTGTGGCCACATACAGAGTGAACTGTGCTCATGGAGAAGAGACTAGGGTGTGGCCACACACAGAGTGAACTGTGCCCATGGAGAAGAGACTAGAGTGTGGCCACACACAGAGTGAACTGTGCCCATGGAGAAGAGACTAGGGTGTGGCCACATACAGAGTGAACTGTGCCCATGGAGAAGAGACTAGAGTGTGGCCACACACAGAGTGAACTGTGCCCATGCAGAAGACACTAGGGTGTGGCCACATACAGAGTGAACTGTGCCCATGGAGAAGAGACTAGAGTGTGGCCACATACAGAGTGAACTGTGCCCATGGAGAAGAGACTAGAGTGTGGCCACATACAGAGTGAACTGTGCCCATGGAGAAGAGACTAGAGTGTGGCCACATACAGAGTGAACTGTGCCCATGGAGAAGAGACTAGGGTGTGGCCACATACAGAGTGAACTGTGCCCATGGAGAAGAGACTAGGGTGTGGCCACATACAGAGTGAACTGTGCCCATGGAGAAGAGACTAGGGTGTGGCCACATACAGAGTGAACTGTGCCCATGGAGAAGAGACTAGGGTGTGGCCACATACAGAGTGCAGGATGAGAAATGAAATGTAACAACTCCAGTCCTGAGTGTGTGGAGGAAAATCACTCCTGTCTACCCATGCCTGCTCCTGCCCTGCACCTGTCCTGCTCTGGCCCTACTCTGCTCTAGTCTGCACCTGCCTGCTCCTGCCCTGCACCTGCCTGCTCCTGCCCTGCACCTGCCTTCTCCTGCCCTGCACCTGCCTTCTCCTGCCCTGCACCTGTCTCCACCTTTCCTGAGCCTGTCCTGCACCTGCCTTGCTCTTGTCTTGCCCTGCTCCTCCTATTTTTAAACAATAAATATCAATTCCCACTCAGGCTAAGTCACTGTGTCCTTAGGCAAGACACTTCACCCTCCTTACTATGAATGCAGTGTTACAGTGCGTCATGTGGCTCTTTTGTCTCTTTATTGCACAAGCTGATAGTTCTCAAATAGAGCAGATGTACCTGTACCTGAGTGGGTGTCACCTGTTCTGCACCTGAGTGGGTGTCACCTGTATGTGGGTGGGTGTCACCTGTTCTGTACCTGAGTGGGTGTCACCTGTATGTAGGTGGGTGTCACCTGTATGTGGGTGGGTGTCACCTGTTCTGTACCTGAGTGGGTGTCACCTGTATGTAGGTGGGTGTCACCTGTATGTAGGTGGGTGTCACCTGTATGTAGGTGGGTGTCACCTGTTCTGCACCTGAGTGGGTGTCACCTGTATGTGGGTGGGTGTCACCTGTATGTAGGTGGGTGTCACCTGTATGTAGGTGGGTGTCACCTGTATGTGGGTGGGTGTCACCTGTTCTGCACCTGAGTGGGTGTCACCTGTATGTAGGTGGGTGTCACCTGTATGTAGGTGGGTGTCACCTGTATGTAGGTGGGTGTCACCTGTATGTGGGTGGGTGTCACCTGTTCTGCACCTGAGTGGGTGTCACCTGTATGTGGGTGGGTGTCACCTGTTCTGCACCTGAGTGGGTGTCACCTGTATGTAGGTGGGTGTCACCTGTATGTAGGTGGGTGTCACCTGTATGTAGGTGGGTGTCACCTGTGCCTGTCTGAAATTACTTGAAGAAAACCACGGCACACAACAACATCATGATAACATGAATATAACAAGACACAGTTTTAAAGCATTATTAAACATTTTCAAACCAACTGAACTCACCTGACATGAGGAAATGGAACAGCACCACTCCTGAATCTGTGGAGGTGAATTGCTCCTGTCGGTTCCTGCCCTGTACTATGTTTATTGTTGTTTTTTGTGATGTCCTGTTGTGTGTGGTTTTAATGCTTGTGATGCGGTGGTTTATATTCTGTGTGTTCTTGTACTGAGATGCTTTCAGGTGTGTGCACAGGCTGATGGTTTAGTTATTACAGGTGATTTTAATGTGGATCATGTGTGTGACAGAAACACTAAAGAGCTCAGAGCTGTCCTTGAAACCTTTGGTCTGACTCAGTATGTCAGCGAGCTCACCCACCACTGAGTCAAGGCACAGAAAAGGGAGTCCCAGAGGGCCGAGCGGGACTGGTGCAAGTCATATCTCCAGGTTCACTGTGAGATTTACTGAGAACAATGTACAACCACAGTTTGGGTAGAACGAGGAAGAGGCATTTTTCAACACTGTTGGAAATTGCAGTAACAACTCTCCTTTTTACAGCAGTGAACAGATGAACAAACCCTCCAGCTGCACTGCCACTGCCGCATTCTTTAATGACAAGTTTTAGGGCATTAAAATGCCATCAGTTCCACAATGCAAATAACAACCCAGTTGCTCACATACTTGACATGTGACTTCAATCTGGAACATTTCTGAGCTTTGAAAACTCTGCTCATTATGGTGGCCACCTTGACGCAAACCACTCACACATCTTGTCCAAAGATCCAAGCATTTTAGTTGGATTTTAACAAACTGCTTCAAAAAGTCCTGGGCTATGGCGTTCCCAATGACTGCACTGTTATGTACCTGGGAAACATGGCAGATAAAGTACAAAAGGAAGACCTCTATCTGACAAAGATTCTGCTGACAGCAGCTAGGAAGGCAATTACAAAACTCTGGCTTCACCCGGTTGCTCCAAATCAACAACAATGGATAAACTGAAGGTCTCAAAATGTAAGAAACTCTGGGGAAAGTGGATTACAGTTATGAGCAATAGAGATCAGCCTTATACATAACACCAGTGGTTTGGGGCATTTTTCTGTCCTTTTAAATCAGTGTTCTTCAGCCTTGTTTGTGGGGTGGCTATTATTGAGACATCTACAAAATTATTAGGATAAAGCTGAACCAATCTGATCGAAAATGGGGTAAACTACAGTCACATTACATGGTGAAAATGAACATTTTTAAACTGACACTTTGTTTTGAGTAACTAATGGGAGTCTGTCTCGCAGTCTCTCAAAGCACTGGCTGAGGATCGCTGCTCTGTTGACATTAAAATTATAATTGTTGGTCACCATATACATTTCTTGGCGCTGGTGGTGCTCCTCCTCCAAATGCCTCAAGTTTCCTATTGTTTTATATTGTTCCTGACCCATCTCAAATCTGCTTTTTTTGGCAATGTCCTTGAAAAAGCTGTTTACCAGCAGCTTACTTCACTAACTTTCTCCGAATGAACAACTCCTTGGATGTTTTCCAGTCGGGTTTTAGAGCCACAGCACTGAGACGCTCTGATCAAGGTGACAAACGACATCCGCCTGAAAACTGACGCAGGAAAAGTCTCAGTGTTGATCCTGTTAGATCTGAGTGCTGCTTTTGACCCTGTTGATCATGGGATCCTCTTACAGAGACTAGAGGACTGGGAGGGCATCTGAGGTACTGCACTAAACTGGTTCAAGTCCTATGTAGAAGACAGGAAGTATTTTGTTGAAATTGGAAACTGTGCCTCAGATCAAATGGCCCTGACCTGTGGGGGGGCCCAGTGTCTAAAGGTGATTTATTGCACAATGAGCTGGTATTTCTCATACAAATGGATGAATAACTGTACCTGGGCGGGTGTCACCTGTACCTGGGCAGGTGTCACCTGTACCTGGGCGGGTGTCACCTGTACCTGGGCGGGTGTCACCTGTACCTGGGCAGGTGTCACCTGTACCTGGGCGGGTGTCACTATTATCTGAGCTGGTAGAGCTCAACTGTACTTGAAATGGACATCTCAGTTCCATGGGACAAATACGATAAGATGAGATAAGGTCACGCCTTGTTGGCACGATAACAAATGTGCTCTTTGTCATATCACCAAACATGGCTCACCTTTCCTGTTGTTTATTTGAGAGTTTTCTTATGTTCTTTGGCCTCATTTCACAACAATAGGCATTGTCATAGGTTGAAGAATGGGTTAAAATAAGGAACTGTATGTAAGATTTTTATTTTAAATTCCATAAACATGAATTTGATGAATATGAGGTGAACATGTTCAAAGCAAATCTAGATTTCCTGATTACAATTCTAATGCTGATTTATTCTTAGTTACATTGGGCATGATGGAGAAGTTGTTTATGTTATAATTTTAGTTTTGGTTCTCGACTATTATCCAACCAGAAAGCAGAATGAGCCTGATGAAACCATCAATGCAGCAGCATCTTCACAATCCGCCAGTCTGCCTTACAGACAGCTGCCTGGAACTGTTGGTCTGCCAGACATAACCGAAAGCTGCCCAAATGAACAGGGAATTTACCAAAGGAAAAAAGAAAGAATACAATGACACCTAGATGAACCAGGGCATTTTCTCAGTTACTTTTGCCAACAGGAAGTCATCATCCGCAAGTTTCCAAACATCTTCTGGGTTTGTGACATAAGGGTGAACAGAGCCCATGGACTGTCTATCTTCACCTTATTCCAGAAGTTGCTCCACCATTGTCATTGAGGCTGTATTATTTTGCATGGGGATGCTTTTCTACAGCTAACTTATATATGGACCAGAAAGCCTCCTGGAGAAGCCTCCCGGAGAAGCCTTGGACATTTTACACAATTAAACCTACATCTGTAAGATCCCTCAGTCGTCCAGGCAGGTCCACAGCTAATGTGAAATTCAACTCTGGACAAACGTTTTTGATAGAAAAAAATAAACAAACAAAAATCAAACTTTGGTCCAGTTGACGGAATTGAATTTTGCTTTTGCTACACTTTTGCCACTTACCTGAAGAACCACACAACAGAGCATGTTTCAGTCACATTTATGGGGTGACCAGACGTCTCTATTTCGCCAGGACAGTCCCAGTTTTGAGCCCCGTGTCCCCTGTCCCAGCAGATTTATACAGAACCACTGATTTGTCCCAATTTTATACAAGAAATGTCCCAGGTGTCTCTATTTAGGACCAATTTGATCTAAAGCAGGACTAAACTAAGACTAAACTAAGAATAAAACAGGATTAAACTGAGACTAAACTAAAACTAAACTAAGAATAAAACAGGATTAAACTGAGACTAAACCAGAAATACATCAGGTCTAAACCAGAACTAAAACAGGACTAAACTAAGACTAAACCAGGGCTACATCAGGTCTAAACCAGAACTAAAACAGGACTAAACTAAGACTAAAACAGGACTAAATTAGGTCTAAACCAGGTCTAAAACAGGACTAAACTAAGACTAAACCAGGGCTACATCAGGTCTAAACCAGGTCTAAACCAGGACTAAAACAGGACTATCACAATTTTTTAAACTAATCTAATCATTGCAGTGTCAGAACTCCATCAGATCATGACTGACATAAGTGCAATCTTACACACTCTTTTCACTATTTTATTCATACCAAACATCCCAACCCGGGTGTGTCCCAATTAGAGTTTTGAGAAAAGCTTTCCCAGTATTAACCTGTGTTCTGTCTACAGATTATATTCTGTAAAAACATCTTCCAAGACCAAAACTCCACATCTCATACCTACAGTTGTGCTCATAAGTTTCCATCCTCTGGCAGAATTTATGATTTCTTGGTCCAGAAGCTGCACATGGGACGTACTTGGATATTCAACATGATAATGATCCAAACACAAAGTGGAGCTGTGGCTCCAGCAGAATAAAGTGAAGGTTCTGGAGTGTTCGTCTCTTCTGGCCTCAGTATCTCTGAGCCTCTGGGCAGATTCAAGCTGCAGTTCAGACAAGAGCCCAAGAATTTACAGGAACTGGAGCCTTTTGCCCAGAAGAATGAGCAGCTTCACCATCAGAGAAAAGAACATCCACAACTATCACAGAAGACTCCAGCTTCACTGGGTCATTGTGTAGTTTCTGTTCTCATCATGAGTTAAAAAGAGGAAACACAGGAGTTTGATAATAAATGGCTTCACCCAAGCACTGACCATGAGTGAAAAAAAAGTTTTTGTGTCTGAAAGATGGACAAGAAATCATAAATTCTGTCAGGGTATGTAAACTTATGAGCACACCTGTATATATATATATATATATATATATATATATATATATATATATATAACAAGATTTGATGCATCTCGCTGCCGTCTTCTTAGTTTAGTCTTTATTTGAAGGGACAATGTACAGATACATTAAGTTAAAAAAAAAAAACAGAGATGTTCTGCACCAGATTATAGCTAGATAGCTAGTTTCCGTCTGCAGTCCCTAATTTACAGGAGTAAATAATACATAATACATACATCTTGGAAAAACTATAATGAATGTGCCATTACATTGACAACATTAACAAAGCTGTGTTAAACGGAACTGGTCATGTTACATTTCTGGACTTTTTGCGGTAATTAAAGGCGGGGCAGCCATTTCAGCACACAGGGTGTCATTACATTTATTTGTGATGATGCCGTGAGCTGAAGGGAGTTTCACTCCAGCCCCAGGGCGTATATAAAGAACCTGCGCTGTTCCACTCAGAGCTGCAGACACTTCTCTTTTCTGGTGAGTTACAGGATATTCTACTAATATTGTTTTTCTGCACTACCCATCAGAAGAGGTTTAGACACACCCTCTCAGGTGATGTTATTTTTGCTACTTTCTACATTTTAGATACAGAGAAAAGATCTAATATACGAAGCAATATATATATGGAATTATTAAAAGAAAGATTTTTTTCTCTTTGCTACAGAATTTCATGTGTGTAAATGTAAATGAAGAAAAACTGAAATGAGAGGGTGTGTCCAAGGGTGGGAGCACATATGGGATGTAATGATAAAAAAAAAAAAAAAACTTGTAAGATTTATTAGAAAAAATCCGTGTAACAATTTGCACAAGACATTTTTAAGTCAATTTTTCTGCTGTAATATGAGGTACAATTTACTTGTCAGTATTAAGTAAAATGCACTTACTACTAGAGCTGGGCGGTATGACCAAAAATTGATATCACGGTATATTTTTTAATTATCACGGTATCACGGTATTTAACGGTATTTTTTGGCTCAGTGGAGTGTGATAGAGTTGGTAATATCATTCCAACGTTTGCTTTTCTTGTCATAGACGGTCCCTTTAGCAAACGCGCCTCCAGGGACGTCTGTGTAGTGTTTTGTGCTGCAGTGCCGACGTTACGCAGAGATTGGGGAGAAGATGCAGATTTTACTTTCATGCAATCTTCGTATTCCAGGATATGATTGTGGCGGAGGTGGTGAAGAAAGTTGCTTGTGTTGCCTCCTGCAGCTAAAACATGAGCTCGACAACACTTACAGATGATGCGTGTTTGATCCGCGTCAGATTTTTTTAAAACCGAAGTATTTCCAAACAACAGACACGGCTCCTTTTTCGGAATGAGTTCTGTGTCTGTGTCATTTTCTTCGTCCATGCTCACCACTCAACTCGCTGTCCTTACCACCCCAGTCTCTGCCACTACCGCTCTCCTGCAGAGTCGGCTTGTTTGGTGTAACACTGAAAAACAGCCCCAATCTACCGCTGTGCGACGTTCCGCCGCTCTGTGTTGCCGACATGCGCACACACGGTATGGCGGTAAATAAAAAATTCATATCATAAAAATAAAAATTACCGGTATACCGGTTCAAACGGTTTACCGCCCAGTCCTACTACTACCACGATTAACAGTCATTAATTTACTGAGTAACTGCACTGGTAAAAACATTATCAAGGTTAAAATGACTTAAATTAAGAACATTTTACTTTATTTGAACAGATTAAACTTGGCAAGTTAAATTATCTGCCGGGAGAATGTGTGTTTTTTTTTATTCAAGAAACATTAGATTTAGCAAAAAGTTGTTTTTCTAATCCTATGTATTAAGATGTATTTTCATATTTTAGGTACAAAAATTCTTATTCCACTGGCAGATCATTTTACTTTGTCAACCTTAACTTGACAATTTGACTAGATTTAGTTTTTGCAGTGTGTTACTCAATGTTTTTAAAGTTAGGAGTCATATTTATGGAAATAAATTAAGTAAAATATATCAAATATCGTCATAATTAATTGCATGAATGTGATGACGACAGCATTCATTTGTGAGAGCTACAATCGCACCACCAACCTGCAGGTGAGTGGATCTGACCACTCCAACCAATGATGGGTTTTTTTACATGGAGGGCGGGATTCGAACCGGCAACCTTCAGATTAGAGGACAAAAAATCTTACTAACTGAGCCATTGCCACCCCACGCCAAAGTCGGTACTCATTGTTTATTTAACACTTTAAATACCTTAGTTGCATTAAGTTACATGACTCTATTATTAAGCAAATTATTCCAGTTTTTTTTTGATAATTTATTCATTTCCTTCCGCTTGGAACTACACCAACATGGACTGCAGACACTGGAACATGCAGAGCTTCATATTACAACATTCTGCTACTGGCTGGGGCGCTCAGCCATTCATTTAAAGGGACCGTTTGGCTCATTTCCTCATGAGTCAGAGTGTTGGAGACGTGTGGAGACACGTGTTTAAATCTTCCTCCAGTCCTTGTATTTGCAGAGGTGCTGGTGCTGGGCTAGTGCAGGTCAATGGCCACAGTCGTCCTGCCACTAAAAACAGTCTGACCCACTCCACAGACCCGAGGAAAAACTATTAGAGCTCCAGACTGTCCCTGTGAACGTCTGTGTCCATAGAATAATCTTTGAAATAAAACTAACCTTGTGTCGCATGAATCGTCGCATGTTGAGGGACTATTTTCTCATATATCAGTCCACCGCTGCTGAGCTTCTATCAGACTCTTCTATCTAACTCACTGCTGCTGCTCAGACATAAATCCTTCAAATGCAACGGTCGGTTTTACTTCTAAAATGATTCTCTGGACACAGACGTTCACAGGGTCAGTCTGGAGTTCTAATAGTTTGATACTAATAGAAATAGTGGGGTTCTAATAGAAAGTCACACCTTCTGTTCTCTGCTCCAGGGTGTGTCTAGGGGCGCAGATTGTTATGAATCTGGCTTCACAAGACTTATCATGACATGTCTGTGACCATTCAGTGATATACCACCAAATCATGACAACACAGTGGGGAATTTCTTTAAGCAGTTGTTTTTGTTTTTCACACAGGTTGAGCAGAAGACGTCCACAGATCTCCAACAATGAAGGCCTTGGTAAGGCATTATCACCTCTAAAACTACATCATATTACACAAACTCAAATCCAACGAAGAGTTTAGATGACTTGAATTAAGAAAGACAAGTAAAATGAAGACTTTGTACTAAAATATGAAAACACATGTTGCCACCATAGGGATGTAACAAAATATGTATACAAAATCTGGTGATCTCGTATCGTCAAAGGTCTCTCAGTAATATGGTGGACCATCACAATATATTGAATCCCAAGTCTCTTTACTTAAATGAACAGTTCTGATGCAGAAATAGCTAAAAAAACAAACAGAGGGAACTACATAGACCATGATCCTTTGCTCCGTTTCAGTGCAGACGACATGAAGAAATAACTGTTCTAAGCACTTTTACATCTTCATTCTTTGGGTTAAGTCTTAAGGCAAAAGTAGTTTTCACAATTTTGTGCCTCCACAAAATATTGCAATAAATCTGGTCCAGTGAGATGTTTATGGTGAAAATATCGTACAGAGAGATTTGGATATCGCTCCATCCCTAATGACAATAAATGTTGCACCAAATGACTGGACAAAGCATTTTAGAGTCAGTGTTGTTATTCTGTAGATTCTACAGAATAACAACACTGACCTTCTAAAATGCTTTGACCAGTCAGTGTAGAATATCGTAATATTATGAGCCACCATATTGTGAACTTTCCGTATCGTATCGTGAGACTTGGATATCGTCACACCCCTACTTGCTGCCTTTTAAGATAAGAAAAATAAGAACTCTTTGCACATGAAATAAGACACTTGAATGAAGAAAAACACTTCTTCCACTGGCAGATCATTTTACATGTCAAGTTCACTCAGATAAAGTCGTGTTCTGTATTTGAGTCATGTTAATTCACCTACACATTGCTTTTTGCTGTGCACTGTCAGAGTTGATCTTAGCTGTATTTTATGAACTCTTGTCTGTTTCTCAATAGGTGGTCCTTGTCCTGGTTGCAGCTGTGCTCGTGGGTGAGTCTTCAGAAAAAACAACTAAACTCTTTTCTGGTTGAGGTTTGCCACGCCTGCTCGTCTCCATGGAGATGTAACTCCGTCTGTGGCCATGGAAAATATTGCTTAGATTTCTAAAATGCTCCACAGTATTAAAATGATCTATTTTGAATTGATTCATTTACCGTATTTTCTGGACTATGAGCCGCTACTTTTTTCCCAGGCTTTGAACCATGCGGCTTTTACAAAGGAGCGGCTAATGTGGATTTTTCTTCCACCACTAGGGGCGCTCTAACTGCAATTTCAAAAACAAGATAGACAGAAAATTAATGCAAAGAAGAATACGCTACTTTTTATTTAGCAGATATAACACGCACCACAAATTACTAACTGGTAATTATTTTCAAATCCTCACCCCTTCATCATGAAAAGCACGAAGGAGTTTGTATGATGCAAGTTTTAAGTTGAAGGCATCGATCTTGCTCCAGGAAGGAAACACAACACAAAACACATTCTGAAAGCTTATTGGGGGCGAGGGAGGGAGAGCGACCGCACGACGCAGGAGCAGGACTGAAAATTCTGTCCCGCGCAGACCTCTACCGTGCTGCTGCACATCAGCTCAGGTCAGTCGTTTCAGCGGAGACGATTAAAGTGACTTGTGGTTTCACTGCACAGGAGAAATGAAGGTCAATTACCGGTTCTTTTCTGTTTTTGACCCGTTTTAATCAGCACAGTTGCTGCCGTGTTAAAAGGCACAGTTCATTCTGTATATGCAGTAAATATCTCATTTTTCAACATATCAGCGGCTTATAGCCCGGTTGTGGCTTGTATAACTTTAAAAAAAATTAAAATAAAATAGAGTGAATGCGGCTTATACACCGGTGCCTCTATAGTCCGGAAAATACGGTACACAGGTTTTTACGGCAAAAATGACACTTTGTCGTTGGCTTGTCTCTATGGAGATACTATAGATGAGTTTTGTGCCACACTGTGGAGCATTCCAGGCAAAGCAATAACATCTCCAAGGACACAAGCAAACGCTTCACCAGGAAAGTGACAGAATACAGGTACCAAGAGTTTATAGTGAATGTTTTATTTTTGCACTGAAGGCTGCACAGTGTCGGGTGAGTGTGGGTGAACATATTCCAAGACGCAAAATGACTTCTCTTTGGAAATGAACGGCTCAACCTGAAAACAGAACAAAAATAAAACATTAAATATAAAATCTTCATCTGTTTCTGTACATTCTGTGAAAAAGTTTAGGTTATTTCAACAAGAACTGCCAGCAGAGTTCACACAGTTTGTCAACTCCATCAGGTTTTTGTCTCTGTCAGATCCAAGAATTTGCAGAGTGTTTTCTTCCATTTTTAAAGAAACTTGAATTTGTCAATTTAGTTTATGTGGTTTAAGTAAAGGGCATTGAAATGTACAGCCTGATGTTTTTTACAGATATGTATTTTATAAGATTAAAACAAAAATATTTGTGACACATGAATGTTCATAAAAGTATAAAATTACAATTCAAGTTTTCAGATGTACTTGAACTGGACACACAGCTGAGACCTCACTACAAACATACACAACTCCCATAAACGGAGAAGACTTCTGAAAAAGTCATTTTCAGAAGCTGTTTTGTCCTGACTCTCAAGAATCACCAATATACAGTCTATGATTTTGAGGCAGCATTTCTTCAGTGACATCAAAAATCAGCATAGTAACTACAATTATAAATGTCAAATTTGAAATGTATAAAATTCACTGTTCGTTTTACCGTTTTATGTGATTCAGAGACGCAGGGGACCTTCTACCCAGGCTGCTGGACTGAGTGGTTTGACAGAGATGACCCCACAGCAACAGGAGACTGGGAAACTCTCTCTGATCAACGTAAACTAACTCCAGGCAAAATCTGTGACAGACCTCTGCAAATCGAAGTGCAGACAGTGACAGGGGACCCTGTGTCTTCAACTGGGGACATCATCTCTATGTGAGTATAATCATATAATCCATATAAAACCACTGAATCTAATACATGAGGAATAGTCAAGTACTGTTAATGTTCACAGGATCTTTGTTCTATTATTTTCTGATCTATATTCTAATGTGTCCTTGGCACAAACAGACCTGGAGCTGTGTTTTGTTTCATTCACACATTTAGTTTAACACACAAACCTGCAGAGTTCTTCTCTCAAACAGAACACACTCTGTCCCACCTTGTGATGTCATGAGGTAATACAGTCTTTAAACTCCATACATCTTCACTAGAATCATTCGGATCATTTCAGATCTGGAATTGCCCATCTCCACTGCACCAAGGACAAAAGGAGCTGTTAACTTGAAAAGTACCACAACATCAGCAGGTGGAAAAAAGCAGTTTAAGTTTTGCGGATACAGACAGACTAATTCTAAAGGGGATGAGAATGAAACAAAACACAACTCCAGGTCTGAACTGTGTCACAAGGAGCCACAGCCTGATATTCTGAAAGACAACATGACAAAAACTAAACCAGGACTAAACCAGGACTAAACTAGGATTATATCAAGATGAAACCAGGAATAAATCATGATTTAGCCAGAACAA
Organism: Odontamblyopus lacepedii; assembly: GCA_034769755.1. Lineage (NCBI taxonomy): Eukaryota > Metazoa > Chordata > Actinopteri > Gobiiformes > Gobiidae > Odontamblyopus > Odontamblyopus lacepedii. The sequence goes on from CM068357.1 coordinate 40,312,599, forward strand.
AACCAGGACTAAACCAGGACTAAATCATGACTAAACTAGGAATAAGACAGGAATAAATCAAGAATAAATTAGGACTATACCAGAACTAAACCAGGAATAAACTAGAACTAATCCAGGACTAAACCAGGATTATATCAAGACAAAACCAGGAATAAATCATGACTAAAACAGAACAAAACCAGAACTAAACCAGGACTAAATCATGACTAAACAAGGACTATATTAAAACTAAACCAGGACTATATCAAGATGAAGCCAGAATGAAACGAGGACTATATCAAGACTAAACCTGGACTCTATCAAGACTAAATTGTGTCTAATCCAGGACTAAATCATGACTAAATCAGGACTAATCCAGGACTAAATCATGACTAAATCAGGACTAATCCAGGACTAAACCAGGACTATATCAAAACTAAACCAGGACCATATTAAGACTAAATCATGACTAAACCAGGACTACATCAAGACCAGACCAGGACTAAACCAGAACTAAATCATGACTAAACCAGAACTAAATCATGACTAAACCAGGACTATATCGAGACTAAATTGTATCTAAACCAGGACTAAACCAGGACTAAACCAGGACTAAACCAGGACTAAACCAGGACTAAACCAGGACTAAACCAGGACTATATCAAGACTAAAAACAGGACTATATATGAAGACCAGACCAGGACTAAACCAGGACTAAACCAGGACTGAACCAGGACTATATCAAGGCTAAATCATGTCTAATCCAGGACTAAACCAGGACTAAACCATGACTGAACCAGGACTGAACCAGTATCTAATGAGGCTAAACGGGGATTATATGCACACATAGTTGAGGGTGCTGTAACTGTGCTGAGATGAGTTCTTACTGATCGTATTGTAATGTTCTTGTGTAGATCTGACCCTCTCAAAGGCTTCGTGTGTGAGAACAAGAATCAAACACACGGCAGAATGTGCAGTGACTACAGAGTGCGCTACGAGTGTCCAGTGGAGTTCTGCCAACCCAAAGGTACGTCCACAATCCTCATCATTTCCAGCACCACTGTTCGGATCAGCAATTTCAGTTAAATATATCATATAGCAGACAAACACAGTGATATTTGAGAAGTGAAATGAACTTTAGAGGATTTACAGAAAGTGCAATAATTACTTAAACAAAAGTAGGCATGTGCATAAATTAGGACACCCTTGTTGTTTTATTGATTTTAAAAACTTTAGCACTAATTATTGGAACACAAAATTAGTTTGTTCAGCTCACTGACCCTTGGCCTACAGACACAGGTGAAGCCGGTCAGGAGAAAGGGGATTTAAGGGGCCAGGTGCAAGTTGTTCTCCTCTTTGCATCTTCTCTGAAGAGTGATAACATGGGAGCCTCAAAACAACTATGACCTGAAAACAGAGATTGTTCAACATCCTGGTTTAGGGGAAGGATACAAAAAACTAGCTCAGAAATTGCAGCTGTCAGTTTCCACTGTGAGGAACATAGTGAGGAAATGGAAGACCACAGGCACAGTTCTAGTTCAGGCCAAGAAAAACCTCAGATAAGCAGAGGTGAAGGATGGTGAGAACAGTCAAACTCACCCCACAGACCAGCTCCACACACGTACAACATGATCCTGCTGCAGATGGTGTCACGGGGCATCGATCAACTATTCAGCACTTTGCACAAGGAGATGCTGTATGTGAGAGTAATGCGACAGAAGCCTTTTCTGTGCACATGCCACAGAGTCGCTTGAGCTCTGCTAAAGCACATTTGGACAAACCAGCTTCATTTTAGAATAAGGTGCTGTGGACTGATGAAACTAAAATTGAGTTATTTGGACATAACAAAGGGCGGTGTGCAGGGTGAAAGAAGAGCACAGCATTCCAAGACAAACACTTGTTACCCACAGTAAAATGTGGTGGTGGTTCCATCAGGCTGTGGGCCTGTGGCCAGTGCAGGGACTGGAAATCTTGTTAAAGTTGAAGGTCGCATGGATTCCAGTCAGTATCAGCAGATTCTTACGAACAATGTTCAAGAATCAGTGACAAAGTTGAAGTTGCACCAGGGCTGGAGACTTCAACAAGACAATGACCCTAAACACTGCTCAGATTCTACTAAGGCAGTTCATGCAGAGGAACAAGTACAATGTTCTGGAATGGCCGTCTCAGTCCCCAGACCTGAATATTACTGAAAATCTGTGGTGTGAGTTAAAGCGGGCTGTCCATGCTCGGGCTCCATCAAACTTGACTGAACTGGAGATGTTTGTAAAGAAGAATGGTCAAAAATACCTTCAACCAGAATCCAGACCCTCATTGGAAGCTATAGGAAGAGTTTAGAGGCTGTTATTTCTGCAAAAGGAGGATCTACTAAATATTGATGTAATTTTTCTGTTGGGGTGTCCAAATTTATGCACCCGCCTACTTTTGTTTAAGTAATTATTGCACTTTCTGTAAATCCTATAAACTTCATTTCACTTCTCAAATATCACTGTGTTTTTCTGCTATATGATATATTTAACTGAAATTGCTGATCCGAACATCCAATGATTTGTAAAGGAAAATCTTGAAAATGATCAGGGTCCAAACTTTTTCACATGACTGTATATATATATATATATATACTTCTTCCACCTACTTCCACCTCAGAAACATCCACTGCCTCCGTCCCTCACTCACCCCACACACCACCATCCACACACACACACACACACACACACACACACACACACACACACACACACACACACACACACACACACACACACACACACACACACACACACACACACACACACACACACACACACACACACACACACACACCACACACACACACACACACACACACACACACACACACACATCCACACACACACACACACACACACACACACACACACACACACACACACACACACACACACACACACACACACACACACACACACACACACACACACACACACACACACACACACACACACACACACACACACACACACACACACACACACACACACCACACACACACACACACACACACCACACACACACACACACACACACACACACACACACACACACACACACACACACACACACACACACACACACACACACACACACACACACACACACACACACACACACACACACACACACACACACACACACACACACACCACACACACACACACACACACACACACACACCACACACACACACACACACACACACACACACACACACACACACACACACACACACACACACACACACACACACACACACACACACACACACACACACACCACACACACACACACACACACACACCACACACACACACACCATCCACACACCACACACACACACCACACACACACCACTCACACACCGCACACACACACACACACACACACCACACACACACACACACACACACACACACACACACACACACACACACACGCACGCACACACACACACACACACACACCACACACACACACACACACACACACACACACACACACACACACACACACACACACACACACACACACACACACACACACACACACACACACACACACACACACACACACACACACACACACACACCCCACACACACACACACACACACACACACACCACACACACACACACACACACACACACACACACACACACACACACACCACACACACACCACACACACACACACACACACACACACACCACACACACACACACACACACCACACACACACCACACACACACACACACACACACACACACACACACACACACACACACACACACACACACACACACACACACACACACACACACACACACACACACACACACACACACACACACACACACACACACACACACACACACACACACACACCACACACACACACACACACACACACACACACACACACACACACACACACACACACACACACACACCACACACACACACACACACACACACACACACACCACACACACACCATCCACACACACACACACACTCCCATCACCACATGTCCGCTGTCCTGCAGCAGCTCCACTGGCTCCATCACACACCACATACACTACAAAATCACACTCCTCACATACAAAGTGATCCACAACCTGGCCCCTCCCTCTGCTCCTCCTCCTCCCTGCACCTCCCTGTCCCTCCTGCACCTCCCTCTGCTCCTCCTCCTCCTCCCTGTCCCTCCTGCCTGTCTCGTCACTATGGGGAGCAGAGCCTTCAGCCGCTCTGCTCCTCAGCTCTGGACCTTCCTCCCCCATGACCTCCTCCACACACACTCACTCTCACACTTCAGATCTAAACTGAAATAAATAAATAAATAAATAAATATATATAATATATAATACATATATAAGTTACAGTATAGATACAGAGTGTAAATATAGCGGTAAAGGGACCAAAGGTTCATCTGCTCTTTTACAGGCTGCTGGACTAAGTGGTTTGACAGAGATGATCCCAGCGCCACCGGAGACTGGGAAACTCTGGAGCTGCTCAGCACTGAAAATCCAGGAGAAATCTGTGACAGCCCTTTGTACCTGGAGGTCCTGACCACCTCCGGGGCCAGTGTGGAGTCCACCGGGGATAACATCGATATGTGAGTGACGGGTTTAATAGTGTTTCAGCCTATTCTTCCTCAAATGACTAAGATGACTCTCAATTCAAACTGAATCTGTTTGCGAACCGTCTGGAGCACAAAGAAACGGCTGGAGTCTTTGTGAAGCTGAGGCTCTGGAGGTTTGGCCTCTGCTCTCCTCTCACTGTCTCTGTGTTCTCGTTTTGAGTGGGAACAAGCTCCACACAGAGTAAAGTCAGATTTCAAATGCATTACATGTTTTGGGGTAAATATATAGCAGGTTCCAGGAGGAAGGTCTAAGGCTGAGCATTTCTTAGGTCTTGAACAATTCCCACATCAAAGCTGAAGATCTCACTAAACATGAGCTTTAGGGACACGTAATGAGGCAAATAAGTCCAGGTGGAATTAATATAAAAGTCCTATTACTTTTTTGATTAGTTTTTTTTATTTTGGGGTTATTTTGGTTCAGATTTAGGTGGATTTGACTGAAAATAAGTGGGTCACAGATTTCCATGAATGTCTGACATGTCCATGAGATCAAGAGGTCTCTTTTATCAGAAGAGAAAAATTAGAAAAATGAATTAAGAAAAAAAGTACAAGAGCCTCTACGAACCCCCTCAGAACATGAACAGGTGAACAATACCAACCTACACTAAATCATAAAGACTGGATTCATACTGAAGAAACTGTTTACTTAAAGAGGGATTATTATGCGAGATTTTTAGCGCTTTCTACAATGTTATAACGTTGTTTCCTCAGAAAACAGACCTGAAGACGTTTTAGTGATCTCTCGAGCTCTATTCGGATCCCCGTTATGTTTTGTATGTTTTGTATGTTTTGTAATCTGTTCATAAATACATAAAAAGACAATTAATGTGCAGGGATTGTGTGTTAAACATGTGTGAGTGAGACAAAACATAAGTACAGGTCTGTTTGTGATGAAGAAACTACAGTATAACTGATATAATATGGGCCTATTAAAGGGACAGTTGTCAAATAATTTCAACACCAGAAATAAAAATACCGCATTTCCAACACATCTGATCATTCTTCCCCATAGACTGTGTATATAAATGGACATAACTAACCCACCACCGCGTTACAAACAGGAAGTGTTCATGGAAGCACTTCTGGTTCCATCGAATGTCATGATTTTGGTCTTAAAATGTTTGTATGAACCTGCTCTACATGATCCTGGGGTTTTGATTTCACTCCATGTTCTTTCCACAGAGCCAGTCCCTCCAGTGGGTTTGTGTGTCAAAAGAATAAACAAACAGACAACTCATGTGAGGATTACAAAGTGAGATTCTACTGCCCGGAGGAATTCTGCCTCTCGAGAGGTGAGATGGATTCACCAAGGCCAGATTATCCATACGGGCCCAAGGGCCCAAGGGCACCGACCATTCACAACCAGTGGGGGGCACCACATGACACAAACTTTAACAATATTTTTCATGGATGTGTATGTTATTCACTTGAGAATGTTAAATGGCCAAACATAACTCATCATTAAGACTAATTTCATAATGACAATAATAATAATGATCATACTGAACAGATCATGTGACCGTTCACTCCCCACATCTGTCAGTGGAGTCAAGTCTGTGCAAATGGAGCTTTAAAAAACACACAGCAGAAATGAAAGATGAACAGGCGTCAACTGAGTTGTTCCTGAGAATTTTTGATTGAGACATTTGAATATGTGATGCACATTTTTGGCACATTGATGCATTCTATGAAGCTGCTTTTTTTTTTTTTTTTTTTCAAACTAGTTATAAAACATTTCATAATAATAATAAGAAGAGAGTTCTTCTGAAAGTGAAGATGACAGAAGTTGCCTCAGAATCACTGATGGTTTTGTGTGTTATATTTGACAGAGGTATGGCACATTTCTGTGGGGCTGCGGAGTGCGTTTATCGGCCTGGTGTTTGTGACTGGTGTAAAATTCTATTCTAAGTTATTTTTGAATCAAACTCTTGAATTTTGCTGGACCCGCTGCAGGCTGCTGGACGCAGTGGTTCGACAGAGACAACCCCAGCGGGAAAGGAGACTGGGAAACTCTGGAAGAGCTTCAACACGAATATCCTGGAAAACTCTGTGACTTTCCTCTCAGGATCGAGGTGGAAACCACAGACGGGAACAGTGCGGATTCAACTGGAGATGTGTTCACAGCGTGAGTGTCACTGTGCAGCCATGGAGGGTTGGTTTACAGTGCCGAACGAAAATAAAAATGCTATGAATTCGTATTTCTTTTCTATAACAGATCTGACATATACACTGGCTTCATCTGCGAGAACTCTCAACAGACCTTTCCTCCATGTAAAGATTATCGGGTCCGTTTCTTCTGTCCGGAAGAATTCTGTTCATCAAGAGGTGTGAGCTTGTTTACTGTTCAAATGATAAAACGCTTCTTCTATTTCCTCAGGAGACAGCGAGGTCCTCTTCTACAAATACAACACAAACACAAACTAAAACTGAATTACCATAAAACACCAAATAAGATCCAGGGTGCTGATTTGTTTCAATCACTTAACAGACCAGGCATTTATTCGACACCAGATGGTAATTTGGGGCAAAAAAGTCTTCAGCAAATAATTTTTTTTGTTTTTCATACTGTGGTCCAAAGCAAGAAAAATGAACCGACGAAGACTTTTTGCCAAAAACGTTATTTGAAAGTAAAAAAAGGACATCGGCCACCTGTGTGTGCCATGTATTTTTTCACTTTTAAATTGAACTTTGGTGTGCGTTTTCTGTTTCATTAGATCATTTTACTTTGTTTAATTTTTTTTTGCCTTTATTTAACCAGGTTATTCTGACATTATTCTGGTCTAGAAAACCCTCCAGCTCCATTAAAAGAGCTCATACAGTTAAATTTAGTGCAGTAGCTGTAACAGTGAAGATAAAGTGCAGTAGTTGTAGACTTGCCAAGTGAAATGTACTTTCACTTCACAACTTTCTTAATTCAAGTCATCTTAGCTTGGCTGGATTTGAGTTTTTGCAGTGCAGTTTAATAGCAAGAAAAGTTGATGGAATCTTTGTTCTCACTTTAAAAGAGAAAGAGCGGTTTTCAGATTTCTGATCTACTTACTAGTTCTAAATTGTACATTTCTAAATTCTTCTATGACTCAACTAGTCAGAAAATCGGATATTTAGGCAATAAATGTTTAAAAGAAGCTCCAGTCCATTTACCACAGTTTCCCTTGCAAGACTTCACTTGTTTTTAGACTCAGTAAAACAGATTTGCTTGATTCCCAAGTATGTTGATCTCAAACTAAGCATCCATAAACATATCTCACACTCACAGAGACGCTTCATTCTTCTCTAGTTTATTTTAAGATAAATTGTTAAGTAAAATGATCTTGCTGCTTAGACTGATAATTTCACTAATTTTAAATAATTTTCTGATAGATTTAACTGTTTGTATCTTAAATTTTGGTCATTTTTACTATTATTACTTATTACTACACACCTCCAAACCCAAATCCTGAGCAGTTGTGTTGTCCACTGCAGGCTGCTGGACTGAGTGGTTTGACCGGGACAACCCAGGGGGCATGGGAGACTTTGAAGATTTGGAAACTCTTCTGAATGAAAATCCAGGACAAATCTGTGAGTTCCCCCTTCAGATCGAGGTCCAAACTACATCTGGGAACAGTGTGTCCTCAACTGGAGACGTCATTACTGCGTGAGTATCATTTTACTGACACTGATGTGTGCTGGCAATTTTACACAAGAAAATTTTATTCTGTTGCCACAATCGTATACGATAGATTATAATTAAAAAAATTAGAGATTTTTGAATATTATTATAGTCTTATCCTGATTTAGTCCTAATTTAGACCTGGTTAGAGCCGGTTCAGTCCTGGTTTAGACCTGGTTCAGTCCTGGTTTAGACCTGGTTTAGTCCTGATTTAGACCAGGTTCAGTCCTGGTTTAGACCTGGTTTAGTCCTGGTTTAGACCTGGTTTAGTCCTGATTTAGACCTGGTTTAGACCTGGTTCAGTCCTGGTTTAGACCTGGTTTAGTCCTGATTTAGACCTGGTTTAGACCAGGTTCAGTCCTGGTTTAGACCTGGTTTAGTCCTGATTTAGACCTAGTTTAGACCTGGTTCAGTCCTGGTTTAGACCTGGTTCAGTCCTGGTTTAGACCTGGTTCAGTCCTGGTTAAGACCTGGTTTAGTCCTGATTTAGACCTGGTTTAGACCAGGTTCAGTCCTGGTTTAGACCTGGTTTAGTCCTGATTTAGACCTGGTTTAGACCTGGTTCAGTCCTGGTTTAGACCTGGTTCAGTCCTGGTTTAGACCTGGTTTAGTCCTGGTTTAGACCTGGTTCAGTCCTGGTTTAGACCTGGTTCAGCCCTGGTTTAGACCTGGTTCAGCCCTGGTTTAGACCTGGTTCAGCCCTGGTTTAGACCTGGTTCAGCCCTGGTTCAGCCCTGGTTTAGACCTGGTTCAGTCCTGGTTTAGACCTGGTTTAGTCCTGGTTTAGACCTGGTTTAGTCCTGATTTAGACCTGGTTTAGACCTGGTTCAGTCCTGGTTTAGACCTGGTTTAGTCCTGATTTAGACCTGGTTTAGACCAGGTTCAGTCCTGGTTTAGACCTGGTTTAGTCCTGATTTAGACCTAGTTTAGACCTGGTTCAGCCCTGGTTCAGCCCTGGTTTAGACCAGGTTCAGTCCTGGTTTAGACCTGGTTCAGTCCTGGTTTAGACCTGGTTCAGTCCTGGTTTAGACCTGGTTTAGTCCTGATTTAGACCTGGTTTAGACCAGGTTCAGTCCTGGTTTAGACCTGGTTTAGTCCTGATTTAGACCTGGTTTAGACCTGGTTCAGTCCTGGTTTAGACCTGGTTCAGTCCTGGTTTAGTCCTGGTTTAGACCTGGTTCAGTCCTGGTTTAGACCTGGTTCAGCCCTGGTTTAGACCTAGTTTAGTCCTGGTTTAGACCTGGTTCAGTTCTGGTTTAGACCTGGTTCAGCCCTGGTTTAGACCTGGTTCAGCCCTGGTTTAGTCCTGGTTTAGACCTGGTTTAGACCTGGTTCAGCCCTGGTTTAGACCTAGTTTAGTCCTGGTTTAGTCCTGGTTTAGACCTGGTTCAGCCCTGATTTAGACCTGGTTCAGCCCTGGTTTAGACCTGGTTCAGCCCTGGTTCAGCCCTGGTTCAGCCCTGGTTTAGACCTAGTTTAGTCCTGGTTTAGTCCTGGTTTAGACCTGGTTCAGCCCTGATTTAGACCTGGTTCAGCCCTGGTTTAGACCTGGTTCAGCCCTGATTTAGACCTGGTTCAGCCCTGGTTTAGACCTGGTTCAGCCCTGGTTCAGCCCTGGTTTAGTCCTGGTTTAGACCTGGTTCAGCCCTGGTTCAGCCCTAGTTTAGTCCTGGTTTAGACCTGGTTTAGACCTGGTTCAGCCCTGGTTTAGACCTAGTTTAGTCCTGGTTTAGTCCTGGTTTAGACCTGGTTCAGCCCTGATTTAGACCTGGTTCAGCCCTGGTTTAGACCTGGTTCAGCCCTGGTTCAGCCCTGGTTTAGTCCTGGTTTAGACCTGGTTCAGCCCTGGTTCAGCCCTAGTTTAGTCCTGGTTTAGACCTGGTTCAGTTCTGGTTTAGAGTTTTAGTCCTGCACTGCAAAAAATTATTTTCTAGCATAGTTAAACTGACTTGAATTAAGCAGATTCATCTTAAAAGATCATTTTAAAGCTTTTTTAAAATTAATAAAATGAGATTTTTTTTACTTGTTTCAAGATATTCCTGATTTATCTTATCTAAATATCACGACTTATTCTAAGCACTTTTTATATTAGGTTAAGCCTCTTTATCTTCCTTCTCAAACCAATAATAAAAACCAATAATAAAAATCTTGCCATAAATACTTGAAACTAGTGTTAAAACAAGATTCATATTTCATCTTGTTTTAAGAAAACTTGGTAAATGAAAATTTCTTACTGCACTGGCAGAAAATTTCAGTTAAAATATGGCATTTTTACCTCAAAATTGGTATTTTTTAGGCCTTTTTTGCAGTGTGGTTTACAGTGTGTAATCCCTTCTATGAATGGGGCACCTCTCCACAGATCTGACCTGTGATGTAGCGTAATAGAGGGAACTACATAGACCATGATCCTTTGCTCCGTTTCAGTGTAGATGATGTGAAGAAATAACTGTTCTAAGCACTTTTACATCTTCATTCTTTGGGTTCAGTCTGTGAAGCATTTTAGAGGAAAAAGGAGCAGATTCACAGTTTTATATTGTAATAAATCTGGTCCAGTGAGATGTTTAAGGTGAAAATATCGTACAGAGAGATTTGGATATTGTTCCATCCCTAATGACAATAAATGTCAGTCTTGTTATTATGAAGAATATCGTAATATCGTGAGCCTCCCACCATATCGTGAGCTTTCCTGCGATATCGTAATATATATCGTACTGTGAGGTACTGTGACGATATTGTATCATGAGACTTGGATATCGTTACACCCCAACTAATGATGTATTAAGAGAAGATTCAGGCACAGCATTTCATTCATACCCTGACCAACGTAATCCTAAAACCCTGTGTCTTTCTTCAAAAGGCGTTAGCAGCCGATAATGGAATAACTGCCTATAACGTAATAGTTTTTAATGTAATAAAACCAATAATGTAATAACTTGCCAGTAAAAAAAATCTTTAAAATGAAATAACTGCAACGACTAATGTAAAAATTTCTTCTATATCACTTATTCTTTTTAGTTTCTCTTTCCCTAATCCCAAGTCTGTGTTTGAACAGATCCGACACGACCACGGGCTTCGTCTGCCAGAACTCACAGCAGTTCGACGGGAGATGTGAGGATTACAGAGTGAGGTTTTACTGTCCTGAGGAATTCTGCAACTCCATGAGTACGTTCGCTTTAAAGACACACATACAAACACATAGACTGCTACAGTGCAAAAAGGCTTGGCCAAAATGTCAGATATACACAGTAAATCTATCAGAAAATAACTCAAAAGTAGTGGAATGATCTGTCCATGCAGCAAGATCATTTTACTTGACAAGTTCTCTTCAAATAAAGGACCTCTAGACCAGAATGAAGCGTCTCTGTGAGTGTTCGGGCTGGAAATACGTTTAGAAATGTGAAATGTGAAGATGAAATGTTTAAAATTCTGTTCAACTCCAGATGAACAGACTTAAAACAAGTTCATGATGAGTATGAACGGCCCGATAATAAATTCAAAGATGCAAAATTCTAGATAGAAGTACTTAAATCAGTCTGACATGACAGGAGTTTGTGGTCAGTCTGTATCAAGCAAATCTGTGTCACTGAATCTCAGTGATAGTGAAGTGTTGGAGGGGAAAATATGGGAAAAGGACTGAAGCTTCTTTTAAACATTTATTGCCTAAATTTAAGATTTTTCTGACTAGTTGAGTCATGGAAGAAATATATGTGACCATTTATAAGATTATGCAACCAATTCAGAATGAGTAATTAGAAAATAAATCTGAAAACAAGATGAAGAACTTGAAAGAAGTTTGAAAATCTTGGCCAAATATGAGAAGTTTGCAGTGCAGCATCTGAACTGAATAATGTGTTCAAATCAAACCAGTGAAATAACTGAGACAAAGGCGGGTTTATCACCTGTTTGTCTCCATGGTAATGTTATTGCTTTGTCTGGGATGTTCCACAGTATGGCATTAAACACATATATCTTGTATTTATTCAGTTACAGATGTTATATTAAACCACTGTAAAAACATGACATGACACGAATTACTGTGAGCAGGCCCACTTCTCCACAGATCTGACCTGTAACTTGTCTCCATGGAGATAGTTAAATGCATAGTGCCAGGCAGTTGAACATTCCAGAAAAAACAACATAGAGTCAAGCAGGTGGCGGTTTACTCTGAATGCATTAAATGTTTTTTTTTCTTCACTTTTTGCAGCTGGCCCCTTCGACTTAACTTCAGTCTCCACTTCAGTCTCCCATTCAGTCTCCCCTTCAAGCTCCATTTGGGGCCCTTGGGGCCCTTGGGGCCCTTGGGGCCCTTGGGGCCCTTGGGGCTACCCTTGTGGCAATTACAGTTGGTGGTTTTGTAGATACTGCAGGAGATGCTGTGGCAAATACGCTGATGTGTCTGTCGTCTCCGCGGAAACCGCAAAGACTTCATCAAACCCCTGAAGACATGTTTCTCTTTTCATCTGAATCAGAATTAGATTTTGATTTCAGAGGGTGGGCAGGGCCTACATAACTCTATGGGTGATTCACTGTTATAAAGAAATTCAAATGTTTCAGATGTTTAACATTATATGTGAAGGATTCACTCCAAAAGCAGCCGTCATATTCTTTTGGCACATATGGCCTATATGTATTCTGCTGTGTGTAACTTTTCCGGTATAGGGTCTGTCTATTTTTCTCTCCATGGAGATGCTGTTGCTTGTTATGTAATTGTTATGATGTCTGGGATGTTTCACAGTATGGCATTAAACCTTTCTATCTTTATGGAGCCCAAACCAGATGGAGTGAGGGGTCAGATCTGTGTAGTGGCGACCCCGCTCACAGTCAGAATGCTTTTCTTGGTATTTTTAAGCTATAAAACCACTTGTAATTGAATAAATGTAAGGTGGAGCTTACTGTGGAACATTCCAGGCAGAGCAGTGATGTATCTATAGAAACAAGCACCTCCAGTAACCCCAGTCCCACCCAAAAAATTACAACTTAAAGTCTCTCAACTGAAAACACTCTCGAAATGTGATCAAATATATCCACTGAAGTTTATTAAATGGAACAGAAAAGATGTTGGACTTTGTGTCAGTTTTTGTCTCATGTGATTACAGAGATATGAACCATAAACCAGGTCAACAAATCTGCACTCGGACAGTTCCACCTGAGAATTCTGTCCTCTAGCTCAGTTTAAACTCTAGAGATTCTAGAATGTTGTGATGTTACATGAACCAGGAGTCCCATCTACGTTTAGAAATAATATACAATAAATATTATCTGGATTCATCTATGATTAATAAATAGTAATGCGATAGTAAAGTTATTTTTTCTGTATTTGCAATTGTATTTTGCTTCTGTTATATCTGTACATTGTCGCGGGGGCAGTTTGCACCTGACCCCCCATGAGCCCCTCTGTGAGCCCACAGCAGGGGGAGAAGTGCAGCACAGAAACAAACATGAGATAAACCAAATAATTCCATATTGTCAACATAAAGCTTTTGTCACTTATTCACAAAGGGAAGGAGAACCAAACATCTGACTTAAGTGCACTGCAAATGTCTCTGATCAGGCCAAGATTTTAAAACTTATATCAGATTTTTATCTTTATTACATTATATCATTCATCTTGTTTTCAGATTTATGATCTACTTACTCGTTCTGAGGCTGCTTCACTGTCGTCTAGAGGTAGTTTATTTGAAGAGAACTTGTCAAGTAAAATGATCTTGTTGCATGGACAGATCATTTCACCACTTTTAAGTAGTTTTAAGTAGTTTTAAGTGTGGCTTTACGTCCTTGTCAAAGCCTGATCCCGTCAGATCTCAGCAGCTCAGCAGGGCCGGGTCTGGTTAGTGTCAGGGTTTGGTGTCTGTTGTGTGTTCCCCCTCCCTTCTGTGTCTGTCTGCTCCTCTCGGGGGTGTGGCTGGGCTAATGCTGCAGTGTGGATCACCTGCTCTGTGGTTCACCTGCAGCTAATTGTCTAATCAGCTCCACTACTTAGTTCTGTCCTCATCCTTTGTTCTTTGTCAGTTCATTCCTCCTCTATCCCTTGTCCACGTCCTCGTCCTGCCTGCCCTTGTCGTCCAGTCTGTCTACCCGTGAGTCTACCCCTATGTCTTCCCTCCGTCTATGTCTCCAGCCTGTTTCCATCACCACATCCTTCATTCCCGGCAATAAACCTGTTTAAACATCTACCTGCGCCTCTGTCTCTGCTTTGGGGTCCTCAACCACACTCAAACCATGACAGTTAGTACTTGGATGGGAGACACTGGGAAAATCAGGTGCCACAGGGGGGCAAAAACTGTTGTTGTGTCCTTAGGCAAGACAAAGAGTGTTAGTGGTGGTTGGTGGGGCTGCTGGTGCAGATTGGAGCCTCGCTTCTTTTTTTTATTATTATCATTAAAAAGTATAAAACAAAATAAAACAGTCTCCCCAACCACCCAAACAATACATATTATATATAGACATTATACATAGACATGTATATCCATATGTACATATACAACCTTATACTCTCCAGCCCATCTACTCACTCACACACACTCATACAGGCACACAAATATAGTTCATCCATATAGAGCTGCACAATATGGGAAAAGACAGAAATAAAATCTCCAACTGTGATCCCTCCGACAGCTTTCCGGCTATGACCAGATTTGTGACCTGCACTTCAATCATAAAGCTCTGTTCAAAATTCAAACACATCCAGCATAATTAACAAAACATCCATCTTCTTCCGCTTATCCGGGGCCGGGTCGCGGGGGCAGCAGTCTAAGCAGGGGCTCCCAAGCTTCCTTCTCCCCAGCCACTTCCTCCAGCTCCTCCTGGACCCCGAGTCATTCCCAGGCCGAGAGACATAGTCCCTCCAGTGTGTCCTGGATCTTCCCCCGGGGCCTCCTACCGGTGGGACATGCCCGGAACACCTCCCGAGGGAGGCGTCCAGGAGGCATCCGGACCAGATGCCCGAGCCTCAACTGCTCCTCTCGACGTGGAGGAACAGCGACTCTACTCCGAGCTCCTCCCGTGTGACCGAGCTCATCACCCTCTCTCTAAGGGAGCGCCCGGCCACTCTGCGGAGGAAACTCATTTCGGCCGCTTGTATCCGCGATCTCGTTCTTTCGGTCATTACCCAGAGCTCATGACCACAGGTGAGGGGAGGAACGTAGATTGACCGGTAAATCGAGAGCTTCGCCTTTCGGCTCAGCTCCCTCTTCACCACAACGGTCCGATACAGCGACTGCATCACTGCCGACGCCGCACCGATCCACCTGTCAATCTCACGCTCCATCCTCCCCTCACTCGTGAACAAGACCCCGAGATACTTGAACTCCTCCACGTGAGGCAGAGACTCTCCACCCACCCGGAGAGGACAATTCACCTTTTTCCGGTCGAGAACCATGGCCTCGGATTGGGAACAGCTGATCCTCATCCCAGCCGCTTCACACTCGGCTGCAAACCGCCCCAGTGCTGCAGGTCCTGGTTCGATGAATCCAACAGGACAACATCATCCGCAAAAAGCAGCGATGAGATCCTGTGGTTCCCAAACTGGACCCCCTCCGGCCCCTGGCTGCGCCTAGAAATTCTGTCCATAAATACAATGAACAGAACCGGTGACAAAGGGCAGCCCTGGAGTCCAACATGCACCGGGAACAGGTCTGACTTACTGCCGGCAATGTGAACACAGCTCCTGCTCCGGTCATACAGGGACCGGACAGCCCTTAGCAAAGGGCCCCGGACCCCATACTCCTGGAGCACCTCCCACAGGGCACCACGAGGGACACGGTCAAATGCCTTCTCCAGGTCCACAAAGCACATGTGGACTGGTTGGACATGTGGTTTAAAAAAACAACTGGAAACTAATAAGAATCATGTGTTTTTGAAGCAGCCTCACTTCCGCCAGTCTGCCCCAGGGCAGCTGTGGCTAGACTAGTAGTTTACACCAGTGTGGAGTGAGTGAATAATGAAATGTAAAGGGCGTTTGGTGTCTTGAAAGGTGCTATGTAAATGCAATGATTAATTCATTAATTTTCTGAGGGATTTAAGCATTTATATCTTAAATTTTGGCCAAGCTTTGTCGCAGTGTAAGAGTACAGATACTTCAAGAAAAAAATATTAGAGTAAATTAACTAGGAGTAAAAGTATCCTGCTACAAAAGTGCAATTACAAAAGTACAGTTTCTTTAAAAGTATTATGTACCTTTGAAAGTCGAGTTCACATCTATTTGACTGATGGTGGTGCTGACTCCTTGTGGGTGGGGTATGAGTTTCTATGGGTGGAGCTTGAGTCTTTGTGGGCGGGAACAGTCCAGGGACATACTTTGATGTTTGAGACCATTTGAGTCCTGGTCCAGAACCCGTACACCCGACCAAAGACCTGGTTGAACCCTTGTTGTATCTCGGTGGTACGTACGCCGTAGATGATGGGGTTAGAGGCTGCGGGCAGCAGGATGTAGACCAGGCCCATGGCAGTGTTCAGGTCTGAGGACACGCTCAGGTGGAGCGTGTGGGAGAGGAACGCCACCGTCCCCACCAGGTAAAACACCAACAGAACCATCAGGTGAGTCCCGCAGGTGTGCAGGGCCTTCCACCTGTCCTCCCGCGCACGGTGAACCACAACTAAGATCTGCAGGTATGACAGAATGATAACGGGGATGTCTAGACCTACAAAGCACACGATCACAGCCACACCTGCCCTCCGACTGGGCCCAGTGTCTCCACAGCCCAGACGCACCAGTGCCATGTGGTCACAGTACAGGTGCTCGATCACATGACTCCCACAGAAGTCCAGAGAAGCGGCCAGCCCCACCAAGACCGCCATGACAGAGCCACTCCGGAGCAGAGTGAAGAGGCCCAGGCTCAGGAAGAACGAGCGGTCCACGAGCTGCCTGAGGACACACCAGCGACTGTGGATTTAGAACGTGTACACGACAGCAACAGCATTATCAGAGATCCAAAACACTTCTCTAACATTTTAAGAGGATGTGAGGCTGGTCTCTGGTGTCTCTGGTGCATCTTCTCAAGTTCAAATGGGCGTGATTGATAGGTGGATTAACCAATCAGGGACATGCATGTGCCAAAGAAACATATTAATAACACAACAGGGCTCACCTGTACTTGAGAGGGTGGCAGATGGCCACGTATCGGTCCAGTGCCATGGCGAGGAGAAGTGTAGACTCCAGCGACGACAGGAAGTGTGTCAAGAACATCTGTGTCAGACACTCGGCCAATGAGATGCTGTGGGTGGGGTTTAGCAGGACTAGAAGAGCATTTGGGATGATGACCAGAGCAGAGAGTAGGTCCACTACACACAGCGCCCCCACCAGGACATACATGGGACTCCACAAAGCCTCCACACAGACAAGAACCAGCAGGAGACAACCATTTGCCACTATCACAAGTCCAAAGACCAAGGCCAGTGGCAGAGCGATCAAGCTGCACTGCCACAGCGGGAACGGGAAAGCCAGGAAGTGGAAGTCTGACTGGTTCAGCATGCTGCTGCCCCTGCAGGCCAGGAGGAGTACTGCTTTGAGGTCAGCATCTTACATCTCACATCTGTGCTCTGACAGAAGAGAAGCCAAAACAGGAGAGTACAAAGGTCATGAAGTTTAGTCATTTAGAGTATTTTGAACTGTTGAACATGCACACTGTACACACATGCACACTGTACACACATGCACACTGTACACACATACACACTGTACACACATACACACTGTACACACATACATACTGTACACACATACACACTGTACACACATACACACTGTACACACATACACACTGTACACACATACATACTGTACACACATACACACTGTACACACATGCACACTGTACACACATGCACACTGTACACACATGCACACTGTACACACATACATACTGTACACACATACACACTGTACACACATGCACACTGTACACACATGCACACTGTACACACATACACACTGTACACACATACACACTGTACACACATGCACACTGTACACACATACATACTGTACACACATACACACTGTACACACATACACACTGTACACACATACACACTGTACACACATGCACACTGTACACACATACACACTGTACACACATACACACTGTACACACATACATACTGTACACACATACACACTGTACACACATACACACTGTACACACATACACACTGTACACACATACATACTGTACACACATACACACTGTACACACATGCACACTGTACACACATGCACACTGTACACACATGCACACTGTACACACATACACACTGTACACACATACACACTGTACACACATACATACTGTACACACATACACACTGTACACACATACACACTGTACACACATACATACTGTACACACATACACACTGTACACACATACACACTGTACACACATACATACTGTACACACATACACACTGTACACACATACACACTGTACACACATACATACTGTACACACATACACACTGTACACACATACATACTGTACACACTGTACACACATACATACTGTACACACATACATACTGTACACACATACACACTGTACACACATACATACTGTACACACATACATACTGTACACACATACACACTGTACACACATACACACTGTACACACATACATACTGTACACACATACATACTGTACACACATACACACTGTACACACATACACACTGTACACACATACATACTGTACACACGTACATACTGTACACACGTACATACTGTACACACATACATACTGTACACACATACACACTGTACACACATACACACTGTACACACATGCACACTGTACACACATACACACTGTACACACATACACACTGTACACACATACACACTGTACACACATACACACTGTACACACGTACATACTGTACACACGTACATACTGTACACACGTACACACTGTACACACATACACACTGTACACACATGCACACTGTACACACATACATACTGTACACACATACACACTGTACACACATACACACTGTACACACATACATACTGTACACACGTACATACTGTACACACATACATACTGTACACACGTACATACTGTACACACGTACATACTGTACACACATACATACTGTACACACATACACACTGTACACACGTACATACTGTACACACGTACATACTGTACACACATACATACTGTACACACGTACATACTGTACACACGTACATACTGTACAC
Organism: Odontamblyopus lacepedii; assembly: GCA_034769755.1. Classification (NCBI taxonomy): domain Eukaryota; kingdom Metazoa; phylum Chordata; class Actinopteri; order Gobiiformes; family Gobiidae; genus Odontamblyopus; species Odontamblyopus lacepedii. The sequence continues at coordinate 40,332,109 of CM068357.1, forward strand.
ACATACACACTGTACACACATACACACTGTACACACATACATACTGTACACACGTACATACTGTACACACATACATACTGTACACACATACACACTGTACACACATACACACTGTACACACATACATACTGTACACACATACACACTGTACACACGTACATACTGTACACACATACATACTGTACACACATACACACTGTACACACGTACATACTGTACACACGTACATACTGTACACACATACATACTGTACACACGTACATACTGTACACACATACATACTGTACACACATACACACTGTACACACATACACACTGTACACACGTACATACTGTACACACGTACATACTGTACACACGTACATACTGTACACACATACACACTGTACACACGTACACACTGTACACACGTACATACTGTACACACATACATACTGTACACACATACACACTGTACACACATACACACTGTACACACGTACATACTGTACACACATACACACTGTACACACATACATACTGTACACACATACACACTGTACACGTGAAGAGAAATTAAATCAGAGATACATGAAATACAGAAATACACATTTAAGCAAAAAAAGAAAAACAGATATATGCTCTATATAAATCAAGCTGATGAAATTTCTACACAACACCATCATAATAACATCAATACAGCTTCAAAGTTATTACACATTTACAAACCAACTGAATAAAGCCTCACCTGTTCAGTGTGGATATTATTTGCAAAGCGAACTGCTAATATCATCACAGGCAACTGATGTTCTCGAAAGATCCTGTTTTCAGTTGTATTTAAACACTTTTCCGTTGTAGCCCTGGGAGACTCCTGCTCTCTGATTGGACATCAGTTTATTATGTTAAAGGTTTGTTAATTGTCCGTGTCCTCTGGGTTGAGTTTGGAAAATGTAACTGAATGAACTGCTCTAATGATCATTACTGTTCAAAAGAGTGTTGCTCCTCTGGGTCTGCTCCTGTCTGCCCCTCTGCTCTTAAAAACTAGTTCATTTAAGAGTTTGCAGTGATCCAAACTTATTCCTCACTCTCCTTGCACCCTAATTATTCACCCCGATGAGTTTATGAACTCTTTCCTACATTTTTTTGCTGTCACTGTGCTAAGAACAACTTTCATGTTAATAGATTCCTGGTTTCATGGAGAATAGAACACTTTATAATGAGATGCAGGCAGCACATAAGACAAAATGTATGAGATGAAATGTTTCCTTTATTACTTTAGAAATACTTTTTAGCATAACATTTTACATCCATTAGACTGTAGGACAATGATTGCAGTTTGATTTTAGAGTTCCTTTCCCCATGCGATCGTCTGTTACTGCTTTATGCTCTCTGCTGCCCCCTGTGCTGCCTGTAATTGTCCCTCTGCTGCAGGTATTTTCCTCACAGCTAGAGCTTGTTAGTGTCTTGCATAATTAACGCTCCCTTCACTTCCCACGCTCCCATCAGGTGACCGAGTAAGTCCTGTCCTCAGTATAAGACAGTGTAACCTGGGAAGGGCTTTAGAGTCCAGTTACATAAGAAAGAAGCGGCACGGTGGCAAAGCGGTCAGCACTCTGGCCTCACAACAAGAAGGTCCTGGGTTGGATTCTGGGGTGGCGCAGGGCCTTTCTCGGTGGAGTTTGCATGTTCTCCCTGTGCCTGCGTAGGTTTCCTCCTTGTGCTCCAGATTCCCCTCCCCCTCCTATTAAAAACATGGCCAGGACTCCCCTGAGAAAGAGCGGATCTCAGTGGGTCTATCCTGGTGACATAAAGGTCCAATTTTTGACCTGCTGTTTGTTGCCATTTTGTGATAAAGAATTGAACTGAGTTAAACTAGTGATCAGGTCCATTACTGCAATGTTGCTACAAAATCTACAGTAACGATATTTCCATCCATCTTCTTCAGCGTTCAGGTCGCGGGAGCAGCAGTTCACCGCCCGGTCCTCTGTGCACCCGACCCCTATGAACACCTGTGTGGGCGGTGAGGCCACAGGAGGGTGGACCCGCGTCCTCCTCCAGGGTGGGCCTGGCCGGGCACCGGGCGACGTCATTTCAGTTCATATGGGTGCTTGCGTGTTTTTGGGTTGACGGGGGAAACCAGAGTGCCCGTCCAGACACAGGAAGAACATGCAAACTCATAACAATATATTAACCCTTTAAACATGCCCTTAAAGGTGCGCTGTGTAACATTTCGGGTGGAGAGTCCATCAAATGCTTTTGTCCATGGAGATATCATTGATCTACCTGACTGTGAGCGGAATCGCCTCTGCACAGATCTGACCTGCATCTGGGTCTGTTTTGGTCTCCATGAAGATAGAAAGGTTTAATGCCATACTGTGGAACATTCCAGACAAAGCAATAACATCTCCATGGATAAAAGCATTTGGCAGACCCTACACTGGAAAAGTTACACAGTGCACCTTTAAAGATGCATTATGTAGCATTCTTGGTGTAGGGTATGCCACCTGCTTTCCATGGAGATGCTATTCTTTAATATTTTCAGGTAAGGCCACCAGGCTAAGAAACCAGTCAGATCTGTGGAGAAGCATACTGCTCACATGAAGAATGCATATTTTATTAGCACCATAAGTTACACAGTGCACCTTTAAATGACTGTAGAATGTTAATATTTAGTTTGAAATTGAGCAAAGGATAAAGATTACATTTCTCATTTGTAGCTTGTAATAATTAGCAGAACAGATGACATTGCTAATCGTTTAAACGTACTGATGAGATGAGTAAGGATAAGGTCAGTGCCCACTTTGAACCGTCGCTGGTGGTGCCCCTGATCTAGAGGTACTATGTGTTTTCCACTGTTGTGTCTTTGGCTAGTCCTGGTTTAGTCCTAGGATAGTCCTGGTTTAGTCTTAGGATAGTCCTGGTTTAGTCTTAGGATAGTCCTGGTTTAGTCTTAGGATAGTCCTGGTTTAGTCCTAGGATAGTCCTGGTTTAGTCCTAGGATAGTCCTGGTTTAGTCTTAGGATAGTCCTGGTTTAGTCTTAGGATAGTCCTGGTTTAGTCTTAGGATAGTCCTGGTTTAGTCTTAGGATAGTCCTGGTTTAGTCTTAGGATAGTCCTGGTTTAGTCCTAGGATAGGCCTAGTTTAGTCTTAGGATAGGCCTAGTTTAGTCTTAGGATAGTCCTGGTTTAGTCTTAGGATAGTCCTGGTTTAGTCTTAGGATAGTCCTGGTTTAGTCTTAGGATAGGCCTAGTTTAGTCCTAGGATAGGCCTAGTTTAGTCCTGGGAAAGGCCTGGTTTAGACCTGGGAAAGGCCTGGTTTAGACCTGGGAAAGGCCTGGTTTAGACCCAATATGACCTGTTATGCTTGGATGTCTTTAAAGTGACGTTGCACAATATAAAGCTCTCTCTGCTGTATCAGATGAAATACTACACAGCATGTGTTGGCCAAGTGGAACAGCAGAGAAGACTAAGCACAAACAACGAAAATAACAAATGAATTAACATTACAAACCAAACAAAAATGATCTATTGAATTGCAAAAAGATCCCATGGGCAAATTGTAGAATCAGAAAAACTCACAAACTACAAAAGTGCTTGGGTGATATGGTGCAACTTCAAGCAATGAATAATAATAAAAGTAACAATAGTAAATTGTGATAAAAAGGCAAAGTGCAGCAGTGGAGTAAAGGGCGAAGAGCAGAGGAGACAGTAAACAGAACAGAAAAATGTACTGAGCATGTTGTCAGCTTGTCTTTACTGAGTTAAAACAAAACACAGGTCTGAGCAGATGAATGATCTGTTTGCGTATCTCCTGAGTCCGGATGCCAAAGGCCAGGGGGTTGGTGGTACTGGGCAAGAACAGGTAGAGGGCGCTACAGAGCAGACGGGCCGTGTGTGGCAGTTTGTGTTGGACGCGATAGGAGATGAAGGCCACGAGTATCACAGTCAAAGAAATGGACATGACAATGATGTGCGTCACCACGGTGTTTGTCGCCTTGGTGACGACGCGCCCGCTCAGAGCTGTTATCAGGATGACCACATAGGACACAGCGATGAGGATGAAGTCCAGCACCGGGACCAGGCCGATGACGAGGAGTCCCAGAGCCGAGTTCAGAGACGTGTCTCCACAGGCCAGCCTCACTACAGCCATGTGCTCACAGAAACAGTTCAACAGCACAGAGTCACAAAAGTGGAGCCTGCTCACCAAGACCACCAGCACGGAGATCAAAACCACGTTCCTCAGCACAAGAGGGACCGCCACACACAACAGCACCCTCCCAGACAACCTGGAACTGTACCGCAATGGGCACGCCACCGCCAGGCACCTGTCCAGAGCCATACACAGCAGGATGGTAGACTGGAAGGTCCCCAGGAGGTGGGCCACAAACATCTGCAGCAGACAGGCACCCAGAGATATCTGTGTCCAGCCCCACAAGAAGCTGAGCAGGACTGGAGACAGGACCAGCAGAGGCAATGCCCCATCCACACAGGCCATCCCTGCTATGAGGAGGCACATGGGCGAGTGCAGACTGTGGTGCCGCAGAATCACAAATATCAACAGGAAGTTAGCCCCCAAAGACAGGAAGTAGAAAAGAGACAAAGACAGGAAGAGAAGAGGACGCAGGTGACCCATCTCCAGGAAACAGCTGAGCTCAAACACAGTGTGAGATGTGATGTTCACCATGGCACCAGTGGGGAGCGCTATACAGTGAACTGAATATAGACCGAAGAACTCACTTCATAATAGTTTCACCTATACTGTTTAATACATTTGACACCATAATCTCATTCTAACACATTCACTGAAGACTGGAGATATGATCCAGACAACTGAAACGACATTTCCTAAAACTAAGACACAAAAGATGAAATTTCAGAGAAGAAAACTCGAAACAAAATAAACATCAATAAATGTTATGAAAAAGATTAGTAATAAAGTGGTGACAAATCTTTTGTGACTTTATAACAGCAGCTTGTGAAAAGAGGCTAAAGTGTCTATGACAAACATGTGTTTGTATGTTTGTATGTTGTATGTATTATGTATGAATGTTGTATGTATTATGTAAATAAAAGAATATTGATGAAATTTAGTTTTACAAGTCTTGAATCTTATCATAACCTTTGTCATAAAAAATGAGCATTTCTGATAATAGTTGTGATTAAATGACCTAATAAGAGACTGGATTTTGAGAATATTTGAAGATGACTTTATCATTTACTTTGTGAGTTCTTCAAGCTCATCATCAAACACAGCCAGGTCTCACAGACATCTTAAACATCAATACAATCAGATTAAATCAGTGGTTTTATTGGTGCAGCCAATCAAGCCACTGAAGTATTCTGTCTATATTTATATAAATATGAACTGTTTTAAATATCTCATTCACTGTCTTGCCAAACCAAATCTTGATTTAGCACAGAGCTGCCCCACTGTAGCCCTCAGCCTTCTGCTGAACAGGCCCAATGATCATAGGTAGTACCAATGTAAAGGCTAATTCTACACCATAACCTCAAGAAACATTGAAGTGAGACACAGAGCTACAGTTAGTGTTCTTCTTAACCTTATTAAAGGTACAGCGGCTCTCTGAAAGCTCAGTCAGAGCTCTGTGTCTGAGCAACTGTACTGAACAGCGCCTTTAGCCTCAGCCTGCGTCAAATAACTTTGGATCTAGTTTTTTTGAAGTTTGAATCACTCAACAACTTTAACAAAGCATTAAAGACACACTGTCATTAGATCATATCTCATACCAAATAGACACAAAGAGCATATGGCATCATAAAATGATACTTGTCCCTAAAATAGGTCAAGAATCAGTCAATAAAATTGTGTCAGAATGCACCAAAAAGCAATAGATTTCCACAGTAATTCCTTTCAGCATTACGGGCATGGGTTTCAAATTAGACTTAAAACAGTTTACTGCAAAAGATTTCAACCAAAGAATAATTCTAACATTATTTCATGTTAGAGAAAGTGGAGAGTGAAGAGAGCGAATGGAGATCCAGCGTTTTAGTGTTATCTGTTGGACGATCTGATTGGCTGAGAGCTCATTAATCATCATCAGACAATATTATTCATTATTCATTCATCTCTGACCTATAAACTGCTGCAGGGCTCAACAGAGAGATTTGTGGTGGTTGAATCTCATTAACCAAGAGGCCAAGAAGCATCTTTTTTGCCTTTCCTCTTGTTTTCATATCTTTTCTCACACTTTCATGTCATAAAAGACGTTCTGAAACATGATGAAGTTCTGATTCAAAATCTTCTGCAGCCCACAAAGCATTTTTCCCATAGAGTTCAATGTAAACACAAACTGCTTCATGTTTGGTAGACAGAGCACCTACAGTTCCTTGTGTGCACTCATGTGTCGCATGGCCGCTGATATTCACAGCCTCCGGACATTTGTAGCCACTAAACTTTGCACAAACCACTAAGCTTGGCCCATTCACTCTGGCGGCCATGGTTAAATCTCCTGTTTTGCATTTAATATGTAAAGAATATAAGAGTCTGGTGTTTAAAGGTGAGAATATACCATAGACTGTGTATAGAAATGGACATAGCTCATTTCGACTCCAATTTTGTTTGTAATGAAAAAACGTCGTTCCTTCTCTGTAACTGCTACTGCCCTCATTTTGGTCTTAAAATGTTCAGATCAACTCTCTCTACATGATATTGGTGTCTTTATTTTGTTATTTTGTCCGTCAATCAATTCCTATTCCTAATTCCTAGGGCACTCTCCTCCAAATTTGCCTCATAACCAAGGATTTGCACAAGGGGGTTGGTCTGGTTGCCCTGGTAACTGCTCATATGCCCTGCTCGACTGAAGTTGCCCTTCCGAGGGGAAAAAAAAAAAAAAGTTTCAATCGTTCGATGGATACAGGATTTCATGTATGAAAATGCCTATGCTTAGATTTGAAAGTGAAAATAAAATAGTCGCCCCATTCACCTACATTAGGGCACCGCACAACTCGCAAGTGCAAGTCTGGAGGGAGGGGCTCTGTTCTGGTTACGTCGCCGCAGAGCTGCTCAAGAGATTACCGCACGCCCTGCAGGAGCAGGGATGTGCACAGGAATTTTAAGGGGCAGTTGCTCTGACCTGAAGAAAGGGCTGAGAGAAAAAAAAAAGAAGCACAGGGTCTTCATTGATATATTACAAATCACACTCAATCACCCTAACGAGGCCTACTGCTCATTACACACTTCTACTACTTATTTCATACTACTACTACTTCTACTACTTCTACTACTACTACTACTTCTACTACTGCTACTACTTCTACTACTACTACTACTACTACTACTTCTACTACTACATACTAACCATTTAGAATGAAATAATTGTGTGCATTACTTTCATTATCCATTGCTAAAATGAAATGTTAGAATTGGAAACCATCAGAAGACATGTAGCTGAGTTTGCCTCCTGTACTGTATGGAGGAATAACGGGCTGGTGCCAGATTCACGCCGCACTGACGCCTGAAGACGCCGACGCCTGAAGACGCCGACGCCTGAAGACGCGCCGCGCTGACGCCTGAAGACGCGCTGACGCCTGAAGACGCGCCGACGCCTGAAGACGCGCCGACGCCTGAGGACGCGCCGACGCCTGAAGACGCCGACGCCTGAAGACGCCGACGCCTGAAGACGCCGACGCCTGAAGACGCGCCCGGCGCCTGAAAACGCGCCCGGCGCCTGAAGACGCGGACGCCTGACGACGCGCGGACGCCTGAAGACGCGCCGACGCCTGAAGACGCCGACGCCTGAAGACGCGCCGACGCCTGAAGACGCGCCGCGCTGACGCCTGAAGACGCGCCGACGCCTGAAGACGCGCCGACGCCTGAAGACGCGCCGACGCCTGAAGACGCGCCGACGCCTGAAGACGCCGACGCCTGAAGACGCGCCGACGCCTGAAGACGCGCCGACGCCTGAAGACGCGCCGACGCCTGAAGACGCGCCGACGCCTGAAGACGCGCCGACGCCTGAAGACGCCGACGCCTGAAGACACGCCGACGCCTGAAGACGCCGACGCCTGAAGACACGCCGACTCCTGAAGACGCGCCGACGCCTGAAGACGCCGACGCCTGAAGACGCGCCGACGCCTGAAGACGCCGACGCCTGAAGACGCGCCGACGCGCCGACGCCAGTCGACGCCGACGCCGGAAGACGCCGACGCCTGAAGACGCGCCGTCGCCTGAAGACGCCGACGCCTGAAGACGCGCCGACGCCTGAAGACACGCCGACGCCTGAAGACGCCGACGCCTGAAGACACGCCGACTCCTGAAGACGCGCCGACGCCTGAAGACGCCGACGCCTGAAGACGCGCCGACGCCTGAAGACGCCGACGCCTGAAGACGCGCCCGGCGCCTGAAGACGCGCCCGGCGCCTGAAGACACGCCGACGCCTGAAGACGCCGAGTCTGAAGACACGCCGACGCCTGAAGACGCCGACGCCTGAAGACGCCGACGCCTGAAGACGCCGACGCCTGAAGACGCCGACGCCTGAAGACGCGCCGACGCCTGAAGACGCGCCGACGCCTGAAGACACGCCGACGCCTGAAGACGCCGACGCCTGAAGACACGCCGACGCCTGAAGACGCGCCGACGCCTGAAGACGCCGACGCCTGAAGACGCGCCGACGCCTGAAGACGCCGACGCCTGAAGACGCGCCGACGCCTGAAGACGCCGACGCCTGAAGACGCGCCGACGCCTGAAGACGCGCCGACGCCTGAAGACGCCGACGCCTGAAGACGCGCCGACGCCTGAAGACGCGCCGCGCCGACGCCTGAAGACACGCCGACGCCTGAAGACGCGCCGACGCCTGAAGACGCTCCGACGCCTGATGACGCGCCGGCGCCTGAAGACGCCGGCGCCTGAAGACGCGCCGGCGCCTGAAGACGCGCCCGGCGCCTGAAGACGCGCCGACGCCTGAAGACGCGCCCGGCGCCTGAAGACGCGCCGGCGCGCTGAAGACGCCGGCGCCTGAAGACCCGCCGCCGCCTGAAGACGCCGACGCCTGAAGACGCGCCGACGCCTGAAGACGCGCCGACGCCTGAAGACGCGCCGACGCCTGAAGACGCGCCGACGCCTGAAGACGCCGACGCCTGAAGACGCCGACGCCTGAAGACGCCGACGCCTGAAGACGCCGACGCCTGAAGACGCGCCGACGCGCCGACGCCTGAAGACGCCGACGCCTGAAGACGCCGACGCCTGAAGACGCGCCGACGCCTGAAGACGCCGACGCCTGAAGACGCGCCGACGCCTGAAGACACGCCGACGCCTGAAGACGCCGACGCCTGAAGACACGCCGACGCCGGAAGACGCGCCCGGCGCCTGAAGACGCCGACGCCTGAAGACGCGCCGGCGCCTGAAAACGCCCGGCGCCTGAAGACGCGCCGACGCCTGAAGACGCGCCGTCGCCTGAGGACCCGCCGACGCCTGAAGACGCGCCGACGCCTGAGGACGCGCCGACGCCTGAGGACGCGCCGACGCCTGAAGACGCCAACGCCTGAAGACTCGCCGACGCCTGAAGACGCGCCGACTCCTGAAGACGCGCCGACGCCTGAAGACGCCGACGCCTGAAGACGCGCCGACGCCTGAAGACGCGCCGACGCCTGAAGACGCCGACGCCTGAAGACGCGCCGACGCCTGAAGACGCGCCGACGCCTGAAGACGCGCCGACGCCTGAAGACGCCGACGCCTGAAGACGCGCCGACGCCTGAAGACGCCCGATGCCTGAAGGCAGCGCCCGGCGCCTGAAGACGCCCGGCGCCTGACGACGCGCCGACGCCTGAAGACGCGCCGACGCCTGAAGACGCCGACGCCGACGCCTGAAGACGCGCCGACGCCTGAAGACGCCGACGCCTGAAGACGCGCCGACGCCTGAAGACGCCGACGCCTGAAGACGCGCCGACGCCTGAAGACGCCGATGCCTGAAGACGCGCCGCGCTGACGCCTGAAGACGCGCCGACGCCTGAAGACGCCGACGCCTGAAGACGCGCCGACGCCTGAAGACGCCGACGCCTGAAGACGCGCCGACGCCTGAAGACGCGCCGACGCCTGAAGACGCGCCGACGCCTGAAGACGCTGGATACCCTAGTTGTGCATCCACATAGACTTTACATGTAAACTGGACACTCTGACGCTGTGGTCTGAACATAAGAAGAAATTGTCCCGGTTGTCGTGGTTAGACCATCTGCCTTGACGTGGGAAAAGGAGAGATTGAGATGTATAACAAAAGATCATCATCAAGTTTTATGAAAAATGTGAATAAATCCAGGTTCAGTTTTTGCCATGTTTAGCCTAAATAATCCGACAGCTGAGCTCGCTCGTTTGCAGACACCAACCCTTTATTCCTCCAGACAGGACAGGCTGCTCATTTCATGGAGGCAAGCTAAGCTACGTGTCTTCTTCCGTTTTAGCTATGCATAATGGAACTCATGCACACAATTATTTCATTCTAAATGGTTAGTATGTAGTAGTAATAGTAGTAGTAGTAGTATTAGTAGTATTAGTAGTAGTATTATGTAGTAGTAGGCCTAGTAGTTTTATGTAGTAGTAGTATGTAATATGTAGTAGTAGTATGTAATAAGTAGTAGTAAAAGTATGTAATAAATAGTAGGCCTAGTTAGGGTGACTGAGTGTGATTTGTAATATATCAGTAAAGACCCTGTGCTTCATTTTTTTTCTCTCAGCAAAGGGGCCCCCCTTTGCTTTCTTCAGGTCAGAGCAACTGCCCCTTAAAATTCCTGTGCACGTCCCTGCTCATAACCACTAGTCTCGAGCTTCATTTGACTGGGGCCAAATGCTAAAGGTGACAGAACACTCCCTTTCTCCACGTCTTTATACAGTCTATAGAATATGCACAGGTTAACATTGCAGGGGCAGTTTTGATGCCTCTGGTGTAACTTGAGGTGTAAATATACTCAGGTATGAAGGGTCACCTACATATGTTTCTGTAGATCTGTTGTGTGGCCAGTCAGATCCAGGCTGTGCGAGATGTGTGGTCTGGAACTATCCTGTCCTCTAGACTTCAATTTCAATTCAATTCAATTTATTTTGTAGCGCCCAAAATCCCAACAACAGTTTCCTCTAAGGCCGTTCCAAGATTTGGATGAGTAAAACATACACACAGACATATCAAAACAGGAATAAACAACATTCATGTAAAGCAGCAAACGAAACATTGTCCAGTCATCCCCTGTCCTTAGACCCTCCTTCTCAGCAAGGAAAAACTCCAAAAAACCCAGGGTCCTGGGAAAAAGAAGAAACCTCGGGGAGAACTACAGTGAAGGAGAGATCCACTCCCATGGACGGACAGGCTATAGATGTCCAGGCCCGTGGGCCAGTTCAGTATGACCACAGCTACCCAGGTGGAGGAGGAGCCGGGGAGGAGGGGAGGCCGGGCGAGGAGGGGAGGCCGGGCGAGGAGGAAGCGGAGCCGGGCGAGGAGGAGGCTGGGCGAGGAGGAGACCGGGCGAGGAGGAGGAGCCGGGCGAGGAGGAGACCGGGCGAGGAGGAGGAGGAGCCGGGCGAGGAGGAGACCGGGCGAGGAGGAGGAGGAGCCGGGCGAGGAGGAGACCGGGCGAGGAGGAGACCGGGCGAGGAGGAGGAGCCGGGCGAGGAGGAGACCGGGCGAGGAGGAGGAGCCGGGCGAGGAGGAGACCGGGCAAGGAGGAGACCGGGCGAGGAGGAGGAGACCGGGCGAGGAGGAGGAGCCGGGCGAGGAGGAGGCCGGGCGAGGAGGAGGAGGAGCCGGGCGAGGAGGAGACCGGGCGAGGAGGAGGAGCCGGGCGAGGAGGAGACCGGGCGAGGAGGAGGAGCCGGGCGAGGAGGAGACCGGGCAAGGAGGAGACCGGGCGAGGAGGAGGAGACCGGGCGAGGAGGAGGAGCCGGGCGAGGAGGAGGAGCCGGGCGAGGTGGAGACCGGGCGAGGAGGAGGAGCCGGGAGAGGAGGAGACCGGGCGAGGAGGAGGAGCCGGGCGAGGAGGAGACCGGGCGAGGAGGAGACCGGGCGAGGAGGAGGAGCCGGGCGAGGAGGAGGAGCCGGGCGAGGAGGAGACCGGGCGAGGAGGAGGAGACCGGGCGAGGAGGAGGAGCCGGGCGAGGAGGAGACCGGGCGAGGAGGAGGAGCCGGGAGAGGAGGAGACCGGGCGAGGAGGGGAGGCCGGGCGAGGAGGAGGAGGAGCCGGGCGAGGAGGAGGAGAGGGGTCCAGCTGCCATCAGGCGTCTGAAAGAGTTCCACTCCACAGGGGGAGTGGGACAGGGGACAACATGTGAATAGCAATGAACAAACTACAGATGAGAACATAGTGAGTGATGCTGATGAGAAAATAGGAGGAAACAGAGGACAGTGCTCAGGTTGCCACACTTCCCCCAGCTTGTTATCTCCTGCAGCAGCTTATCTTAGTGACATCAACTAAGTAACCTGGTCATAAGCTATTCCGAAGAGGAAGGTTTTAAGCCTGGTCTTAAATAAAGAGACTGTGGAGCCTGTTTAACACCAACAGGGAGTTGATTCCATAACACAGGAGCTTGGTAACTGAAGGCTCTCCCCCCCACTGTACTTTTAGACACTCTAGGAACCACTAATAATCCTGCATTCTGAGAGCGAAGTGCTCTATTTGGCTGATAGGGGACAATGGCATCCTGAAGATATGATGGGGCCATATTGTTTAAGGCTTTGTATGTCAGGAGGACAACTTTGAATTTAATTCTAAACTCGACAGGAAGCCAGTGCAGTGATTTTAACACAGGACTGATGTGATCACGTCTTTTAGTTCCTGTTAGGACTCTGGCCGCTGCATTTTGGACCAACTGGAAGCTTCTTAAAGTACCTTTAGCACAGGCGGTGAGCAGAGAATTACAGTAATCTAGTCTGGATGTAACAAATGCAGGGATAAGTTTTTCAGCATCATTTTTAGGCAAAATATTTCTAATTTTAGTTATGTTTCACAGGTGAAAATATGCAGTTTTACAAGCTTGGTTTATATGCGCTGTGAATGAGAGATTTTGGTCAAATATGACTCCAAGGTTTTTTACAGTAGAGCTAGAGGCTATACTCACATTGTCAAGTGAGATTATCTGGTCTGACAGAGAATCTCTCTGACCTTTAGGACCGACAACAATGACCTCTGTTTTTTCAGGGTTTAAGAGCAGGTAATTCAGGGTCATCCAGGTTTTGATGTCCTTCACACAGGCACTGAGCTTATCGATTTGATCTGATTTGGTTTCATTGATAAGTACAGCTGAGTATCATCAGCATAGCAGTGGAAATTAATGCCATGTTTTCTGATAATGTTACCTAATGGCAACATATACAGAGTAAACAGGATTGGACCAAGCACAGATCCTTGTGGAACACCGCAAGCTACTTTAGAGCAGGGAGAGGTGCACTGGTTTACACTAACAAACTGGTACCTATCTGATAGAGAGGATTTAAACCATTTGAGGGCGGTCCCTCTGACACCTATGTCACATTCTAACCTCTGCAGTAGAATGTTGTGATCAATGGTGTCAAACGCTGCACTGAGGTCCAGTAGGACCAGGACTGAAGCCAGCCCGTTATCAGCAGCTAGTAGCAAATCATTTGTCACTTTAAGCAGAGCAGTTTCTGTGCTGTGGTGAGCTCTGAAACCAGACTGAAATTTTTCATATAAATTATTGCCCTGCAGATGGTGACAAAGCTGTTTCACCACAACTCGTTCCAGAATCTTTGAGAGAAATTAAAGATTCGAGATAGGTCTGTAGTTGGCTAGTTCATCAGGATTTAAGCTAGGTTTTTTCAAAAGCGGTTTAATTACAGCATATTTAAAGGACTGAGGAACAAAGCCATTTTCTAATGACATATTTATTATGTTATGGATGGAACCTATTATTAGGTGGAGAGCTTCTTTGAGGAGTCTGACTGGAATAGGGTCGAGCAAACAAGTTGATGGTTTGGACGACATGATGACTGAGGTAATCTCCGCCTCATCGACAGGAGTAAATTTGTCTAATGCTGTTAGAGGATTCATGTGGGATATTGGTGTTACAGACTGGATTTGCTGAATTTGCTCGGGCCTGATTTTTGGAGTGGCTTCGTTGATCTTGTCTCTAATGGTTGTAATTTTGTAATCGAAGAATTCAAGAAAGTCATCACAACTGAACTTTGAAGGGAGAAGAGACTCAGGGGCAGTGTGTGAGTTTGTCAGCCTGGCTACAGTGCTGAACAGAAATCTGGGGTTGCTTTTGTTTACTTCTATTAGGTTTGAATAGTATCTGGTTTGTGCTTTTCGCAGAGCGGCCTTATAAGAGAGCAGGCAGAGCTTCCATGCCTTCAGAGACTGCTCGGAGCGCGAGCGGCGCCAGAGCTTCTCTGTGCGTCTCACGTGTTGTTTGAGTGATCACAGTTCTGGAGTAAACCAAGGAGCTGGAGGTCTTGGTTTAATGCTTTTCTGTTTTAGCGGAGCTGCAACATCGAGAGCAGATTTTAGGGTGAGCATTGTCCTATCAACAAACTGATCCATAATAATTGGATTAAAGTTGTTCTCATTGTCACATGGCATATCATTTAATACTGGCTCGATTATTTCTTTGAACTCGGCTACCGATTTTTCTGATATTGTTCTTTTCATTATAGTTTTCTCCTGCAGAGCTGGATAGTCTTTTAGTACGAATTGAAAGGTAATTAAAAATGGTCAGAGAGTATAGGGTTTTGAGGAAGAACAATTAAATCATTAATCTCAATACCATAAGTTAGGACGAGGTCAAGAGTGTGATTGTGACAGTGAGTCGGCTTGTTCACACTCTGGGTAAAACCGACCCCATCCAGGAGAGCACCAAAAGCACTGCTGAGGCTCACTGCTGTTATCAACATGAATGTTGAAATCTCCAACTATAACAATCCTTTCCCATTCCAAAACTAAACTTGAAATAAAGTCAGAAAACTCTGTCAGAAACTCGGCATATGGACCAGGAGGTCGGTAGATTGTTATAAATATAACAGCTTTTTGGTTTTTCCAGTTGGTGCACGTAATAGATAGTGCGAGGCTTTCAAAGGAGCGGAATGTATAATTAGATTTGAGGCTGAGAATTAGGCTGGAGTGAGAAATGACGGCCACACCGCCACCTCGACCTGTGCTCCTGGCACTGTGAAAGTTCACGTGACTTGGAGGTGTAGATTCGTTTAGTCTAACATAATCATTTTCCTGAAGCCATGTTTCAGTTAAAGCTAGAAGATCAATATTAAAGTCGCCAATTAATTCATTTATTAAAAGAGATTTGGAGGAGAGGGACCTGATGTTTAGCAGTCCACATTTTACACACTTATCATTTTGTTTATTTGCGACACATGTATTTATTTTTATTAAGTTATGAGATCTGACGCCTTTCCTATCAGAGTTTAGTTGAGTTTTATTTGTGCTTTTTATACATTTATTTTGTTTATTTGCGACACATGTATTTATTTTTATTAAGTTAGGAGATCTGATACCTTTCCTATCAGAGTTTAGGTGTGTTTTATTTGTGCTTTTTGTACGTGGGGCACACACAGTCTCAGCCTGTTTGGAGCTGTTCTCGCTAACAGAGCAGTGCCTCACTAGTCTACTCTGCTCCCTAGCGTCACTGACACTCCCTGAGCTATTCTGTGTGCTAGTCTTACCTGATGGTCATCTAAGGCTAGCAATTATATTCTGAGCTAACAGGGAGGAGCCAGCCGCTGTGGGATGGATGCCGTCACTACGTATAAGCCTGGGCTTCCCCTCAAATGCCCTCCAGTTGTCTATGAAGACGACACCATTCTGCGGGCACCAATTGGACAACCACTGGTTGACGGCTGAAAAGCGGCTGAACATTTCACAATTGGCATAATTTGGAAGGGGCCAGAGAAGTACACGGACTCCGACATCGACTTAGCCAAATCACAAACTGCCGCTATCTGCAACTTCACCACCTCTGACTGACCGCGCCGAGTATCGTTACCCCCCGCGTGTATAACGATCCGGCGGTACCTGTTCTTACTTCTCTTTAAAAGCCTCAGATTCCCCTCGATGTCGCCCAGTCTGGCTCCAGGGTAACACCGTGTGGAAGCTGCAGGCAGTTCCACGTCCCTGACTATGGAGCTCCCTATGACTAGAGTGTCCCGCGTCCAGCTCAGGGGGGAGAACCTGTTCTGGACGGGAAGCTCCCTACTGGTCTCCTGCAGTCCTACTCTCAGCCCTGTGTCCCTGATCTCCTGCAGTCCTACTCTCAGCCCTGTGTCCCTGGTCTCCTGCAGTCCTACTCTCAGCCCTGTGTCCCTGGTCTCCTGCAGTCCTACTCTCAGCCCTGTGTCCCTGATCTCCTGCAGTCCTACACTCAGCCCTGTGTCCCTGATCTGCAGTCCTACACTCAGCCCTGTGTCCCTGATCTCCTGCAGTCCTACACTCAGCCCTGTGTCCCTGGTCTGCAGTCCTACTCTCAGCCCTGTGTCCCTGGTCTCCTGCAGTCCTACTCTCAGCCCTGTGTCCCTGATCTGCAGTCCTACACTCAGCCCTGTGTCCCTGATCTCCTGCAGTCCTACACTCAGCCCTGTGTCCCTGGTCTCCTGCAGTCCTACACTCAGCCCTGTGTCCCTGATCTGCAGTCCTACTCTCAGCCCTGTGTCCCTGGTCTCCTGCAGTCCTACTCTCAGCCCTGTGTCCCTGATCTCCTGCAGTCCTACACTCAGCCCTGTGTCCCTGATCTGCAGTCCTACACTCAGCCCTGTGTCCCTGGTCTCCTGCAGTCCTACTCTCAGCCCTGTGTCCCTGGTCTCCTGCAGTCCTACTCTCAGCCCTGTGCCCCTGGTCTCCTGCAGTCCTACTCTCAGCCCTGTGTCCCTGATCTGCAGTCCTACACTCAGCCCTGTGTCCCTGATCTGCAGTCCTACACTCAGCCCTGTGTCCCTGGTCTCCTGCAGTCCTACTCTCAGCCCTGTGTCCCTGGTCTCCTGCAGTCCTACTCTCAGCCCTGTGTCCCTGGTCTCCTGCAGTCCTACACTCAGCCCTGTGTCCCTGATCTGCAGTCCTACTCTCAGCCCTGTGTCCCTGGTCTCCTGCAGTCCTACACTCAGCCCTGTGTCCCTGGTCTCCTGCAGTCCTACTCTCAGCCCTGTGTCCCTGGTCTCCTGCAGTCCTACTCTCAGCCCTGTGTCCCTGGTCTCCTGCAGTCCTACTCTCAGCCCTGTGTCCCTGATCTGCAGTCCTAGTCTTAGCCCTGCGCCTGCGTCTAACTGTCACAAAACTGTCCTGGTCTGGTCCCGGCTGCACGGGATGTGCCGGGGGGCTGCTCTTGCTAGCTGCGCTCATGCTAATGCGGTCCGCGGTCCCTGCTACTGCCTGACTATAACTCGGCTTCAGCGCCTCCAATGAGCGGATCCGCGTTTCTAACTCTGTAACCCTGGCCTCGAGGACGGCCACTACGCTGCACTTAGCGCAACTATCCCTGTCACTATCAAATAAGCCAGGGTTCTCACTCCACATGTGGCAACTAGAACAGGAAAGGGGGGCGAGAGTTTTAGCCATGATGCTAGGCTAGATCAGGCTGAAACTACAAGCTGAACCTACAGAGAGAGAGAGGCTTAGACCACGAATTACGGAGCACTAGATGCTGAATAAACTTCGATGGTTTGACGAAGTACTCAGGCACTAGTTTAGATGTTGTAATCGTGGATTAACAGATTCAGTAGAGAGACGCTAGTAACAGTGCTTGCAAAACAGAATTCACTCACCGGAAATGACGTCACCGACCAACCCGATCACATCATAAGTTGAGGTGTTGAGTCCAGCGCAGTGACCAGGCACAGGGCTGTGACAGAGGCCCATATGGAGGCACTGGGGCTGGGACAGACTGAGGCTCACTGCAGCCTGGAGAAAGTCTTTAGACCCCAGCTCTATAAAATACCCCAGAAATGTTATTGGATATTGGAATATGTTTATAGCAAATAATTTACGAAAATATATAACTTACAATCATGGAGGAATTTGAATTTTTAGTTGCATTATCTGAGTGATAATATTCTAAAACAGTAGAATTTTTGTTCGCAGGATTTGTTCTTCCAGAAGACCATCTTCAGTTAAGAAAAAGTTTCGTGAATGCCAAAAATGTTTGTAAGAAGGCCTTTAGTGCAAATTTGTTCGTAAGAACATTTCATGAATGAAGTCCACTGTCTGCACTGACCTGATTTTCTGCATGTGTGACACACGAAAACTTGTATCTACACAGACTGTGCAGAAATGAGCGTGAGCCCTTTTAGTAAAGTAGCTAGCTTCTATTTTGATTGTGTGATGCTGTATGACCTGCAGACTATAAACAAAGCTGAAGTTCTCAGCTTGATTTTGTGTGATCAAAGAAACCAAAGCAGTTCAAACCAGTGTACAGTGTGCTGGTCACGAGAACATTAGAAGTTATCTAAGACTCTACTCCTTGTTTGAAAACTCACAGATCCATCATCTTTCTTTCAAACTCATGGTGCATTCTGGGAAACACCAAGTTTACTCTCTTCGAAATGACCAGTGTTACAAACAACTGTGCATGGAGACAACACGGACACCCTGAGCCTCATTATGGGATGTCCCCTGAGTATATACTGTTTGTGTGCATGGCTGTATGTGTCCTAAGGGCTTGTGTGGTTGTTACAGAATGTTTTGGTGATATCCTTCCTCCACAGGGACTCATTAAATGCCCCTCTGATCCACCAGGACCTTTTAGTCCAGTTTGTTTGTTTAAACTTTCCACATGTCCATCATCTCATTACTCTTGTGTTTTTTTTTTATCATGGAAGTGGTTCTCTAAGTTTCCAGTAAATTTTAATTATATGGCAACTTTCACAGCTTGGGCAACTATGGGTAGAAACATGCAAACTCCACACAGAAATGTCCTTGGAAGTTGGACCCGGAACCTTCCTGCTCTGTGCCAGCCTCTGTGCCAACACTACAGTGAAACCGCTAAATAATTCACTATGGAGAGAAAGTGTGGAGTCAACTACTCAGTGAGAAGGTCATTGTTCAGGCTGTAAATGCGGGAGGTGCTTAAAGCCTTTTACTGACCCTGACTCAGTATCATTTAACTGATTCTGATTCCTACCTTCAGAATAAAAAAATAAAAAAATCTCCTCTGTGAACTAACCACACACACCAGTCTTCCAGTTTTGGTCCATATCAAAAGGTCAAAAGTAGTCGACTGAACTGAAAAAGCCTCTTCTTCCTTAGAATTTTATTCAGAACTTTGTTTTTGAAAGCACTGACCTCAGCAACCTTATTCTTGTGGATGTGGGGTACCAATTATCGTGATTACTGTAATTCAGGTGGAAATATAATATCCATCCATCCATCCATCCATCCATACATTGGCTGTGATTGGTCAGAACAGCACGGTTCTGACGTCACAGGTTTTGCAGGATAAGGCCAGCATTCAGGAAATAACTGAAATAACATGATATCGTATCGTCAAAGGTCTCTCAATAATATGGACCATGCAGCTGCCACAACAGTCTGCACCTCGCCGCTTCCTGGGGCAGCAGCAGCGAGGTGCTTTACACCTCTCACCTGGATCTCGCCGTTTCCCGGGGCCGTGGGACCAGCCACTAGCAACACATTCTGAGTTGGGGATGCAATATTATATGTCTGCCCTGTAGTGGAGGGGATTGTGAATGAAATTTGACCCTATTTGACAAAACCGGCCGTTTTATTCAGAACAGCATCTTGTTGACTTAAGTCGACACAAATTGCATGAACTGACTCATGCACAGCCCTGCACCGAACCAAACAACCCACACCCAAATGGTTCAGTACGAATACATGTACCGCGACACCCCTAGTACCGTAAGGTTCATACTGTGACAATATCGTATCGTGAGACTTGGATATTGTTACATCTCTACTGTTAGTTAGACAGTGTTATGGATTTCACTGTTTGGTTATAGTGCCAAAAAATGTGAGTAACTGTAATACATGTAATTTGGTATTTGAGTGCTGGAGTATTCCCTGGGGTTTGGTCTGCAGTTGGGTCCTTCACAGATAAAAACCTGGGTCTGAGTTCAGTCTGGACCTGGGCTCAGGTGGAGCAGGTGCTGTTTAAGTCATTGTTGCATTAAACAGGATGTCGATGTTGGTACATAGACAGTAATGGAAATATGAACATTCAAGATAGAAGCTGTTTTTATTAACACGAAAGATATTTTGTTATTGATAAAAAAGGTGTTTTGGTGAAGTCTACAGTCTGAAATCTACATACATTTGCGGTCTTTTGTTATGTTTATTTTTAACTTTTTCTCCTAGTGTGAAACAAAGCCATGCGATTTGCTCAAATGTAGGAATATATTGTATTTTAAAGGGTGTTTAACAAATCATTTCAATGCATATTTAAGCTGTATTCTGAATTCAATGTTCACACTACATTTGATTTTTCTATAGGATTTTTTAAATAGTAATACTTTCAACAGTTTGAACCAGATTTTAAAAGAAGTTTTCTTTTCCTAAGTCGAACAATTGAACCAAGCACACTTTTTTATTGCAGTCTGTGTTTTACTTGATATTATTTCACATTAACACTTTAAATGATTTTAATGTTGTATTGTTCATGAAATGGCTGTCAGCTAAATTGTGGTTTTAGTTTTTTCTGTGGTGTGTTCTATACATTTCTAAAGACCTGGATACACTCACGTTAAGCCTATGTTAAATACTGAATGTTCTCTTTTGTTTTTTTGTTTTACTAAAGAACTGCCGTGCAACATATGAAACAGTTATTCCAGTCACTTTAGAGCAGTGGTGAAAGCTACAGCTGAAACATGTCAAACCTCACTAACTTCACTCACTTCACACTGACGGCGTACTTGGACCTGGGCATGTTCAGATACCTGGTGTTCTTGCTGCTGCTGGTGCTGTACGTGCTGACTTTAAGCTCTAACCTGCTGCTCATAATGGTGATAGTTCTGAACCGTACTTTGGTCGAGCCCATGTACTTGTTCCTGTGCAGTCTTTTCCTGAGTGAACTGTATGGCTCCACCATGTTGTTTCCAATGCTCCTCCACCACGTCCTATGGCAGCTCCACCAGATCTCTGTTTCCTTCTGTTTTCTCCAGATCTACTGCCTTCATTCCTACGCCACAATTGAATACCTCAGTCTTGCTGTTTTATCATACGACCGCTACATTGCAATCTGCTTCCCCCTGCAGTACCATAGTCACATGAGCAGGGCCCGAATTATGAAACTTATTGTCACCACGTGGCTTTATGGCTTTTTGATTGTTTTGACCACTGAAGGCATCACTACGTCTCTTAAGTTGTGTGATAATCAAATTCCTAAAGTGTACTGTGATAATTACTCTGTTGTACGTATGGCCTGTTCTGATGTTTCCTTTGTAAACATCCATGGATTAATTGTTACCTTTGTCACCATCGCCTTCCCCTTCCTCTATATGGTGTTCACCTACCTGTGCATCCTCAGAGTGTGTTTCTCTGGGTCCAAGTCTCTGCAGCAGAAGGCTCTGAGCACCTGTGTGCCTCACCTGGTGACCATTATCAACTTCACCATCGGGGGCAGCTTTGAGCTGGTGCAAAGCCGGTTCAACATGAAGTCTGTGTCTATGGCCTTGAGGGTCTTCCTGTCTCTGTACTGCATCTCCAGCCAGCCCCTGATCAGCCCACTGATCTACGGATTCAACATCTCTAAACTTAGGTCGCTGTGTAAAGGCCTGCTGCTCGCACAACTGCACCGCAGATAGAAATCTACACTGAGGCAACATAGGTTCCCATGTAGAGTGATTGGCTAACAACCAGAAGGTTAACAGTTCAAAACCAACTGTTGTTGTGTCCCAGACACTTTATCCACCTTGCACAACTATGAATGCTCTGTGTCTTCACACAATGACAATATACTCTGGGCAGAGAACCTCTGACTTTGGATCAAGTGAGAAACTCCCTGAGGAATGACTAATACAACACAATCATTTAAAAAAAGATTTATTTTAGATATCAACAAATGTTCTCGAAATCCAATTCATTATTGTTACATAATAAAAAAATAAAATTAAACTACAATGAACTTATAATGGCAGGAGACCTTAATTGGGATTGGCTAAACACAGCTTCTGAAGAGTTTAAATCCTTCTGTGACTCTGTAAATTTTAGCCAGTTGATCAATCAACCAACTAGGCCAAACATTAAATGCCCTAAAAAGTCCACTTTGATTGATTTAATTCTAACAAATGCCCCGCACAAGTTCTCTTCCTTGGGTGTTTTCTGCAATGACTTGAGTGACCATTGTGTAGTTGCAGCCTGCAGAGACACAAAAATCCCTAAATGTAAACCTCGTATTATTTTTAAGAGGAATTTGAAGAAATTTAATGAACAAGCCTATCATCATGACTTGTCCTTGGTTAAATGGGAACATATAGGCCTGTTGCCAGATGTTGAAATTGCTTGGACCTTTTTTAAGGAAAACTTTGAGAAAATTGTAAACAAACATGCTCCTTTAAGGAAAGTCAGAGTGAAGGGGCGAGAAAACCCCTGGTTCTCCCCAGAATTGTCTGATGTCATCCATCAGCGTAATGTGGCATGGGCCAAAGCTAGAAAAAGTGATTCTGCCAGTGATTGGTCTATTTTCAGACAACTAAGAAATAAATGCACATCTCTTAAAAAGGCCAAATCAGAATATTACTTATCGGTCACAACTGAGAACCTAAATAACCCATTGAAATTTTGGAAAGTTATTAAGTCTTCATCTGTGAACAAAAGCCCCCAGGTTCTTCCCACTTTTGTTTTAAAAGACTCAGTCCCAGTTTATGACAGAACTGAGGTCTTAAATAGCTTTAATAAGCATTTTGTGTCATCTGGGTCTTTGTTTGACTCTACAGGACTTGCCTCTGTGCCTTATTGTACAAACTCTCAAATGTTTTCAGGAGAACCTTTTACATTTGTACCTTTTAGTGTGCAGCAAGTTCATAAGGCTCTCAAAACACTGAATCACAGAAAACCTCCTGGGCCAGATTTGATAGAGCCTTACTTTTTGAAAATGGCTGCTGATTTTATTGCACAGCCTCTTACAATACTTTTTAATCTATCAATTGAAAACAAAGAAATTCCTCCAGTCTGGAAGTCAGCATTTGTTGTTCCTCTGCTAAAAGGAGGTGATCCTGCAGTTTTAACTAACTACAGGCCAATATCAAATCTGTGCGTTTTGTCAAAAATTCTTGAATCCCTTGTTTGTGATCAACTTAAAGAGTTTCTATATTCTAATGATCTTCTTTCAAAACTGCAGTCAGGCTTCAGGAAAAAGCACAGTACCATCACCGCTGCTACAAAATTGATCAATGATATACTTGTTGCTCTTGATAAAAAGCAATACTGCGCTGCACTCTTTATTGATCTGTCAAAGGCGTTTGACACTGTGGACCACACAGTCATAAAGCAAAGGCTTAGCACTTTTGCTCTGTCAGATCATGTAGTCTCCTGGTTCACTAATTATTTGAGTGACAGGACCCAATGTATCAAATATGATGGTCTGTGCTCTGAATGTGTGAGTCTCCACAAGGGGGTGCCACAGGGTTCTATATTAGGACCTCTCCTATTCATTATGTATATTAATGATTTGGGACAAAATGTGTCCAGTGCTAACATGCACTTTTATGCCGATGACACAATCATTTACTGCTTCGGCTCATCTCCTCTTAATGCTGTTGAATCTCTGCAGAAAGCTTTTGATGTGGTGCAGCACACACTTCTGCAGCTAAAACTAGTGCTTAATGCTGACAAAACTAAACTAATGTTGTTCTCAAACTCTAGGAAGAATCTGCAAGATGTCCCCACAGTGTCCACTCTTGAGGGAAATGAAATTGAGGTGGTTCATTTGTACAAATATCTTGGTATCTTGCTTGATGATGCCCTGACTTTTAAACCCCACATTGAGAATCTTGTGAAGAAACTCAAATTGAAATTGGGTTTTTTATTCCGAAATAAATTTTGTTTTTCTTTTAAGGTTAAAAAGTGCCTTGTTACTGCAACTTTTTTATCCATTTTAGACTATGGTGACTTGCTGTATATGAATGCTTCAGCTCAATGTCTGAGTAAGATTGACTCTGTGTATCATGCTGCTTTGAGGTTTGTTACTAATTGCAGGACCTTGACCACCACTGTGAACTGTATTCCCGAGTAGGACGGCCGTCTTTATCCACTAGGAGATTGACTCACTTTTATACTTTTATCTACAAGGCCATGCTTGGACTACTGCCCTCCTACATCTGTAACTTAATCACACAGAGAAGTGTTGATTCTTATAGTTTGCGTGCGAATGATCAGTTGTTGCTCTCTGTTCCATTTGTTCGCACAGAGTTGGGAAAAAGGGCTTTTGTCTTCTCTGCCCCCTCGACATGGAACAAGCTGCAAAAGGACTGGAAATTAACAGAACTTACCGTAATTTCACGACCATAAGGCGCATATAAACGTCTTAGATTTTCTTCAAAATGAGCCACGCGCCCTTTCGTGCAGTGCGCCTTGTGTGAGGCGGACGTGATAGAAAAAGGGGTGCGCCCTGTGAGGCGGACGTGTTAGAAAAAGCATGAGAACGTTAAAGGGGGAAGTGTGGGCGTGGCTTGTGTATAAAAGAACAGGTATGTGCTTTATGCACAACATTGCTGTTTTAACAACCCTGAAAATGGCAAAGAGACACGCCTATGAAGCTCAATTTAAACTGACGGCGATCAGTTACGTCAGTTTAAATTGAGGGAACATGGGAATCGAGCCGCCGCGAGAAATTTCAACATTAACGAGTCGATGGTTCGTAAGTGGAGGAAGATGGAAAACGAACTGCGACAGGTGAAGAAGACGCAGCTGAGTTTCCGCGGAAATAAGGCGAGGTGGCCAGAGTTGGAGGCGAGACTCGAGCAGTGGATCATAGAGCAAAGAACGAGTGGCAGGAGCGTTTCGACGGTGACTATGCGCCTAAAGGCAGAAACGCTAGCGAAGGAGATGAAAATCGAACATTTCCAAGGAGGTCCGTCTTGGTGCTTCCGCTTTATGAGACGGTGCCATTTATCGATCCGGACCAGGACTACGGTAGCGCAGCAACGGCCGGCGGATTACAATGAAAAGCTGACAAACTTTCGCTCGTACTGCAGGAAGCACATCAGCGATAAACGGCTCCAACCAAGCCACATCACTAACATGGACGAGGTGCCGCTCACGTTCGACATCCCGAATAGTCACACGGTAGAGAAGACGGGGACCAGGACGGTGTCGATACGCACAACGGGGTGCGAAAGGGCTTCGTTTACTGTTGTGCTTGGCTGCCACGCCGATGGACAGAAACTGCCCCCGATGGTGATTTTTAAAAGAAAGACTTTGCCTAAGGAGAAGTTTCCAGCGGGAGTCATTGTTAAGGCAAACGAAAAGGGTTGGATGGACGAGCAAATGATGAAACAGTGGCTGAGGGAGGTGTATGTTCGGAGAGTGGGTGGTTTTTTCCACGCATCACCATCGCTTCTAATTTATGACTCTATGCGTGCTCATCTCACCGCTGACGTGAAAAAACAAGTGAAGCAAATGAACGCTACGCTTGCTGTGATTCCGGGAGGGCTGACGAAAGAAGTCCAACCGCTGGACATCGGCGTGAACCGGCCGTTCAAAGTAAGGATGCGAGCGGCATGGGAGCGATGGATGACCGAAGGAGACCACAGCTTCACGAAGGGTGGAAGGCAGCGCCGGGCGAGTTACGCTACAGTTTGCCAATGGATTGTAGATGCTTGGGCTAACGTGTCTGCTGGTACTGTTAAACAAGCTTTCGCAAAAGCCGGTATAATTTCTGAGGAGCCGCACGGTACAGACAGTGACTCCGACAGCGAGGAGCGAAGTGGACCTGCTATGGATTTTGTGCAGCTGTTCGATTCCGAAACAGAGGATGAGGACTTTGACGGATTTGAATAATGACTATTGTTTAATATTGTTGTAATTAGTACTTAAATAAAGCACAACCAAACTCAGTTTTGCTCCCTGTATATTTTTCAATACGCACATTTGCATGCTTGTTTGTGCGCCTTTTCGTACGGTGCGCTTTATGTGTGTGTTAAATACAGTAATGGCACACAAAACTGAGACTGCGCCTTTTCGTACGGTGCGCCGTATGGTCGTGAAATTACGGTATTTCATTGAATGGCTTTAAATCCAGACTGAGAGCACTTGAGACAGCCTCCATAAACTGTACCTGTTTTAACTAATCTGTATGCGATTTTAATTGTGTTGTAATTGTCTTTTTACTACCTGTGTTTAACTCATTTGTATGTAATTGTGTTGTAATTGTCTTTTTGCTGCCTCTTGGCCAGGGTTCCCTTGAAAAAGAGGTTTTTAATCTCAATGGGATTTCCCTGGTTAAATAAAGTTATATATAAGAAAGTGGTACTGTTGTCTCTGTCGTCTGGAGCTCTGGAAACTGCAAAAATCAAGTAGTAAACAAAACATTCCAGTGAGCGGTATAAAAATAAAACTCTATGAGCTCTAATTATGAACAAAGATCCTCAGAAAAAATGAAATAAAAGATGATTACGTTAAACTTTGATTTGAATGAGGCTAATGGGGGCAAAAAAATAAAACATTTGAAACTGGAAGTCAGCCATATTGGATCAAACCTGGGAATAATACATGCACACAGTGTTGTAATTAAGACATCTCCTTGCACATTTTTCATCCCACTTCAAATTTGTCCAAAAGACACTAAACCCATGTGCAAGTAAAGATGATCAATTCCATTCTGAATAGAACTTTGGGAGTGGTCATGGTGAAAAGTTCAAAAATATTTTCCCAGATGCATTTTTTGTTTGGAAAAAGCCAACAGCAGTGGCAGCTGGTGGTATATATTTTTGGGGGAAGTGCATAAGTCAAAATTATAAATATGTATTATGTGTAGGCTATATAAATTTATAACAAATGCCAGAAACAGACATTTTAGTCACTGTTTGCTGAACTTTATCTAGAGCACAACACACAGCCAAGCGCAAAGTTTACATAGCAACACAATCTGATGCACCTGCTCACACCCAACCGTAAAAACACACCGTAACACACCGTAACACACCGTAACACACTGCTCACAGTCAGCCCAACCTTCTCCAGGGGACTGATGCAGAGTGTGTCCTCTATCCACTGTCCTGTTGGTTCTGTCTCCAATATGTCTCGGTCCAATCCGGTCCACGCGTCACGGTCCTGGAGCCGAGTGCACGAGCTGTTCTAAAACTCGTCTTAATCCCACTTCAGTCTGAAAGTTACGCCAGTCCATATTAGCACCAGGGCACCGGGTAGACTTAAGCCCTCTGCACTACGCCCAGGTCAAACTTTTATGCCCAAAAACGACAGGGCAGCGAGTGACTTCCCCAGCTCTGGCAGCGACGGCCCCGGCGGCAGCGGATGCCGCGGCCCCAGCGGCGAGTGCCCCGGGACCCGGTCTGTGTCAGTGTGTCCTGCACTTTAGGTCTCTCCTCCCGCTCTCCTGTTTCGGTTTAGGTGAAAGTAGCTAGCAGCCATAGCACAGTTCTGTAGTTCTCCATTCATTAGCTTGTAGCATTAGCATGGCACCAGTGCAGAGTTGGGCACCTCCGTGAAGTGGCCCCCATCAAATGCAAACCTACACAAAAACTATGTCAATCGTTTGTGCTTTGTTTGTGCTGCAAAAAGTTTTGTTTGTGCTTCTTTAGTTTTGGAGAAATTAACTATTCTTTTATAGATCAAATTGGGGTCAGCCCCCAGGAAGCTTTAAAATGCACTAAAACAGTCCAAAATGGAGTCATTTGTTTGTGCTTCGTTTGTGCTGTTTTGTGCTGTGACAATTTTCATTTGTGCGAGTTTATTTCTAAAATGATTAATTATTATTTCTGTGGTAATTATAGGACGTCATTTCTGCTCAGCTGACGGCGGCAAACTCCACAAAACTAGTGAAGAGAAACGATCTCAGGCTGCAGAAAAGTTTGTATCAGTCTTTAGTCATTTGCTTTTACTTACTTATGGTTATTTATAGTTATATTCCAGCACAGGTCCCTATACGGGCACCTCTTCGCCGGACTCCGAGATGTATTTTTCTAGAGCGTATCTCGTATGACTTCCGGAGGTTGACATGGCAGCTTTAAAATCATCATATAAATTATCCTGGTTCTCCCAAAATTTATCTAGTCTTTTTTTGAAAGTGTTCAGTGTCTCTGCTTTCACAACACACTCAGGCAGATCATTCCACAGAGGGATAGATCTCTGCACAAAGGAGTTCCTCCGAAGAATACTGTTGAACCTCTCCGGAAAAATTTTCAATGTATTTCCCCTCCCACTTGTTCTGAATGTTGTATCTTTCCAGAGTTGCAGCATACTTGTGTGATCTATGTTGTATTTCCCACTGGTCAGTTTGTATAGTTCGATCACGTCTCCTCTTTTCCTTCTGTAACTTAAAGTGGGTAACTTCAGTTTCTTCAGTCTTTCTGGGTATGACAAGTTTTTCATTCCAGGTAGTTGTCTTGTTGCTCTTCTCTGAACCGCCTCGATTTGTTCTATATGCTTCATTTTGTATGGGGCCCAAACCGAGCTGGCGTATTCGAGGTGGGTTCTTACCATCGATTTGTATAGGGGGGTGAATGTTTCTGTGTCCATAAAATAGAAAGTTCTTCTGAGCATAGCAAATATTGATGTTGCCTTTTTACACTTTTCACTGATGTGTGTATCAAAGCTCAGCTCACTGTCTATAGTTACTCCTATGTCCTTTTCCTCTTGCACTTGCTCTAAGACTGTGTTGTTTATCTGGTATGTATAACTGCCAGCACTTTTCCCAATATGCATGTACTTGCATTTTTCTGGGTGAAATCTCAATAACCATTTATCACTCCATTCTTCCAATTTCTGTAGATCCTCTTGGAGAGTTGCTATGTTGTCCATGGTTTGAATAATATTGAATATTTTGGTGTCATCAGCGAAAAGATATACCTCAGATGATACGGAATCTGGTAGATCGTTGATGTATATCACAAACAGGAGTGGCCCCAGTACTGAACCCTGTGGGATGCCCGAAGTTACATCGCTCCACTCTGAAGCCTCACCGTTCACCACCACCTGCTGTTGCCTTCCTGATAGAAAGTCTGTAATCCACCGGTGAACTTGACCGTTAATTCCATAGGATTGTAGTTTTCCAAGTAATCGTTGGTGGGGTACTGTGTCAAACGCTTTTTGGAAATCCATATAGATACAGTCTATTGATAGGCCTTTGTCTAAAGCGTCTGTCCATGTATCAATGACTTTAAGTAGTTGCAGGGCTGTTGATCTTCCCGACATAAAGCCGTACTGTTTATCCGTGAACAGTTTGTGATTCTCCATATGCTTGATGATGTGTTCCCTCACTAAAGTCTCCATAACTTTGCATATGATTGACGTCAAGCTAACTGGCCTGTAGTTTCCTGCCAATCTGTTGTTCCCCTTCTTATATATGGCACTGACTTGAGCCCTTTTCCAACCCTCGGGGACACACCCTATCTTCATGGACTGATTAAACAGGATCGTCAGGGGTTTGGATATAGAGTCAGCTATCTCCCGGATAAATCCAGGGTGGATTCTGTCCATTCCAGGTGACTTATCAGGTTTCAATGCCTTCAGTAATTTTAATACTTCTGCCTCGGTAATTTCCATATTTCTGATATTTTCCACACCTCCCTTTGGTTCTAGCATAGGTATATTTCCTTCTGGTTCCACTGTGAACACACTACTGAAGAACTTTGATAGGATATTTGCCTTGTTTCTGTCATCACTCGTCGTTTCAGATTCATTACCTAACGGATCAATACATAGGTCCCCGATTCCTGCTCTTGTCTTGGATCTTGAGTTTATGTACTTCCATATCATCTTTGGGTTTGATTTTAATCTTGCCGATATTCCATGCTCAAAGTCTCGCCTTGCTTTCCTAGTAAGTTTCTTGACCTGGTTTCTGACTTTGTTGTATTGTTCTCTCACTCCTTGATCTCTTGTTATCACAAATTTCTTGGAGAGTCGGTTTTTTTCTCTAATTTTATTGAGCACTTCTTTGTCCAGAGGGAACTGTCTCTTCTTACCTACACCTGACTTGATGTGCTTAACTGGTACAAATCTATTCTCGGCCTCTGTTAGTTTTTCACAAAATGAGTTCCAGTTGATCTCAATCTCTCTATCCATAGGAAGTTCAGACTCCCAACCCACTTGATTGAGGGCCTTTCTTGCTTCGCTGTAATCTGCTTTATCATAACATTTCTTTGTTTTGCTGTTCTGTGTTATTTTTGAATAACATAGAAAGTCAAATACCATAACACAATGGTCGCTCTTACCTAATGGGCTCTGGTATTCAATGTTTGTTATCATATGCTCCTCATTTGTAAGAATCAGGTCCAAAAGATTCGGTCTGTCTGATCCTCTCCATCTAGTTGGTCTTTCCACATGTTGATATAGAAAATTGTCTTGGAAACACTGAACTAGCTTATAGTCTGATGTCTCCGTGTTATCTCCTGGTGTATTCCATGTGTTCCAGTCGATATTTGGGTAGTTAAAGTCCCCCATGGCTAGGTAATGTGAACATCCTAGACCGACTGATTCTGTGATTAAATCACAAAGCTTAAAGTTGTTTTGTTCAGTTCCACTCTCCGATCGGTATATGATTCCTATCAGTAGATCGTCCTTTCCATTTAGTTTCACCTTCACAAATAGGTTTTCTTGGAATTCTGTGTTCACCTTAACCTCAGTAGCATGGAGCGACTTATGTATGTATAGTATCATCCCTCTGCCTGTTTTATCTCCAATGTTCCTGGTAAACATCTGGTATTCATTCCCTGTGAGTAGCGTGAATTCTGCTGGGTTCAATTGATGGGTTTGGTTTTTTGGTTTGACTTCAGTTATTCCTATAACATGTGGCTGTTGATCCCTTATCCTAACTTCAAGTTCATGGAGTTTGTTCCTTAGTTGGTCTGCATTGGTATAATAGCACATCAACTTGTTAATAGATGCAGAACTATTTACATTATATACAGTTTGCTCTCTGCGTCTTGAGTTCCTTACTGGTCTTTTGGCAGCTTCGCCACCCTTCTTGCCCACGGCGGGCCTCGGACCTTGTACAAAAAATCTCCTTTTTCCTTGCTCTGAAGTTCTTTTGCTTCAAGGTAGAGTTTCCGCTCAATTTCTCTTTCTAGTTTAGTTAGGTCGTTGGCTATTCTAATGTTCTCCTTCTTGCTGGCTGGCTCTTGAAGTTTGTGTGCATTTCTGAATATTCTTCGTTTCGTCTCCTGATCTTTTAATTGGATCAATATCGGCCTCTGTGGTTTGTCCA
Organism: Odontamblyopus lacepedii; assembly: GCA_034769755.1. NCBI lineage: Eukaryota > Metazoa > Chordata > Actinopteri > Gobiiformes > Gobiidae > Odontamblyopus > Odontamblyopus lacepedii. The sequence continues at coordinate 40,363,380 of CM068357.1, forward strand.
CTTGTGGTTTATCCTTGTCCTGTGGTTTATCCTTGTCGGGTGGTTTATCTTTGTTGATTCTTCCCAGCCTGATTGGTTTGGCGTCCTTTAATTCATCTGGTTTTATGCCACATATTTCTAGAATTTCTATTACTGCATCCTTGTCATGGTCAAACCTTACTTGCGGCACTGGCGAGTCCTTTTCCTGAACACCATAAATTACTATATTGTTCTCCCGAGATTTTCTTTCTCCGATTTCAGACATCATAGTTTTCACATGTTCCGTGCTCGATGGTTTACTACTACCTACCCCTTCTGTATCATCTAGACATGACACTTTGTCTCCAATCATGGCCTCTACTTCTTTGTAGATAGGTCTCGTGTTTATATCTTTTTTGGTCTTTTCAAACTGAATATCCGTTTCCTTTTTCATCTGCTTCATTTGTGTTTTTATAGCTTCAATGTCCTCCTTCATTTTATCATTTTCATCCTTGACATTCTGGACGAACCGGAGGGTCATCATGACTTTTCCGTTGCATGCTTGGCAAAACCAATGTGTCTGTTCCCCCGATTCTGTTATAGCCTTATATCGCTCCTCAGATTGACTTTCACATGTATTGTGAAACCATTGTGCGCAAAATTCACACAGAAGTCCTTGATCCCTCGCTTTTACTGTCACTTTGCACTTTCCACACTTCTTATTTTTAGCAGTATCACCAAACAGTTCTGCCTTTGGAGTTGCCATTGTACATCAAATTATCTCTCCATCGATTGTTAATACAGTTTAAAGTTGGTTGCCAACGTAAGCAATAACAATAGAAAATCCAAGATGGCTGCCGCCGCTGTTGACGCTACTAGTTCCACCGAAAAACTCCGTATCCAAGTGCAATCCACCCAAAATTACGCCATCCTCAAAAAGGCACCGTCTCGGCACACCCCTCCACTGATCCGAGCCGCACTGCACGACCGCAATCCCCCCGAAACACTCCACTACATTCCACAACTCGTCCGTGAAAACTTTTCCATGCCGCCACATCACGTGACCGGAAGCTCGAAGCTTTTGATTCATATTTTATAATAACAAACTTTTCCACAGCATGAGATCGTTATAATTAATGATTTTAGAAATATACTCGCACAAATCTAAATTGTCATTGCACAAATGAAATACAAATGTTTTCTATCATTTTCTTCCTGTTTTGAGCTCTATTTAACATTTTGAGGGGCTGGATGACGTCATCGGCCGAAAATAAAACTGCAAATATCTTAAGAACCAAAATTGCACAAACAAAACTTTTTGCAGCACAAAACAGCACAAACAAATGACTCCATTTTGGACTGTTTTAGTGCATTTTTAAGCTTCCTGGGGGCTGACCCCAATTTGATCTATAAAAGAATAGTTAATTTCTCCAAAACTAAAGAAGCACAAACGAAACTTTTTGCAGCACCAAACAGCACAAACAAAGGTTCTATTTAAAAATAATGGCTCTCTAGCGCTCTCTGTTTCCCTCATTATTATTATTATTATTATTATTATTATTATTATTATTATTATTTTTATTTATAGGTACAATATAAACAGCTATGACATAAAACTGCTCTACATCGCCCCCTTGAAAATTTTTATGGAGCCAAAAAATTAATTTTGTCGTAGACCATAAAGATTTGGCCCAGAAATCCTTCTGGCAATATTGAACAAAAAAATCCAATGACAACATACCTATTTGCAATCAGGTTTCCATGGCAACATTTGTCATAGACATACATGGGATTAACTGGGATGAAAAAAAGTTTGTGACAGACAATTGAAATTTGGTCCACATTGGGTTTGTAACTCTGTCTGCCTCTGGGAATCATCAGTCTGAAGAACTATAATTAATGGACCACAGCTCCTGACGCACAGATTCTGAAGTCAGTCTTAGTTTAACCGCATCATGTCTTCATGATTTTCATTTTACTGTTTGTTATATAGCTGCTCTTTTTTTTTAAATATCATCTTATCTTCTGCTTTTTCACTCTGCACATTATCAACAGTAATATGACTTTCATGGGACACATTATTGGCCTTTTGAATTATTTGACTTTTTTGTCTAATATTCAGTGAGTCAGTAGATGTGCTTAATGTAAAGATGCATTTGTTATTGAGTCAAATGATTAGAGTCATTGTAGTTTAAATGTCCATTTATTACATCATATTCAAAAATCACATTTCTATGAATGATTGTAATCTTGTGGACATAAGATTGATCAAGGACATGGAGCCAGCTGAAGAGAAATGGTTTTGATTTGTGGAATGATCCTTTCCAGTATCCATTACATTCAATGGAATTGCATTACTTATCGTGGTGATCAACTTTTGTTTGTTTTTAATTAGGAAAATATTACAATAACACTTTTCAAAAATGTACCAAATAATTATGAGAGGTTATTGCTCAATTAGAATGAGCTGAACTTTTGTTGTTGTTAAGATTTGATAGAATGGAACATATATTTAAATAAATGTTAATCAAAGAGTCAGTCATTTCAAGCCAGTCCTCTGCCACTCTCTGTAGGTTTGGAGAAGATTACACTATTTTTCGTATTTAAAGTCTGTAAAATTTATGTTCAAGAGATAAAAATTGAAACCATTTTTAATTATTTCCAAACAAAATCAAACAAGGAAAAAAAACATTAGGTTTTTTCCAGACATCTCTTGTTTTGCAGAGTAATAATTCTGATGTTTGCGCATTATTTTCTTCAAATGTTAAATTTATCTATTCTTTAAAACATAGACTTATTACTCATTTAGTGGACTGATAAACAGAACTTTATTCTGAGGTTTTCAAAGTTAGTGGGCATGTTATAGAAGTAAAAGTGTTATGTGGCTTTGATTCAAACCATGACAAATGATAAGCTTTCTTTTTTCTACAGTCAGTGCTGGTGAACGCTAAAGTGACTGAGTGATTTGCTTTGTCTTACAACATGTCAAACCTCACTCACTTCACTCACTTCACACTGACGGCGTACTTGGACCTGGGCATGTTCAGATACCTGGTGTTCTTGCTGCTGCTGGTGCTGTACGTGCTGACTTTAAGCTCTAACCTGCTGCTCATAATGGTGATAGTTCTGAACCGTACTTTGGTCGAGCCCATGTACTTGTTCCTGTGCAGTCTTTTCCTGAGTGAACTGTATGGCTCCACCATGTTGTTTCCAATGCTCCTCCACCACGTCCTATGGCAGCTCCACCAGATCTCTGTTTCCTTCTGTTTTCTCCAGATCTACTGCCTTCATTCCTACGCCACAATTGAATACCTCAGTCTTGCTGTTTTATCATACGACCGCTACATTGCAATCTGCTTCCCCCTGCAGTACCATAGTCACATGAGCAGGGCCCGAATTATGAAACTTATTGTCACCACGTGGCTTTATGGCTTTTTGATTTTTTTGACCACTGCAGGCATCACTACGTCTCTTAAGTTGTGTGATAATCAAATTCCTAAAGTGTACTGTGATACTTATTCTGTTGCACGTATGGCCTGTTCTGATGTTTCCCTTGTAAACATCCATGGATTAATTGTTACCTTTGTCACCATCGCCTTCCCCTTCCTCTATATGGTGTTCACCTACCTGTGCATCCTCAGAGTGTGTTTCTCTGGGTCCAAGTCTCTGCAGCAGAAGGCTCTGAGCACCTGTGTGCCTCACCTGGTGACCATTATCAACTTCACCATCGGGGGCAGCTTTGAGCTGGTGCAAAGCCGGTTCAACATGAAGTCTATGTCTATGGCCTTGAGGGTCTTCCTGTCTCTGTACTGCATCTCCAGCCAGCCCCTGATCAGCCCACTGATCTACGGATTCAACATCTCTAAACTTAGGTCGCTGTGTAAAGGCCTGCTGCTCGCACAACTGCACCGCAGATAGAAATCTACACTGAGGCAACATAGGTTCCCATGTAGAGTGATTGGCTAACAACCAGAAGGTTAACAGTTCAAAACCAACTGTTGTTGTGTCCCAGACACTTTATCCACCTTGCACAACTATGAATGCTCTGTGTCTTCACACAATGACAATATACTCTGGGTTGAGCAGAGAACCTCTGACTTTGGATCAAGTGAGAAACTCCCTGAGGAATGACTAGTACAACACAATCATTTTTTAAAAGATTTATTTTAGATATAAACAAATGTTCTCAAAATCCAATTCATTATTGTTACATAATAAAAACATAAGAAAGTGGTACTGTTGTCTCTGTCGTCTGGAGCTCTGGAAACTGCAAAAATCAAGTAGTAAACAAAACATTCCAGTGAGCGGTATAAAAATAGAACTCTATGAGCTCTAATTATGAACAAAGATCCTCAGAAAAAATGAAATAAAAGATGATTACGTTAAACTTTGATTTGAATGAGGCTAATGGGGGCAAAAAAATAAAACATTTGAAACTGGAAGTCAGCCATATTGGATCAAACCTGGGAATAATACATGCACACAGTGTTGTAATTAAGACATCTCCTTGCACATTTTTCATCCCACTTCAAATTTGTCCAAAAGACACTAAACCCATGTGCAAGTAAAGATGATCAATTCCATTCTGAATAGAACTTTGGGAGTGGTCATGGTGAAAAGTTCAAAAATATTTTCCCAGATGCATTTTTTATTTGGAAAAAGCCAACAGCAGTGGCAGCTGGTGGTATATATTTTTGGGGGAAGTGCATAAGTCAAAATTATAAATATGTATTATGTGTAGGCTATATAAATTTATAACAAATGCCAAAAACAGACATTTTAGTCACTGTTTGCTGAACTTTATCTAGAGCACAACACACAGCCAAGCGCAAAGTTTACATAGCAACACAATCTGATGCACCTGCTCACACCCAACCGTAAAAACACACCGTAACACACCGTAACACACTGTAACACACTGCTCACAGTCAGCCCAACCTTCTCCAGGGGACTGATGCAGAGTGTGTCCTCTATCCACTGTCCTGTTGGTTCTGTCTCTAATATGTCCCGGTCCAATCCGGTCCACGCGTCACGGTCCTGGAGCCGAGTGCACGAGCTGTTCTAAAACTCGTCTTAATCCCACTTCAGTCTGAAAGTTACGCCAGTCCATATTAGCACCAGGGCACCGGGTAGACTTAAGCCCTCTGCACTACGCCCAGGTCAAACTTTTATGCCCAAAAACGACAGGGCAGCGAGTGACTTCCCCAGCTCTGGCAGCGACGGCCCCGGCGGCAGCGGATGCCGCGGCCCCAGCGGCGAGTGCCCCGGGACCCGGTCTGTGTCAGTGTGTCCTGCACTTTAGGTCTCTCCTCCCGCTCTCCTGTTTCGGTTTAGGTGAAAGTAGCTAGCAGCCATAGCACAGTTCTGTAGTTCTCCATTCATTAGCTTGTAGCATTAGCATGGCACCAGTGCAGAGTTGGGCACCTCCGTGAAGTGGCCCCCATCAAATGCAAACCTACACAAAAACTATGTCAATCGTTTGTGCTTCGTTTGTGCTGTTTTGTGCTGCAAAAAGTTTTGTTTGTGCTTCTTTAGTTTTGGAGAAATTAATTATTCTTTTATAGATCAAATTGGGGTCAGTCCCCAGGAAGCTTTAAAATGCACTAAAACAGTCCAAAATGGAGTCATTCGTTTGTGCTTCGTTTGTGCTGTTTTGTGCTGTGACAATTTTCATTTGTGCGAGTTTATTTCTAAAATGATTAATTATTATTTCTGTGGTAATTATAGGACGTCATTTCTGCTCAGCTGACGGCGGCAAACTCCACAAAACTAGTGAAGAGAAATGATCTCAGGCTGCAGAAAAGTCTGTATCAGTCTTTAGTCATTTGCTTTTGATTCATATTTTATAATCAGAATCAGAATCAGAATCAGAATTACTTTTATTCATCCCCGAGGGGAAATTTTCTTTGTTACAGATGCAACCGACCAAGAGCATGTAGATCAAACAAGTTACAAAATAAGCTAAATACAATAAGATAAAAGATAAAATAGCTCTCTCTGGTAATTATTTACATCAGTGACATATTTATGACTATATACATGTGTGAGCAGGGAATAGGATGAAAAGGATTGAGTAGTTTGTGAGTTAAAGTGCAGCGTTCAACAGTTTGATGGCGACAGGCAGGAAAGATTTCCTGTGTCTCTCAGTGGAGCAGCGGCAGCCGCAGTCTATGGCTGAAAGAGCTCCTCTGATTGGCCAGCACCTTGTGGAGGGGGTGGGAGGGAGAGTCCAGGATAGTCCAGATTTTGTCCAGTATTCTCCTGTCCAACACCACCGCAAGAGAGTCCAGCTCCTCCCCCACAACATGTCCAGCCTTACTAATGATCTTCTCGAGTCTATTAGTGTCCCTCAGGCGCAGACTGCTGCCCCAGCAGACTACAGCGTACATGATGGCACTGGCCTCCATAGACTCGTAGAACATCCTGAGCATTGTCCTGCAGATGTCAAAGGACCTCAGCCTCCTCAGGAAATAGAGGCGGCTCTGGCCCTTCTTGTAAACCGCGTCCACGTTCCTGCTCCAGTCCAGTTTATTGTCCAAGTTCACCCCCAGGTACTTGTACTCCTCCACCACGTCCACACTGACCCCCCGGATGGAGATGGGGGTCACAGCAGCTTTGGTCCTCCTAAGGTCCACCACCAGTTCCTTTGTCTTCATCACGTTGAGCTGGAGGTGGTTCTCCTCACTCCAAGTGACAAAGTTGTCCACTACAGTCCTGTACTCCTCCTCGTCACCCCCGCTGATGCATCCCACCACTGCAGAGTTGTCAGAAAACTTCTGAAGGTGGCAAGACTGGCTGCAGTAGTTGAAGTCCGTGGTGTAGAGGGTGAAGAGGAAGGGAGACAGGACTGTCCCCTATGGAGCCCCAGTGTTGCTGACCACCCTGTCCGACACACAGCTCTGCAAACGCACATACTGTGATCTTCCAGTGAGGTAATCCACAATCCAGGACACCAAGGAGGCATCCACCTGCATCACTGCCAGCTTCTCAGCCAGCAGAGCCGGCCTGATGGTGTCGAACGCACTGGAGAAGTCAAAAAACATGATCCTCACAGTGGCAGCCGGCTTGTCCAGGTGGGAGTAGACTCTGTGGAGTAGGGTCAGGATGGCGTCATCTACTCCAAGGTGGGGCTGGTAGGCAAACTGGAGAGGGTCTTGCAGATGTTGGACCATAGGCCTCAGCTGCTGCAGGACGAGTCGTTCCAGAGTCTTCATGATGTGGGAGGTCAGTGCCACGGGCCTGTAGTCCTTAGGGTCGCTGGGGCGCAGCGTCTTCGGGACAGGGACGAGGCACGATGTCTTCCATAGCAGGGGGACTCTCTGAAGACTCAGGCTCAGGCTGAAGATCTGGTGCAGAACATCACTGAGCTGGGGAGCACAGCCCTTCAGGACTCTGGGGCTCACTCCATCAGGTCCTGGTGCTTTCCCGGCCTTCAGTCTCTGCAGTTGACACCTCACCTGCTCCTCAGTGACAGTCAGTGTGGAGGTGTCAGGAGGGGGAGGGGTGGTGTCGTCTGAGGTGTGAGCTGGGTCTTCCACAGGAGACGGGGGAGGGAGGGGTAGGGGGCTGACTGCTGCTGGCTGGAGCTGGACAGTTCCTGCAGTGTCAAAGCGATTGAAGAAGATGTTGAACTCATTAGCTGTGTTCACGTCTCCCTGAACGCTTCCCCCTCGGGTCGGCTTGTGTCCCGTGATGGTCCTCATGCCTCTCCACACTTTCCTCATGTTGTTCTGCTGAAGTTTCCACTCCAGCTTCCTCCCATGTCTCTGTCTGGCCTGGCTCCGCTGCACCTTCAGTTTCTTCTGAGCAGCCCGGGCCTCCTCCTTGTTTCCCGAGCTGCAGGCCTTCCTCTTCCCAATGAGTGTGGCTTTAATGTCCTTGGTTATCCATGGCTTGTTGTTTGGATAACAGCTCACAGTCTTTGTTGGGAATAACAAACTTTTCCACAGCATGAGATCGTTATAATTAATGATTTTAGAAATATACTCGCACAAATCTAAATTGTCACTGCACAAATGAAATACAAACGTTTTCTATAATTTTCTTCCTGTTTTGAGCTCTATTTAACATTTTGAGGGGCTGGATGACGTCATCGGCCGAAAATAAAACTGCAAATATCTTAAGAACCAAAATTGCACAAACAAAACTTTTTGCAGCACAAAACAGCACAAACGAATGACTCCATTTTGGACTGTTTTAGTGCATTTTTAAGCTTCCTGGGGGCTGACCCCAATTTGATCTATAAAAGAATAGTTAATTTCTCCAAAACTAAAGAAGCACAAACGAAACTTTTTGCAGCACCAAACAGCACAAACAAAGGTTCTATTTAAAAATAATGGCTCTCTAGCGCTCTCTGTTTCCCTCATTATTATTATTATTATTATTATTATTATTATTATTATTATTATTTATAGGTACAATATAAACAGCTATGACATAAAACTGCTCTACATCGCCCCCTTGAAAATTTTAATGGAGCCAAAAAATTTATTTTGTCGTAGACCATAAAGATTTGGCCCAGAAATCCTTCTGGCAATATTGAACAAAAAAATCCAATGACAACATACCTATTTGCAATCAGGTTTCCATGGCAACATTTGTCATAGACATACATGGGATTAACTGGGATGAAAAAAAAGTTTGTGACAGACAATTGAAATTTGGTCCACATTGGGTTTGTAACTCTGTCTGCCTCTGGGAATCATCAGTCTGAAGAACTATAATTAATGGACCACAGCTCCTGACGCACAGATTCTGAAGTCAGTCTTAGTTTAACCGCATCATGTCTTCATGATTTTCATTTTACTGTTTGTTATATAGCTGCTCTTTTTTCTTTTTTTTTTTAAAATATCATCTTATCTTCTGCTTTTTCACTCTGCACATTATCAACAGTAATATGACTTTCATGGGACACATTATTGGCCTTTTGAATTATTTGACTTTTTTGTCTAATATTCAGTGAGTCAGTAGATGTGCTTAATGTAAAGATGCATTTGTTATTGAGTCAAATGATTAGAGTCATTGTAGTTTAAATGTCCATTTATTACATCATATTCAAAAATCACATTTCTATGAATGATTGTAATCTTGTGGACATAAGATTGATCAAGGACATGGAGCCAGCTGAAGAGAAATGGTTTTGATTTGTGGAATGATCCTTTCCAGTATCCATTACATTCAATGGAATTGCATTACTTATCGTGGTGATCAACTTTTGTTTGTTTTTAATTAGGAAAATATTACAATAACACTTTTCAAAAATGTACCAAATAATTATGAGAGGTTATTGCTCAATTAGAATGAGCTGAACTTTTGTTGTTGTTAAGATTTGATAGAATGGAACATATATTTAAATAAATGTTAATCAAAGAGTCAGTCATTTCGAGCCAGTCCTCTGCCACTCTCTGTAGGTTTGGAGAAGATTACACTATTTTTCGGATTTAAAGTCTGTAAAATTTATGTTCAAGAGATAAATATTGAAACCATTTTTAAATTATTTCCAAACAAAATCAAACAAGGAAAAAAAACATTAGGTTTTTTCCAGACATCTCTTGTTTTGCAGAGTAATAATTCTGATGTTTGCGCATTATTTTCTTCAAATGTTAAATTGATCTATTCTTTAAAACATAGACTTATTACTCATTTAGTGGACTGATAAACAGAACTTTATTCTGAGGTTTTCAAAGTTAGTGGGGGCATGTTATAGAAGTAAAAGTGTTATGTGGCTTTGATTCAAACCATGACAAATGATAAGCTTTCTTTTTTCTACAGTCAGTGCTGGTGAACGCTAAAGTGACTGAGTGATTTGCTTTGTCTTACAACATGTCAAACCTCACTCACTTCACTCACTTCACACTGACGGCGTACTTGGACCTGGGCATGTTCAGATACCTGGTGTTCTTGCTGCTGCTGGTGCTGTACGTGCTGACTTTAAGCTCTAACCTGCTGCTCATAATGGTGATAGTTCTGAACCGTACTTTGGTCGAGCCCATGTACTTGTTCCTGTGCAGTCTTTTCCTGAGTGAACTGTATGGCTCCACCATGTTGTTTCCAATGCTCCTCCACCACGTCCTATGGCAGCTCCACCAGATCTCTGTTTCCTTCTGTTTTCTCCAGATCTACTGCCTTCATTCCTACGCCACAATTGAATACCTCCAGTCTTGCTGTTTTATCATACGACCGCTACATTGCAATCTGCTTCCCCCTGCAGTACCATAGTCACATGAGCAGGGCCCGAATTATGAAACTTATTGTCACCACGTGGCTTTATGGCTTTTTGATTTTTTTGACCACTGCAGGCATCACTACGTCTCTTAAGTTGTGTGATAATCAAATTCCTAAAGTGTACTGTGATACTTATTCTGTTGCACGTATGGCCTGTTCTGATGTTTCCCTTGTAAACATCCATGGATTAATTGTTACCTTTGTCATCATCGCCTTCCCCTTCCTCTATATGGTGTTCACCTACCTGTGCATCCTCAGAGTGTGTTTCTCTGGGTCCAAGTCTCTGCAGCAGAAGGCTCTGAGCACCTGTGTGCCTCACCTGGTGACCATTATCAACTTCACCATCGGGGGCAGCTTTGAGCTGGTGCAAAGCCGGTTCAACATGAAGTCTATGTCTATGGCCTTGAGGGTCTTCCTGTCTCTGTACTGCATCTCCAGCCAGCCCCTGATCAGCCCACTGATCTCACGGATTCAACATCTCTAAACTTAGGTCGCTGTGTAAAGGCCTGCTGCTGCTTTAACTGCACCGCAGATAGAAATCTACACTGAGGCAACATAGGTTTCCATGTAGAGTGATTGGCTAACAACCAGAAGGTTAACAGTTCAAAACCAACTGTTGTTGTGTCCCAGACACTTTATCCACCTTGCACAACTATGAATGCTCTGTGTCTTCACACAATGACAATATACTCTGGGTTGAGCAGAGAACCTCTGACTTTGGATCAAGTGAGAAACTCCCTGAGGAATGACTAGTACAACACAATCATTTTTAAAAAGATTTATTTTAGATATAAACAAATGTTCTCGAAATCCAATTCATTATTGTTACATAATAAAAACATAAGAAAGTGGTACTGTTGTCTCTGTCGTCTGGAGCTCTGGAAACTGTAAAAATCAAGTAGTAAACAAAACATTCCAGTGAGCGGTATAAAAATAGAACTCTATGAGCTCTAATTATGAACAAAGATCCTCAGAAAAAATGAAATAAAAGTTGATTACGTTAAACTTTGATTTGAATGAGGCTAATGGGGGCAAAAAAATAAAACATTTGAAACTGGAAGTCAGCCATATTGGATCAAACCTGGGAATAATACATGCACACAGTGTTGTAATTAAGACATCTCCTTGCACATTTTTCATCCCACTTCAAATTTGTCCAAAAGACACTAAACCCATGTGCAAGTAAAGATGATCAATTCCATTCTGAATAGAACTTTGGGAGTGGTCATGGTGAAAAGTTCAAAAATATTTTCCCAGATGCATTTTTTGTTTGGAAAAAGCCAACAGCAGTGGCAGCTGGTGGTATATATTTTTGGGGGAAGTGCATAAGTCAAAATTATAAATATGTATTATGTGTAGGCTATATAAATTTATAACAAATGCCAGAAACAGACATTTTAGTCACTGTTTGCTGAACTTTATCTAGAGCCCAACACACAGCCAAGCGCAAAGTTTACATAGCAACACAATCTGATGCACCTGCTCACACCCAACCGTAAAAACACACCGTAACACACCGTAACACACCGTAACACACTGCTCACAGTCAGCCCAACCTTCTCCAGGGGACTGATGCAGAGTGTGTCCTCTATCCACTGTCCTGTTGGTTCTGTCTCCAATATGTCCCGGTCCAATCCGGTCCACGCGCCACGGTCCTGGAGCCGAGTGCACGAGCTGTTCTAAAACTCGTCTTAATCCCACTTCAGTCTGAAAGTTACGCCAGTCCATATTAGCACCAGGGCACCGGGTAGACTTAAGCCCTCTGCACTACGCCCAGGTCAAACTTTTATGCCCAAAAACGACAGGGCAGCGAGTGACTTCCCCAGCTCTGGCAGCGACGGCCCCGGCGGCAGCGGATGCCGCGGCCCCAGCGGCGAGTGCCCCGGGACCCGGTCTGTGTCAGTGTGTCCTGCACTTTAGGTCTCTCCTCCCGCTCTCCTGTTTCGGTTTAGGTGAAAGTAGCTAGCAGCCATAGCACAGTTCTGTAGTTCTCCATTCATTAGCTTGTAGCATTAGCATGGCACCAGTGCAGAGTTGGGCACCTCCGTGAAGTGGCCCCCATCAAATGCAAACCTACACAAAAACTATGTCAATCGTTTGTGCTTCGTTTGTGCTGTTTTGTGCTGCAAAAAGTTTCGTTTGTGCTTCTTTAGTTTTGGAGAAATTAACTATTCTTTTATAGATCAAATTGGGGTCAGCCCCCAGGAAGCTTTAAAATGCACTAAAACAGTCCAAAATGGAGTCATTTGTTTGTGCTTCGTTTGTGCTGTTTTGTGCTGTGACAATTTTCATTTGTGCGAGTTTATTTCTAAAATGATTAATTATTATTTCTGTGGTAATTATAGGACGTCATTTCTGCTCAGCTGACGGCGGCAAACTCCACAAAACTAGTGAAGAGAAACGATCTCAGGCTGCAGAAAAGTCTGTTTCAGTCTTTAGTCATTTGCTTTTACTTACTTATGGTTATTTATAGTTATATTCCAGCACAGGTCCCTATACGGGCACCTCTTCGCCGGACTCCGAGATGTATTTTTCTAGAGCGTATCTCGTATGACTTCCGGAGGTTGACATGGCAGCTTTAAAATCATCATATAAATTATCCTGGTTCTCCCAAAATTTATCTAGTCTTTTTTTGAAAGTGTTCAGTGTCTCTGCTTTCACAACACACTCAGGCAGATCATTCCACAGAGGGATAGATCTCTGCACAAAGGAGTTCCTCCGAAGAATACTGTTGAACCTCTCCGGAAAAATTTTCAATGTATTTCCCCTCCCACTTGTTCTGAATGTTGTATCTTTCCAGAGTTGCAGCATACTTGTGTGATCTATGTTGTATTTCCCACTGGTCAGTTTGTATAGTTCGATCACGTCTCCTCTTTTCCTTCTGTAACTTAAAGTGGGTAACTTCAGTTTCTTCAGTCTTTCTGGGTATGACAAGTTTTTCATTCCAGGTAGTTGTCTTGTTGCTCTTCTCTGAACCGCCTCGATTTGTTCTATATGCTTCATTTTGTATGGGGCCCAAACCGAGCTGGCGTATTCGAGGTGGGTTCTTACCATCGATTTGTATAGGGGGGTGAATGTTTCTGTGTCCATGAAATAGAAAGATCTTCTGAGCATAGCAAATATTGATGTTGCCTTTTTACACTTTTCACTGATGTGTGTATCAAAGCTCAGCTCACTGTCTATAGTTACTCCTATGTCCTTTTCCTCTTGCACTTGCTCTAAGACTGTGTTGTTTATCTGGTATGTATAACTGCCAGCACTTTTCCCAATATGCATGTACTTGCATTTTTCTGGGTGAAATCTCAATAACCATTTATCACTCCATTCTTCCAATTTCTGTAGATCCTCTTGGAGAGTTGCTATGTTGTCCATGGTTTGAATAATATTGAATATTTTGGTGTCATCGGCGAAAAGATATACCTCAGATGATACGGAATCTGGTAGATCGTTGATGTATATCACAAACAGGAGTGGCCCCAGTACTGAACCCTGTGGGATGCCCGAAGTTACATCGCTCCACTCTGAAGCCTCACCGTTCACCACCACCTGCTGTTGCCTTCCTGATAGAAAGTCTGTAATCCACCGGTGAAGTTGACCGTTAATTCCATAGGATTGTAGTTTTCCAAGTAATCGTTGGTGGGGTACTGTGTCAAACGCTTTTTGGAAATCCATATAGATACAGTCTATTGATAGGCCTTTGTCTAAAGCGTCTGTCCATGTATCAATGACTTTAAGTAGTTGCAGGGCTGTTGATCTTCCCGACATAAAGCCGTACTGTTTATCCGTGAACAGTTTGTGATTCTCCATATGCTTGATGATGTGTTCCCTCACTAAAGTCTCCATAACTTTGCATATGATTGACGTCAAGCTAACTGGCCTGTAGTTTCCTGCCAATCTGTTGTTCCCCTTCTTATATATGGCACTGACTTGAGCCTTTTTCCAACCCTCGGGGACACACCCTATCTTCATGGACTGATTAAACAGGATCGTCAGGGGTTTGGATATAGAGTCAGCTATCTCCCGGATAAATCCAGGGTGGATTCTGTCCATTCCAGGGGACTTATCAGGTTTCAATGCCTTCAGTAATTTTAATACTTCTGCCTCGGTAATTTCCATATTTCTGATATTTTCCACACCTCCCTTTGGTTCTAGCATAGGTATATTTCCTTCTGGTTCCACTGTGAACACACTACTGAAGAACTTTGATAGGATATTTGCCTTGTTTCTGTCATCACTCGTCGTTTCAGATTCATTACCTAACGGATCAATACATAGGTCCCCGATTCCTGCTCTTGTCTTGGATCTTGAGTTTATGTACTTCCATATCATCTTTGGGTTTGATTTTGATCTTGCCGATATTCCATGTTCAAAGTCTCGCCTTGCTTTCCTAGTAAGTTTCTTGACCTGGTTTCTGACTTTGTTGTATTGTTCTCTCACTCCTTGATCTCTTGTTATCACAAATTTCTTGGAGAGTCGGTTTTTTTCTCTAATTTTATTGAGCACTTCTTTGTCCAGAGGGAACTGTCTCTTCTTACCTACACCTGACTTGATGTGCTTAACTGGTACAAATCTATTTTCGGCCTCTGTTAGTTTTTCACAAAATGAGTTCCAGTTGATCTCAATCTCTCTATCCATAGGAAGTTCAGACTCCCAACCCACTTGATTGAGGGCCTTTATGGCTTCGCTGTAATCTGCTTTATCATAACATTTCTTTGTTTTGCTGTTCCGTTCTGTTCTGTTATTTTTGAATAACATAGAAAGTCAAATACCATAACACAATGGTCGCTCTTACCTAATGGGCTCTGGTGTTCAATGTTTGTTATCATATGCTCCTCATTTGTAAGAATCAGGTCCAAAAGATTCGGTCTGTCTGATCCTCTCCATCTAGTTGGTCTTTCCACATGTTGATATAGAAAATTGTCTTGTAAACACTGAACTAGCTTATAGTCTGATGTCTCCGTGTTATCTCCTGGTGTATTCCATGTGTTCCAGTCGATATTTGGGTAGTTAAAGTCCCCCATGGCTAGGTAATGTGAACATCCTAGACCGACTGATTCTGTGATTAAATCACAAAGCTTAGAGTTGTTTTGTTCAGTTCCACTCTCCGATCGGTATATGATTCCTATCAGTAGATCGTCCTTTCCATTTAGTTTCACCTTCACAAATAGGTTTTCTTGGAATTCTGTGTTCACCTTAACCTCAGTAGCATGGAGCGACTTATGTATGTATAGTATCATCCCTCTGCCTGTTTTATCTCCAATGTTCCTGGTAAACATCTGGTATTCATTCCCTGTGAGTAGCGTGAATTCTGCTGGGTTCAATTGATGGGTTTGGTTTTTTGGTTTGACTTCAGTTATTCCTATAACATGTGGCTGTTGATCCCTTATCCTAACTTCAAGTTCATGGAGTTTGTTCCTTAGTTGGTCTGCATTGGTATAATAGCACATCAACTTGTTAATAGATGCAGAACTATTTACATTATATACAGTTTGCTCTCTGCGTCTTGAGTTCCTTACTGGTCTTTTGGCAGCTTCGCCACCCTTCTTGCCCACGGCGGGCCTCGGACCTTGTACAAAAAATCTCCTTTTTCCTTGCTCTGAAGTTCTTTTGCTTCAAGGTTGAGTTTCCGCTCAATTTCTCTTTCTAGTTTAGTTAGGTCGTTGGCTATTCTAATGTTCTCCTTCTTGCTGGCTGGCTCTTGAAGTTTGTGTGCATTTCTGAATATTCTTCGTTTCGTCTCCTGATCTTTTAATTGGATCAATATCGGCCTCTGTGGTTTGTCCACTTGTGGTTTATCCTTGTCCTGTGGTTTATCCTTGTCGGGTGGTTTATCTTTGTTGATTCTTCCCAGCCTGATTGGTTTGGCGTCCTTTAATTCATCTGGTTTTATGCCACATATTTCTAGAATTTCTATTACTGCATCCTTGTCATGGTCAAACCTTACTTGCGGCACTGGCGAGTCCTTTTCCTGAACACCATAAATTACTATATTGTTCTCCCGAGATTTTCTTTCTCCGATTTCAGACATCATAGTTTTCACATGTTCCGTGCTCGATGGTTTACTACTACCTACCCCTTCTGTATCATCTAGACATGACACTTTGTCTCCAATCATGGCCTCTACTTCTTTGTAGGTAGGTCTCGTGTTTATATCTTTTTTGGTCTTTTCAAACTGAATATCCGTTTCCTTTTTCATCTGCTTCATTTGTGTTTTTATAGCTTCAATGTCCTCCTTCATTTTATCATTTTCATCCTTGACATTCTGGACGAACCGGAGGGTCATCATGACTTTTCCGTTGCATGCTTGGCAAAACCAATGTGTCTGTTCCCCCGATTCTGTTATAGCCTTATATCGCTCCTCAGATTGACTTTCACATGTATTGTGAAACCATTGTGCGCAAAATTCACACAGAAGTCCTTGATCCCTCGCTTTTACTGTCACTTTGCACTTTCCACACTTCTTATTTTTAGCAGTATCACCAAACAGTTCTGCCTTTGGAGTTGCCATTGTACATCAAATTATCTCTCCATCGATTGTTAATACAGTTTAAAGTTGGTTGCCAACGTAAGCAATAACAATAGAAAATCCAAGATGGCTGCCGCCGCTGTTGACGCTACTAGTTCCACCGAAAAACTCCGTATCCAAGTGCAATCCACCCAAAATTACGCCATCCTCAAAAAGGCACCGTCTCGGCACACCCCTCCACTGATCCGAGCCGCACTGCACGACCGCAATCCCCCCGAAACACTCCACTACATTCCACAACTCGTCCGTGAAAACTTTTCCATGCCGCCACGTCACGTGACCGGAAGCTCGAAGCTTTTGATTCATATTTTATAATAACAAACTTTTCCACAGCATGAGATCGTTATAATTAATGATTTTAGAAATATACTCGCACAAATCTAAATTGTCACTGCACAAATGAAATACAAACGTTTTCTATAATTTTCTTCCTGTTTTGAGCTCTATTTAACATTTTGAGGGGCTGGATGACGTCATCGGCCGAAAATAAAACTGCAAATATCTTAAGAACCAAAATTGCACAAACAAAACTTTTTGCAGCACAAAACAGCACAAACGAATGACTCCATTTTGGACTGTTTTAGTGCATTTTTAAGCTTCCTGGGGGCTGACCCCAATTTGATCTATAAAAGAATAGTTAATTTCTCCAAAACTAAAGAAGCACAAACGAAACTTTTTGCAGCACCAAACAGCACAAACAAAGGTTCTATTTAAAAATAATGGCTCTCTAGCGCTCTCTGTTTCCCTCATTATTATTATTATTATTATTATTATTATTATTATTATTATTATTATTTATAGGTACAATATAAACAGCTATGACATAAAACTGCTCTACATCGCCCCCTTGAAAATTTTAATGGAGCCAAAAAATTTAATTTGTCGTAGACCATAAAGATTTGGCCCAGAAATCCTTCTGGCAATATTGAACAAAAAAATCCAATGACAACATACCTATTTGCAATCAGGTTTCCATGGCAACATTTGTCATAGACATACATGGGATTAACTGGGATGAAAAAAAAGTTTGTGACAGACAATTGAAATTTGGTCCACATTGGGTTTGTAACTCTGTCTGCCTCTGGGAATCATCAGTCTGAAGAACTATAATTAATGGACCACAGCTCCTGACGCACAGATTCTGAAGTCAGTCTTAGTTTAACCGCATCATGTCTTCATGATTTTCATTTTACTGTTTGTTATATAGCTGCTCTTTTTTTTTTTTTTTTTAAATATCATCTTATCTTCTGCTTTTTCACTCTGCACATTATCAACAGTAATATGACTTTCATGGGACACATTATTGGCCTTTTGAATTATTTGACTTTTTTGTCTAATATTCAGTGAGTCAGTAGATGTGCTTAATGTAAAGATGCATTTGTTATTGAGTCAAATGATTAGAGTCATTGTAGTTTAAATGTCCATTTATTACATCATATTCAAAAATCACATTTCTATGAATGATTGTAATCTTGTGGACATAAGATTGATCAAGGACATGGAGCCAGCTGAAGAGAAATGGTTTTGATTTGTGGAATGATCCTTTCCAGTATCCATTACATTCAATGGAATTGCATTACTTATCGTGGTGATCAACTTTTGTTTGTTTTTAATTAGGAAAATATTACAATAACACTTTTCAAAAATGTACCAAATAATTATGAGAGGTTATTGCTCAATTAGAATGAGCTGAACTTTTGTTGTTGTTAAGATTTGATAGAATGGAACATATATTTAAATAAATGTTAATCAAAGAGTCAGTCATTTCAAGCCAGTCCTCTGCCACTCTCTGTAGGTTTGGAGAAGATTACACTATTTTTCGTATTTAAAGTCTGTAAAATTTATGTTCAAGAGATAAATATTGAAACCATTTTTAAATTATTTCCAAACAAAATCAAACAAGGAAAAAAAACATTAGGTTTTTTCCAGACATCTCTTGTTTTGCAGAGTAATAATTCTGATGTTTGCGCATTATTTTCTTCAAATGTTAAATTTATCTATTCTTTAAAACATAGACTTATTACTCATTTAGTGGACTGATAAACAGAACTTTATTCTGAGGTTTTCAAAGTTAGTGGGGGCATGTTATAGAAGTAAAAGTGTTATGTGGCTTTGATTCAAACCATGACAAATGATAAGCTTTCTTTTTTCTACAGTCAGTGCTGGTGAACGCTAAAGTGACTGAGTGATTTGCTTTGTCTTACAACATGTCAAACCTCACTCACTTCACTCACTTCACACTGACGGCGTACTTGGACCTGGGCATGTTCAGATACCTGGTGTTCTTGCTGCTGCTGGTGCTGTACGTGCTGACTTTAAGCTCTAACCTGCTGCTCATAATGGTGATAGTTCTGAACCGTACTTTGGTCGAGCCCATGTACTTGTTCCTGTGCAGTCTTTTCCTGAGTGAACTGTATGGCTCCACCATGTTGTTTCCAATGCTCCTCCACCACGTCCTATGGCAGCTCCACCAGATCTCTGTTTCCTTCTGTTTTCTCCAGATCTACTGCCTTCATTCCTACGCCACAATTGAATACCTCAGTCTTGCTGTTTTATCATACGACCGCTACATTGCAATCTGCTTCCCCCTGCAGTACCATAGTCACATGAGCAGGGCCCGAATTATGAAACTTATTGTCACCACGTGGCTTTATGGCTTTTTGATTTTTTTGACCACTGCAGGCATCACTACGTCTCTTAAGTTGTGTGATAATCAAATTCCTAAAGTGTACTGTGATACTTATTCTGTTGCACGTATGGCCTGTTCTGATGTTTCCCTTGTAAACATCCATGGATTAATTGTTACCTTTGTCACCATCGCCTTCCCCTTCCTCTATATGGTGTTCACCTACCTGTGCATCCTCAGAGTGTGTTTCTCTGGGTCCAAGTCTCTGCAGCAGAAGGCTCTGAGCACCTGTGTGCCTCACCTGGTGACCATTATCAACTTCACCATCGGGGGCAGCTTTGAGCTGGTGCAAAGCCGGTTCAACATGAAGTCTGTGTCTATGGCCTTGAGGGTCTTCCTGTCTCTGTACTGCATCTCCAGCCAGCCCCTGATCAGCCCACTGATCTACGGATTCAACATCTCTAAACTTAGGTCGCTGTGTAAAGGCCTGCTGCTCGCACAACTGCACCGCAGATAGAAATCTACACTGAGGCAACATAGGTTCCCATGTAGAGTGATTGGCTAACAACCAGAAGGTTAACAGTTCAAAACCAACTGTTGTTGTGTCCCAGACACTTTATCCACCTTGCACAACTATGAATGCTCTGTGTCTTCACACAATGACAATATACTCTGGGTTGAGCAGAGAACCTCTGACTTTGGATCAAGTGAGAAACTCCCTGAGGAATGACTAGTACAACACAATCATTTTTAAAAAGATTTATTTTAGATATAAACAAATGTTCTCGAAATCCAATTCATTATTGTTACATAATAAAAACATAAGAAAGTGGTACTGTTGTCTCTGTCGTCTGGAGCTCTGGAAACTGCAAAAATCAAGTAGTAAACAAAACATTCCAGTGAGCGGTATAAAAATAGAACTCTATGAGCTCTAATTATGAACAAAGATCCTCAGAAAAAATTAAATAAAAGATGATTACGTTAAACTTTGATTTGAATGAGGCTAATGGGGGCAAAAAAAATAAAACATTTGAAACTGGAAGTCAGCCATATTGGATCAAACCTGGGAATAATACATGCACACAGTGTTGTAATTAAGACATCTCCTTGCACATTTTTCATCCCACTTCAAATTTGTCCAAAAGACACTAAACCCATGTGCAAGTAAAGATGATCAATTCCATTCTGAATAGAACTTTGGGAGTGGTCATGGTGAAAAGTTCAAAAATATTTTCCCAGATGCATTTTTTATTTGGAAAAAGCCAACAGCAGTGGCAGCTGGTGGTATATATTTTTGGGGGAAGTGCATAAGTCAAAATTATAAATATGTATTATGTGTAGGCTATATAAATTTATAACAAATGCCAGAAACAGACATTTTAGTCACTGTTTGCTGAACTTTATCTAGAGCACAACACACAGCCAAGCGCAAAGTTTACATAGCAACACAATCTGATGCACCTGCTCACACCCAACCGTAAAAACACACCGTAACACACCGTAACACACCGTAACACACTGCTCACAGTCAGCCCAACCTTCTCCAGGGGACTGATGCAGAGTGTGTCCTCTATCCACTGTCCTGTTGGTTCTGTCTCCAATATGTCTCGGTCCAATCCGGTCCACGCGTCACGGTCCTGGAGCCGAGTGCACGAGCTGTTCTAAAACTCGTCTTAATCCCACTTCAGTCTGAAAGTTACGCCAGTCCATATTAGCACCAGGGCACCGGGTAGACTTAAGCCCTCTGCACTACGCCCAGGTCAAACTTTTATGCCCAAAAACGACAGGGCAGCGAGTGACTTCCCCAGCTCTGGCAGCGACGGCCCCGGCGGCAGCGGATGCCGCGGCCCCAGCGGCGAGTGCCCCGGGACCCGGTCTGTGTCAGTGTGTCCTGCACTTTAGGTCTCTCCTCCCGCTCTCCTGTTTCGGTTTAGGTGAAAGTAGCTAGCAGCCATAGCACAGTTCTGTAGTTCTCCATTCATTAGCTTGTAGCATTAGCATGGCACCAGTGCAGAGTTGGGCACCTCCGTGAAGTGGCCCCCATCAAATGCAAACCTACACAAAAACTATGTCAATCGTTTGTGCTTCGTTTGTGCTGTTTTGTGCTGCAAAAAGTTTTGTTTGTGCTTCTTTAGTTTTGGAGAAATTAATTATTCTTTTATAGATCAAATTGGGGTCAGTCCCCAGGAAGCTTTAAAATGCACTAAAACAGTCCAAAATGGAGTCATTCGTTTGTGCTTCGTTTGTGCTGTTTTGTGCTGTGACAATTTTCATTTGTGCGAGTTTATTTCTAAAATGATTAATTATTATTTCTGTGGTAATTATAGGACGTCATTTCTGCTCAGCTGACGGCGGCAAACTCCACAAAACTAGTGAAGAGAAACGATCTCAGGCTGCAGAAAAGTCTGTATCAGTCTTTAGTCATTTGCTTTTGATTCATATTTTATAATCAGAATCAGAATCAGAATCAGAATCAGAATTACTTTTATTCATCCCAGAGGGGAAATTTTCTTTGTTACAGATGCAACCGACCAAGAGCATGTAGATCAAACAAGTTACAAAATAAGCTAAATACAATAAGATAAAAGATAAAATAGCTCTCTCTGGTAATTATTTACATCAGTGACATATTTATGACTATATACATGTGTGAGCAGGGAATAGGATGAAAAGGATTGAGTAGTTTGTGAGTTAAAGTGCAGCGTTCAACAGTTTGATGGCGACAGGCAGGAAAGATTTCCTGTGTCTCTCAGTGGAGCAGCGGCAGCCGCAGTCTATGGCTGAAAGAGCTCCTCTGATTGGCCAGCACCTTGTGGAGGGGGTGGGAGGGAGAGTCCAGGATAGTCCAGATTTTGTCCAGCATTCTCCTGTCCAACACCACCGCAAGAGAGTCCAGCTCCTCCCCCACAACATGTCCAGCCTTCCTAATGATCTTCTCGAGTCTATTAGTGTCCCTCACGCGCAGACTGCTGCCCCAGCAGACTACAGCGTACATGATGGCACTGGCCACCATAGACTCGTAGAACATCCTGAGCATTGTCCTGCAGATGTCAAAGGACCTCAGCCTCCTCAGGAAATAGAGGCGACTCTGGCCCGTCTTGTAAACGGCGTCCACGTTCCTGCTCCAGTCCAGTTTATTGTCCAAGTACACCCCCAGGTACTTGTACTCCTCCACCACGTCCACACTGACCCCCCGGATGGAGATGGGGGTCACAGCAGCTTTGGTCCTCCTAAGGTCCACCACCAGTTCCTTTGTCTTCATCACGTTGAGCTGGAGGTGGTTCTCCTCACTCCAAGTGACAAAGTTGTCCACTACAGTCCTGTACTCCTCCTCGTCACCCCCGCTGATGCATCCCACCACTGCAGAGTTGTCAGAAAACTTCTGAAGGAGGCAAGACTGGCTGCAGTAGTTGAAGTCCGTGGTGTAGAGGGTGAAGAGGAAGGGAGACAGGACTGTCCCCTGTGGAGCCCCAGTGTTGCTGACCACCCTGTCCGACACACAGCTCTGCAAACGCACATACTGTGATCTTCCAGTGAGGTAATCCACAATCCAGGACACCAAGGAGGCATCCACCTGCATCACTGCCAGCTTCTCAGCCAGCAGAGCCGGCCTGATGGTGTCGAACGCACTGGAGAAGTCAAAAAACATGATCCTCACAGTGGCAGCCGGCTTGTCCAGGTGGGAGTAGACTCTGTGGAGTAGGGTCAGGATGGCGTCATCTACTCCAAGGTGGGGCTGGTAGGCAAACTGGAGAGGGTCTTGCAGATGTTGGACCACAGGCCTCAGCTGCTGCAGGACGAGTCGTTCCAGAGTCTTCATGATGTGGGAGGTCAGTGCCACGGGCCTGTAGTCCTTAGGGTCGCTGGGGCGCAGCGTCTTCAGGACAGGGACGAGGCACGATGTCTTCCATAGCAGGGGGACTCTCTGAAGACTCAGGCTCAGGCTGAAGATCTGGTGCAGAACACCACTGAGCTGGGGAGCACAGCCCTTCAGGACTCTGGGGCTCACTCCATCAGGTCCTGGTGCTTTCCCGGCCTTCAGTCTCTGCAGTTGACACCTCACCTGCTCCTCAGTGACAGTCAGTGTGGAGGTGTCAGGAGGGGGAGGGGTGGTGTCGTCTGAGGTGTGAGCTGGGTCTTCCACAGGAGACGGGGGAGGGAGGGGGAGGGGGGTGACTGCTGCTGGCTGGAACTGGACAGTTCCTGCAGTGTTAAAGCGATTGAAGAAGATGTTGAACTCATTAGCTGTGTTCACGTCTCCCTCAACGCTTCCCCCTCGGGTCGGCTTGTGTCCCGTGATGGTCCTCATGCCGCTCCACACTTTCCTCATGTTGTTCTGCTGAAGTTTCCACTCCAGCTTCCTCCCATGTCTCTGTCTGGCCTGGCTCCGCTGCACCTTCAGTTTCTTCTGAGCAGCCCGGGCCTCCTCCTTGTTTCCCGAGCTGCAGGCCTTCCTCTTCCCAATGAGTGTGGCTTTAATGTCCTTGGTTATCCATGGCTTGTTGTTTGGATAACAGCTCACAGTCTTTGTTGGGAATAACAAACTTTTCCACAGCATGAGATCGTTATAATTAATGATTTTAGAAATATACTCGCACAAATCTAAATTGTCACTGCACAAATGAAATACAAACGTTTTCTATCATTTTCTTCCTGTTTTGAGCTCTATTTAACATTTTGAGGGGCTGGATGACGTCATCGGCCGAAAATAAAACTGCAAATATCTTAAGAACCAAAATTGCACAAACAAAACTTTTTGCAGCACAAAACAGCACAAACGAATGACTCCATTTTGGACTGTTTTAGTGCATTTTTAAGCTTCCTGGGGGCTGACCCCAATTTGATCTATAAAAGAATAGTTAATTTCTCCAAAACTAAAGAAGCACAAACGAAACTTTTTGCAGCACCAAACAGCACAAACAAAGGTTCTATTTAAAAATAATGGCTCTCTAGCGCTCTCTGTTTCCCTCATTATTATTATTATTATTATTATTATTATTATTATTATTATTATTATTATTATTATTTATAGGTACAATATAAACAGCTATGACATAAAACTGCTCTACATCGCCCCCTTGAAAATTTTAATGGAGCCAAAAAATTTAATTTGTCGTAGACCAT
This sequence comes from Odontamblyopus lacepedii, assembly GCA_034769755.1. NCBI lineage: Eukaryota > Metazoa > Chordata > Actinopteri > Gobiiformes > Gobiidae > Odontamblyopus > Odontamblyopus lacepedii. The sequence goes on from CM068357.1 coordinate 40,387,838, forward strand.
AAAGATTTGGCCCAGAAATCCTTCTGGCAATATTGAACAAAAAAATCCAATGACAACATACCTATTTGCAATCAGGTTTCCATGGCAACATTTGTCATAGACATACATGGGATTAACTGGGATGAAAAAAAAGTTTGTGACAGACAATTGAAATTTGGTCCACATTGGGTTTGTAACTCTGTCTGCCTCTGGGAATCATCAGTCTGAAGAACTATAATTAATGGACCACAGCTCCTGACGCACAGATTCTGAAGTCAGTCTTAGTTTAACCGCATCATGTCTTCATGATTTTCATTTTACTGTTTGTTATATAGCTGCTCTTTTTTTTTTTTTAAATATCATCTTATCTTCTGCTTTTTCACTCTGCACATTATCAACAGTAATATGACTTTCATGGGACACATTATTGGCCTTTTGAATTATTTGACTTTTTTGTCTAATATTCAGTGAGTCAGTAGATGTGCTTAATGTAAAGATGCATTTGTTATTGAGTCAAATGATTAGAGTCATTGTAGTTTAAATGTCCATTTATTACATCATATTCAAAAATCACATTTCTATGAATGATTGTAATCTTGTGGACATAAGATTGATCAAGGACATGGAGCCAGCTGAAGAGAAATGGTTTTGATTTGTGGAATGATCCTTTCCAGTATCCATTACATTCAATGGAATTGCATTACTTATCGTGGTGATCAACTTTTGTTTGTTTTTAATTAGGAAAATATTACAATAACACTTTTCAAAAATGTACCAAATAATTATGAGAGGTTATTGCTCAATTAGAATGAGCTGAACTTTTGTTGTTGTTAAGATTTGATAGAATGGAACATATATTTAAATAAATGTTAATCAAAGAGTCAGTCATTTCAAGCCAGTCCTCTGCCACTCTCTGTAGGTTTGGAGAAGATTACACTATTTTTCGTATTTAAAGTCTGTAAAATTTATGTTCAAGAGATAAATATTGAAACCATTTTTTAATTATTTCCAAACAAAATCAAACAAGGAAAAAAAACATTAGGTTTTTTCCAGACATCTCTTGTTTTGCAGAGTAATAATTCTGATGTTTGCGCATTATTTTCTTCAAATGTTAAATTTATCTATTCTTTAAAACATAGACTTATTACTCATTTAGTGGACTGATAAACAGAACTTTATTCTGAGGTTTTCAAAGTTAGTGGGGGCATGTTATAGAAGTAAAAGTGTTATGTGGCTTTGATTCAAACCATGACAAATGATAAGCTTTCTTTTTTCTACAGTCAGTGCTGGTGAACGCTAAAGTGACTGAGTGATTTGCTTTGTCTTACAACATGTCAAACCTCACTCACTTCACTCACTTCACACTGACGGCGTACTTGGACCTGGGCATGTTCAGATACCTGGTGTTCTTGCTGCTGCTGGTGCTGTACGTGCTGACTTTAAGCTCTAACCTCATCTTCTCCCGCTTAATCCAGCTGGGGCAGTTTGCTGCCCAATCCTCATAGCACCTGACCCCTCCTATGAACCCCTCTGCAGGTGGTGAGCCCACAGGAGGGTGGACAACATGGTCCTTGATGTTAGTTCATAGGGGTGCTGCATGTTTTGGGTTGATGGGGGAAACCGGAGTACCCGGAGGAAACCGGGAGGAACATAGCCATTTTCTAACGACATATTTATTATGTTATGGATGGAATCTAAAGTAAAGTCCCTATTGCTAATCTGCAGCTTTACCTTGATCCGTGCGTGTTGCAAGCTTCTGGTTCTTTGAGGCACCTTCAAAGAAAGTCGTAGAAGGCGTAGAGCAGTTTTAAGAAGATCTTTATTTGAGCTACAACAGGATACCGGCCTTTACTCCCCGTCTCTGAAAAGCCCCTTCTGCGAGACCTTTTTTATAGCCCGACTCAAACATTACATCACTTGCTGATGCATGCAGGTGTAATTCTATCCTTGTTGTTTACGTATAGATCCCATAGGTTGAGCTTCTAGCCCACCGTATAAAGTAGCACACAGGTCCTTGCAGAGACAGCACACCTCTTTAAATAGCATACTTCAAATGTCACAAGGTTAACATGTTCAACTTCAAATGCCATAGGGTTCATATGTTCTAATTCAAAATAGGACAAAGCACACATTGAAGAAATATTGTCCTCTTTCTCCAACCTTAAACTCAAACAAATACAATCAGAAGGTGTCGCTGTTCAGAACTGAAATAGGGGACTCCAATTACTCGACGTCGTAACAAGATCTCCCTAGACACATTTTAGCACATACCAGATTGAAGACCAGGATTCGTGAAGTTCAATTCAAGCCAATTTATTCCCCTAACAATATCTCTAATACAGCATGCTGGGTTACGAGGTTCCCTGGGAAACAATCTAAGCGTGGATTCCTCGCAGAGCAACCGAGTAACCACGAAAATCCTCTCACCCAGCTATTTCAAACATTTCATCATGAATATGCAAATATTGTAAACGCCTCGTGGTCCGCCTCCGTTCTTCCTTCAACCCAGTACATTTCCATTTCGTAACGTCTGCTTTTTATCTGCCCTTAGCTACATCCAGTCACTGGGAGTACTGTATTGTTGGTTCCCATGAGGCTTATCTGCAACCAAGCACATAACTCGCCGGGTGAAGGTCAACAGTGTGTCTGTGTGCTGTCTGCTTTTAACGAGACAGCGTGAGGACAGAAAAATGTGTGCGAGAAGAGACAGGATTAACTTCATAAGCCATTGTAAGACATTTGTTAAAAACAACTTCATCATTTCAATATTGCAACAGCATATATGGCACAATGAAATAAAGTTATAACGCTTCAACATGTGCTTCCTTCAATCATTCCTTAATATTAACACAAAAGAATAATTCACAGTGTGGATGTAATCAGACACACTCAAGGAACTACTTTTGCCTTTTTATTTTCAAAGAACACCACAAACTGGATTATTAGGTTTTGTTGACTGGATGTCATTATTTGTGGAGGACAATTCCTATGGATAATGTGGATGAGGTGTGGCACTTTAAATTTACCACTTTATGAGAGGAGAGTAATAAAGTAAAGTAGGCGCTAATCAAAAAGCTCCAGTACTGCTTTGGTCTCCTTTATGTTAGCACTCTCTCAGAAATCCTTTGCACTAATGGTAGTACATAGAAAGTCAAATACGTGGGAAAGGTTTGAGAGTGTGTTGTTGTTTGTACTAGGGTTGGGCAATTTACAAATTTTATGTGACGTATGGACGTATGTGCAGCTCTGGCTTTGTGTTTCTCAGGGGGACAGCCGATCAAACTGGACTGGGCTCGTTTAGCCTCAGGTCCACAGTGAAACTAACAGCAGAACAGGCTCGTTTTACCGGATTTACAGACTGACCACGGTTAACACCAGGATCTCAAAAGTAAATTTCAATTTAGAAACGTATCTACAGCTGCGTCTTGTACCAATGGAGCCATAAGCTGCTGTGCGTAAAGCTCCGCCCCCTCCACCACCTGCTCTAAGCTCCGCCCCCTCCACCACCTGCTCTAAGCTCCGCCCCCTCCACCACCTGCTCTATTTGGGCTCAGCCCATTGGTCCGACAGCCCAATAGTCCAAAAATGGAGCAGTGAGTAGATCCTGTTAGTCCGACTGTGCATGGAGGACTTAGCGTATAAATATATACACACTGCAAGCACTGAGCCAATAACCAGGCCTAAACCAGGACTGGGCAAAACTAAACCAGGACTAAACCAGGACTAAACCAGGACTGGGCAAAACTAAACCAGGACTAAACCAGGACTAAACCAGGACTAACCCAGGACTAAACCAGGACTTAACCAGGACTGAACAGGACTAAACCAGGACTAACCCAGGCCTAAACCAGGACTAACCCAGGACTAAACCAGGACTAACTCAGGCCTAAACCAGGACTAACCCAGGACTAAACCAGGACTAAACCAGGACTGAACCAGGACTGAACCAGGACTGAACAGGACTAAACCAGGACTAACCCAGGACTAAACCAGGACTAACCCAGGACTAAACCAGGACTAAACCAGGACTAACCCAGGAATAAACCAGGACTAAACCAGGACTAAACCAGGACTGAACCAGGACTGAACCAGGACTAAACCAGGACTGAACCAGGACTGAACCAGGACTGAACCAGAACTAAACCAGGACTAAACCAGGACTAAACCAGGACTGAACCAGGACTGAACCAGGACTAAACCAGGACTGAACCACGACTGAACCAGGACTGAACCAGAACTAAACCAGGACTAACCCAGGACTAAACCAGGACTAAACCAGGACTGAACCAGGACTGAACCAGGTCTAACCCAGGACTGAACCAGAACTAAACCAGGACTAACCCAGGACTAAACCAGGACTAAACCAGGACTGAACCAGGACTGAACCAGGACTAAACCAGGACTGAACCAGGACTGAACCAGGACTAAACCAGGTCTAAACCAGGACTAAACCAGGACTGAACCAGGACTGAACCAGGTCTAAACCAGGACTAAACCAGGCCTGAACCAGGACTGAACCAGGATTAAACCAGGTCTAAACCAGGACTAAACCAGGACTGAACCAGGACTAAACCAGGACTGAACCAGGACATGGCATTACATTGAAAATACAACCATGCATTCATGTGTGCTGAGCAAACAAATTTAAGTATGAATAAATTATAATATTACATTAGGTCCTTATGCACTGCAGAATTTTTTTAACGGTGGTAATGAAACTGATACTGTTGCAACTTTTTGATACCCCGGGATACCTTAATACCGTATCACCACCCAGTTTGTACATCTAGAGGGAGCTGAGAGCCGGTGAAGACTTAAAGCCCTTTCTCCAGAGGCAGGCTTCAGTGCTGGAGGGCCGGGCCGATCACGGCGGTTCTCTATGGATCCAACAGCCCTCCCTACATTTCCTCTGTGACCCTTTGGCACAATGAACCCAAACTCCTCTCACGTGGCATTTTTCATCCTCACTGCCTACTTCCACCTGGGGCCACTGCGTTACCTCGTCTTTGCTTTCCTTTTGATTGTGTTTGTCTTGATGCTTTTCTTCAATGTGCTGATCATGGCCGTCATCTGTCAGAACCGAAGTCTTCATGAGCCCATGTATATTTTTGTGTGCAGCCTGTTCAGCAATGGTGTCTTTGGCAGCTCTGTCATTTTCCCATTGCTTTTATACCAAGTCCTCCAAGATGTGCACATATAAGATAAGAGAAACGGATACAAGGCAGTGCTGCCATAGAGTTCATTCACAAATAAACTACATAGAAAAATGTACATAGGTTCGTGCAGAGTTCTGTTCAAACATATGACGACAATGAGGAGGAGGTTGGAAAACACTATCAGAATATATGCAGACAATATAATGACAAAATACAGCCATGTCAGAGGCCCGGTGTCAAAGTAGGCTCCCAGGGTGAAATGGGAAACTTGACTGAAATTAACCATAATTCTCTTTGTGTTTTAAAATGTAATATCAACAACAATATTCATCAGCAAAATGTTTACCAGGAATAAACTGATGCAGACAGAAGGGAGTATGTGGTAGTGCTATTTAAAACATAGCACCAAAAACAGATTATAATAAATTATTATAATTAAAACTCCTTTTATAACATAAACAACACTACGAGTATTCCAATTTCCAAATATTTGACACCAATACGTTAAAGAAAAATATAGTCATTCAAAAATAATATTGCAAATAACATATTATTGATATCCAAGCAGATTCCACACTATCTGAACACATTTTATTTTAAACACATCACCAGTTACTTGACTAAACTATAGGATGCAGGATCATGGAGAGTCAAAGAAGTGGAGAGGGATCACCTGAACTGAACCTTTTATCAGACTGTCTGTAGGCCCCTCCTAGTACATACTCTACAATACTGTTTCTCAAATGAGTGGAAAGACATCATCTCAGCAGTAGACTGTCAATCAGAAATATTTAACCAATCATACGAAGTTTAGATGCAAGTCAAACCTGCAAATTTATGAAATGTGGTACAATACTTCTGATTCATGATTTTTAATGCACAGAAGGCTGACGATGTACACAGGAAATAAAGTCACTATCACTAATCTGCAGCTTCACCCTGATCCGTGCACTGTGGGGGTGTAAACAGACACAGATGGGGAACTACTCTCATCTTTTTACTTTTGAAGAACGCTTCAAACTGGCTTAATAGTACTGTTTTGTGGACTGGGTGTTATAATTTGAGGAGGATAGATTCTATTGATAATGTGGATGAGATGCTTAATTGTACAACTTTACAAGAGGTGAGTAATAAAGTTTTCTCATTATTTTCGCTATTTCTTAAGCTTGTATTTTTCTCCTTTGAGTCCATCACTCCTATGCCACTGACACTCGTGGTGATGTTTTACTGTTATGATCTGACAGAGCGGCTCAGAGTCACACTGACATCACACATGAGGCAATGTCCAGAAACCATGGAGATAGATCCTGGGTGCTGCACTGTGGCATCACTGCTCCAGTTTTCCCATGTACTATTAAAGGAATGGTCAAATAGACAAATAGCCCTGCAGAGACAGTAAAGTGCACTTTAAAGAACACATATCATGCATTCTTTTTTGCCTGGGATCCAGAATATGTAGAGTAATTTACGAAGACGTGAGTCTGGCCACTGTTGAACACTGCTGAGTTAAGGTGTGCATGATTGACAGGTGTATTATGGGAAATAAACAAATAAAGGAAATGTGTTACTTGTGAACATTGTTTGACCGCAGACTGGGTAAAGTGATGGCTCATTGGCTTAAATGCACATCAGGTCTGGATTTTTACCTGTAATGCAACAATCCCGGCAAAATGTAAACGGAGCATTATTTTGGAGCTGAGAGAAGACAAGTTGGACTTTGGGAACAGAATTTGATGTCTCCTTAGGATTATATTATGACATACTGTATACCACACGATTAATCTATATATGGTGGACTATATATATATATATATATATATATATATATATTCCTCTTTTCATGTTGCATCTGTGTACCAAATTTGGTTTAGCTACACCAAAGTTTTGGTCAGAATGTACGTTTGGCAAGAGCAGATATTTGGCTTGTTGCCATGGCAACACAATGGGAGATGGGGTGTATCTGTCACTTGTAGGGAGGAAGTAATTAAAATTAAAGCCGCAAGCGGCATCGAACGGCCCTCACAGGCCGTGCGTCGCACTCGGCTGACCTGGCGCTTCTCTGGGTGGTGCTGACGCTCCCCCAGGTGGCGCTGATGAGCCTCTTGTCTCTGTGTGTTTGTGGCTTTGGGCTGAACTTGTCACTAAACACATAAAGTCCACATACATTGGAGATGCTGATGTGCCAACATAGACAAACATGGACACTTTGGGACATCGCCATGGCAACACCGTGCAAAATACAACTTTGGCCACCCAGACTTTTTTCATCGAGCTGACCTGAAGAATCACTGTGCCAATTTTCATGTTCTTCAATTAAACTATTAAGCCGTTATATCACTTTGAAATGTAAGAAATTGTAGAAATTTTCCCATTAGGATAACATGGAGGCTTTGGCGCATCGCCATGGCAACCCAGTGAAATATACCATATGGTTGTCATTGACTTTTTCATCATTGAGCGAAATATGAGAATATTCTGTGAAAGTAAAATATTTTTCCTGAATGTGAATTTATCTGATCTTTCCCATTAGGATAACATTGGAGATTTCGTGCATCACCATGGCAACACGGTTAAAAATACTATATGGTTAACATTGGCTTTTTTGATTGAGATGGCCCGAAGTAATTTTGTACAAAATTTGGTACATTTTAGAAAAACTAAAATTTTGACGATCCATGCAAAATTTTATTGTGTCCTGCAGGGGGCGCTATCACACCATTTTCGCTCACAATTATTCGGCTTTGGCACAAAAGTTTTACAAGTGATTCAAATTTGAGCCCAATCGGACTTTGTATGGCCAAACGGGAGCAAATTTTGACATTTGAAAATTGCCAAAAATCTGAACAAATTTTGCGGCTTTGCCGCACGTAAACCGTGACAGTTATTTTAAAAATTCAGCTATCGTTTGATGCCCCTTCAGAGGAGTTCTTTCAAATGCGACGTGAGCGAAAATGCCGATTCAGCATTTTTAAAATTTCAATCCAAGATGGCCGCCTTCTGGTTTGTCAGAGGGCGTGGCCATAATAATATTTTTTTTCTGTCTTCACATGAGGAATGTCTGTACCAAATTTCGTGACTGTACGACAAACTTTACGTTGGGACGTGTCCCATAGGCGCAATGTATTTTGACTTTTGCAGGTGGCGCTGTCACGCCACTTTTTTATACCCATACATGCAACATATATTTTATCAAATTTTTCGACATTTCTGAATTTTGGGCAAAATTTGGTGAGTTTTTGAGCGTGTTCAGGGGGTCAAATTGGAGTCATTCGTTTGTGCTTCGTTTGTGCTGTTTTGTGCTGTGACAATTTTCATTTGTGCGAGTTTATTTCTAAAATGATTAATTATTATTTCTGTGGTAATTATAGGACGTCATTTCTGCTCAGCTGACGGCGGCAAACTCCACAAAACTAGTGAAGAGAAACGATCTCAGGCTGCAGAAAAGTCTGTATCAGTCTTTAGTCATTTGCTTTTGATTCATATTTTATAATAACAAACTTTTCCACAGCATGAGATCGTTATAATTAATGATTTTAGAAATATACTCGCACAAATCTAAATTGTCACTGCACAAATGAAATACAAACGTTTTCTATAATTTTCTTCCTGTTTTGAGCTCTATTTAACATTTTGAGGGGCTGGATGACGTCATCGGCCGAAAATAAAACTGCAAATATCTTAAGAACCAAAATTGCACAAACAAAACTTTTTGCAGCACAAAACAGCACAAACGAATGACTCCATTTTGGACTGTTTTAGTGCATTTTTAAGCTTCCTGGGGGCTGACCCCAATTTGATCTATAAAAGAATAGTTAATTTCTCCAAAACTAAAGAAGCACAAACAAAGCACAAATGATTGACATAGTTTTTTGTGTAGGTTTGCATTTGATGGGGGCCACTTCAGGCAGGTGAGTTGGGCTGAGGCGGGACAGAACAGTTGAATCCTCATAGGTCAGGTCACTCTGCGCTCTACGACGTTTTTCAGGGGCTGCAATACAAACTAATGGGCAAAAGCAATGTAATGACGTCAAATTCAGAATCAGAATCAGAATCAGAATTACTTTTATTCATCCCCGAGGGGAAATTTTCTTTGTTACAGATGCAGACCAAGAGCATGTGCATCGAACAAGTTACAAAATAAGCTAAATACAATAAGATAAAAGATAAAATAGCTCTCTCTGGGAAATTATTTACATCAGTGACATATTTATGACTATATACATGTGTGAGCAGGGAATAGGATGAAAAGGATTGAGTAGTTTGTGAGTTAAAGTGCAGCGTTCAACAGTTTGATGGCGACAGGCAGGACAGATTTCCTGTGTCTCTCAGTGGAGCAGCGGCAGCCGCAGTCTATGGCTGAAAGAGCTCCTCTGATTGGCCAGCACCTTGTGGAGGGGGTGGGAGGGAGAGTCCAGAATAGTCCAGATTTTGTCCAGCATTCTCCTGTCCAACACCACCGCCAGAGAGTCCAGCTCCTCCCCCACAACATGTCCAGCCTTCCTAATGATCTTCTCGAGTCTATTAGTGTCCCTCAGGCGCAGACTGCTGCCCCAGCAGACTACAGCGTACATGATGCACTGGCCTCCATAGACTCGTAGAACATCCTGAGCATTGTCCTGCAGATGTCGAAGGACCTCAGCCTCCTCAGGAAATAGAGGCGGCTCTGGCCCTTCTTGTAAACGGCGTCCACGTTCCTGCTCCAGTCCAGTTTATTGTCCAAGTTCACCCCCAGGTACTTGTCCTCCTCCACCACGTCCACACTGACCCCCTGGATGGAGATGGGGGTCACAGCAGCCTTGGTCCTCCTCAGGTCCACCACCAGTTCCTTTGTCTTCATCACGTTGAGCTGGAGGTGGTTCTCCTCACTCCAAGTGACAAAGTTGTCCACTACAGTCCTGTACTCCTCCTCGTCACCCCCGCTGATGCATCCCACCACTACAGAGTTGTCAGAAAACTTCTGAAGGAGGCAAGACTGGCTGCAGTAGTTGAAGTCCGTGGTGTAGAGGGTGAAGAGGAAGGGAGACAGGACTGTCCCCTGTGGAGCCCCAGTGTTGCTGACCACCCTGTCCGACACACAGCTCTGCAAACGCACATACTGTGATCTTCCAGTGAGGTAATCCACAATCCAGGACACCAAGGAGGCTCCACCTGCATCACTGCCAGCTTCTCAGCCAGCAGAGCCGGCCTGATGGTGTCAAACGCACTGGAGAAGTCAAAAAACATGATCCTCACAGTGGCAGCCGGCTTGTCCAGGTGGGAGTAGACTCTGTGGAGTAGGGTCAGGATGGCGTCATCTACTCCAAGGTGGGGCTGGTAGGCAAACTGGAGAGGGTCTTGCAGATGTTGGACCACAGGCCTCAGCTGCTGCAGGACGAGTCGTTCCAGAGTCTTCATGATGTGGGAGGTCAGTGCCACGGGCCTGTAGTCCTTAGGGTCGCTGGGGCGCGGCGTCTTCGGGACAGGGACGAGGCACGATGTCTTCCATAGCAGGGGGACTCTCTGAAGACTCAGGCTCAGGCTGAAGATCTGGTGCAGAACACCACTGAGCTGGGGAGCACAGCCCTTCAGGACTCTGGGGCTCACTCCATCAGGTCCTGGTGCTTTCCCGGCCTTCAGTCTCTGCAGTTGACACCTCACCTGCTCCTCAGTGACAGTCAGTGTGGAGGTGTCAGGAGGGGGAGGGGTGGTGTCGTCTGAGGTGTGAGCTGGGTCTTCCACAGGAGACAGGGGAGGGAGGGGTAGGGGGCTGACTGCTGCTGGCTGGAACTGGACAGTTCCTGCAGTGTCAAAGCGATTGAAGAAGATGTTGAACTCATTGGCTGTGTTCACGTCTCCCTCAACGCTTCCCCCTCGGGTCGGCTTGTGTCCCGTGATGGTCCTCATGCCGCTCCACACTTCCCTCATGTTGTTCTGCTGAAGTTTCCACTCCAGCTTCCTCCCATGTCTCTGTCTGGCCTGGCTCAGCTGCACCTTCAGTTTCTTCTGAGCAGCCCGGGCCTCCTCCTTGTTTCCCGAGCTGCAGGCCTTCCTCTTCCCAATGAGTGTGGCTTTAATGTCCTTGGTTATCCATGGCTTGTTGTTTGGATAACAGCTCACAGTCTTTGTTGGGAATAACAAACTTTTCCACAGCATGAGATCGTTATAATTAATGATTTTAGAAATATACTCGCACAAATCTAAATTGTCACTGCACAAATGAAATACAAACGTTTTCTATCATTTTCTTCCTGTTTTGAGCTCTATTTAACATTTTGAGGGGCTGGATGACGTCATCGGCCGAAAATAAAACTGCAAATATCTTAAGAACCAAAATTGCACAAACAAAACTTTTTGCAGCACAAAACAGCACAAACGAATGACTCATTTTGGACTGTTTTAGTGCATTTTTAAGCTTCCTGGGGGCTGACCCCAATTTGATCTATAAAAGAATAGTTAATTTCTCCAAAACTAAAGAAGCACAAACGAAACTTTTTGCAGCACCAAACAGCACAAACAAAGGTTCTATTTAAAAATAATGGCTCTCTAGCGCTCTCTGTTTCCCTCATTATTATTATTATTATTATTATTATTATTATTATTTATAGGTACAATATAAACAGCTATGACATAAAACTGCTCTACATCGCCCCCTTGAAAATTTTAATGGAGCCAAAAAATTAATTTTGTCGTAGACCATAAAGATTTGGCCCAGAAATCCTTCTGGCAATATTGAACAAAAAAATCCAATGACAACATACCTATTTGCAATCAGGTTTCCATGGCAACATTTGTCATAGACATACATGGGATTAACTGGGATGAAAAAAAAGTTTGTGACAGACAATTGAAATTTGGTCCACATTGGGTTTGTAACTCTGTCTGCCTCTGGGAATCATCAGTCTGAAGAACTATAATTAATGGACCACAGCTCCTGACGCACAGATTCTGAAGTCAGTCTTAGTTTAACCGCATCATGTCTTCATGATTTTCATTTTACTGTTTGTTATATAGCTGCTCTTTTTTTTTTTTTTTTTTTTTAAATATCATCTTATCTTCTGCTTTTTCACTCTGCACATTATCAACAGTAATATGACTTTCATGGGACACATTATTGGCCTTTTGAATTATTTGACTTTTTTGTCTAATATTCAGTGAGTCAGTAGATGTGCTTAATGTAAAGATGCATTTGTTATTGAGTCAAATGATTAGAGTCATTGTAGTTTAAATGTCCATTTATTACATCATATTCAAAAATCACATTTCTATGAATGATTGTAATCTTGTGGACATAAGATTGATCAAGGACATGGAGCCAGCTGAAGAGAAATGGTTTTGATTTGTGGAATGATCCTTTCCAGTATCCATTACATTCAATGGAATTGCATTACTTATCGTGGTGATCAACTTTTGTTTGTTTTTAATTAGGAAAATATTACAATAACACTTTTCAAAAATGTACCAAATAATTATGAGAGGTTATTGCTCAATTAGAATGAGCTGAACTTTTGTTGTTGTTAAGATTTGATAGAATGGAACATATATTTAAATAAATGTTAATCAAAGAGTCAGTCATTTCAAGCCAGTCCTCTGCCACTCTCTGTAGGTTTGGAGAAGATTACACTATTTTTCGTATTCAAAGTCTGTAAAATTTATGTTCAAGAGATAAATATTGAAACCATTTTTTAATTATTTCCAAACAAAATCAAACAAGGAAAAAAAACATTAGGTTTTTTCCAGACATCTCTTGTTTTGCAGAGTAATAATTCTGATGTTTGCGCATTATTTTCTTCAAATGTTAAATTTATCTATTCTTTAAAACATAGACTTATTACTCATTTAGTGGACTGATAAACAGAACTTTATTCTGAGGTTTTCAAAGTTAGTGGGGGCATGTTATAGAAGTAAAAGTGTTATGTGGCTTTGATTCAAACCATGACAAATGATAAGCTTTCTTTTTTCTACAGTCAGTGCTGGTGAACGCTAAAGTGACTGAGTGATTTGCTTTGTCTTACAACATGTCAAACCTCACTCACTTCACTCACTTCACACTGACGGCGTACTTGGACCTGGGCATGTTCAGATACCTGGTGTTCTTGCTGCTGCTGGTGCTGTACGTGCTGACTTTAAGCTCTAACCTCCATCCATCCATCTTCTCCCGCTTAATCCAGCTGGGGCAGTTTGCTGCCCAATCCTCATAGCACCTGACCCCTCCTATGAACCCCTCTGCAGGTGGTGAGCCCACAGGAGCGTGGACAACATGGTCCTTGATGTTAGTTCATAGGGGTGCTGCATGTTTTGGGTTGATGGGGGAAACCGGAGCACCCGGAGGAAACCGGGAGGAACATAGCCATTTTCTAACGACATATTTATTATGTTATGGATGGAATCTAAAGTAAAGTCCCTATTGCTAATCTGCAGCTTTACCTTGATCCGTGCGTGTTGCAAGCTTCTGGTTCTTTGAGGCACCTTCAAAGAAAGTCGTAGAAGGCGTAGAGCAGTTTTAAGAAGATCTTTATTTGAGCTACAACAGGATACCGGCCTTTATGGTGGGTCTTCACTCCCCGTCTCTGAAAAGCCCCTTCTGCGAGACCTTTTTTATAGCCCGACTCAAACATTACATCACTTGCTGATGCATGCAGGTGTAATTCTATCCTTGTTGTTTATGTATAGATCCATAGGTTGAGCTTCTAGCCCACCGTATAAAGTAGCACACAGGTCCTTGCAGAGACAGCACACCTATTTAAATAGCATACTTCAAATGTCACAAGGTTAACATGTTCAACTTCAAATGCCATAGGGTTCATATGTTCTAATTCAAAATAGGACAAAGCACACATTGAAGAAATATTGTCCTCTTTCTCCAACCTTAAACTCAAACAAATACAATCAGAAGATGTCGCTGTTCAGAACTGAAATAGGGGACTCCAATTACTCGACGTCGTAACAAGATCTCCCTAGACACATTTTAGCACATACCAGATTGAAGACCAGGATTTGTGAAGTTCAATTCAAGCCAATTTATTCCCCTAACAATATCTCTAAGACAGCATGCTGGGTTACGAGGTTCCCTGGGAAACAATCTAAGCGTGGATTCCTCGCAGAGCAACCGAGTAACCACGAAAATCCTCTCACCCAGCTATTTCAAACATTTCATCATGAATATGCAAATATTGTAAATGCCTCGTGGTCCGCCTCCGTTCTTCCTTCAACCCAGTACATTTCCATTTCGTAACGTCTGCTTTTTATCTGCCCTTAGCTACATCCAGTCACTGGGAGTACTGTATTGTTGGTTCCCATGAGGCTTATCTGCAACCAAGCACATAACTCGCCGGGTGAAGGTCAACAGTGTGTCTGTGTGCTGTCTGCTTTTAACGAGACAGCGTGAGGACAGAAAAATGTGTGCGAGAAGAGACAGGATTAACTTCATAAGCCATTGTAAGACATTTGTTAAAAACAACTTCATCATTTCAATATTGCAACAGCATATATGGCACAATGAAATAAAGTTATAACGCTTCAACATGTGCTTCCTTCAATCATTCCTTAATATTAACACAAAAGAATAATTCACAGTGTGGATGTAATCAGACACACTCAAGGAACTACTTTTGCCTTTTTATTTTCAAAGAACACCACAAACTGGATTATTAGGTTTTGTTGACTGGATGTCATTATTTGTGGAGGACAATTCCTATGGATAATGTGGATGAGGTGTGGCACTTTAAATTTACCACTTTATGAGAGGAGAGTAATAAAGTAAAGTAGGCGCTAATCAAAAAGCTCCAGTACTGCTTTGGTCTCCTTTATGTTAGCACTCTCTCAGAAATCCTTTGCACTAATGGTAGTACATAGAAAGTCAAATACGTGGGAAAGGTTTGAGAGTGTGTTGTTGTTTGTACTAGGGTTGGGCAATTTACAAATTTTATGTGACGTATGGACGTATGTGCAGCTCTGGCTTTGTGTTTCTCAGGGGGACAGCCGATCAAACTGGACTGGGCTCGTTTAGCCTCAGGTCCACAGTGAAACTAACAGCAGAACAGGCTCGTTTTACCGGATTTACAGACTGACCACGGTTAACACCAGGATCTCAAAAGTAAATTTCAATTTAGAAACGTATCTACAGCTGCGTCTTGTACCAATGGAGCCATAAGCTGCTGTGCGTAAAGCTCCGCCCCCTCCACCACCTGCTCTAAGCTCCGCCCCCTCCACCACCTGCTCTAAGCTCCGCCCCCTCCACCACCTGCTCTATTTGGGCTCAGCCCATTGGTCCGACAGCCCAATAGTCCAAAAATGGAGCAGTGAGTAGATCCTGTTAGTCCGACTGTGCATGGAGGACTTAGCGTATAAATATATACACACTGCAAGCACTGAGCCAATAACCAGGCCTAAACCAGGACTGGGCAAAACTAAACCAGGACTAAACCAGGACTAAACCAGGACTGGGCAAAACTAAACCAGGACTAAACCAGGACTAAACCAGGACTGGGCAAAACTAAACCAGGACTAAACCAGGACTAAACCAGGACTGAACAGGACTAAACCAGGACTAACCCAGGCCTAAACCAGGACTAACCCAGGACTAAACCAGGACTAACTCAGGCCTAAACCAGGACTAACCCAGGACTAAACCAGGACTAACCACCCAGGACTAAACCAGGACTAAACCAGGACTGAACAGGACTAAACCAGGACTAACCCAGGACTAAACCAGGACTAACCCAGGACTAAACCAGGACTAAACCAGGACTAACCCAGGAATAAACCAGGACTAAACCAGGACTAAACCAGGACTGAACCAGGACTGAACCAGGACTAAACCAGGACTGAACCAGGACTGAACCAGGACTGAACCAGAACTAAACCAGGACTAAACCAGGACTAAACCAGGACTGAACCAGGACTGAACCAGGACTAAACCAGGACTGAACCACGACTGAACCAGGACTGAACCAGAACTAAACCAGGACTAACCCAGGACTAAACCAGGACTAAACCAGGACTGAACCAGGACTGAACCAGGTCTAACCCAGGACTGAACCAGAACTAAACCAGGACTAACCCAGGACTAAACCAGGACTAAACCAGGACTGAACCAGGACTGAACCAGGACTAAACCAGGACTGAACCAGGACTGAACCAGGACTAAACCAGGTCTAAACCAGGACTAAACCAGGACTGAACCAGGACTGAACCAGGTCTAAACCAGGACTAAACCAGGCCTGAACCAGGACTGAACCAGGATTAAACCAGGTCTAAACCAGGACTAAACCAGGACTGAACCAGGACTAAACCAGGACTGAACCAGGACATGGCATTACATTGAAAATACAACCACGCATTCATGTGTGCTGAGCAAACAAATTTAAGTATGAATAAATTATAATATTACATTAGGTCCTTATGCACTGCAGAATTTTTTTAACGGTGGTAATGAAACTGATACTGTTGCAACTTTTTGATACCCCGGGATACCTTAATACCGTATCACCACCCAGTTTGTACATCTAGAGGGAGCTGAGAGCCGGTGAAGACTTAAAGCCCTTTCTCCAGAGGCAGGCTTCAGTGCTGGAGGGCCGGGCCGATCACGGCGGTTCTCTATGGATCCAACAGCCCTCTCTACATTTCCTCTGTGACCCTTTGGCACAATGAACCCAAACTCCTCTCACGTGGCATTTTTCATCCTCACTGCCTACTTCCACCTGGGGCCACTGCGTTACCTCGTCTTTGCTTTCCTTTTGATTGTGTTTGTCTTGATGCTTTTCTTCAATGTGCTGATCATGGCCGTCATCTGTCAGAACCGAAGTCTTCATGAGCCCATGTATATTTTTGTGTGCAGCCTGTTCAGCAATGGTGTCTTTGGCAGCTCTGTCATTTTCCCATTGCTTTTATACCAAGTCCTCCAAGATGTGCACATTGTTCCAAGTGGATACTGCTATTTCCAGACCTTTGCCATACATTTCTATGCAATTGTCGAATACTACACTTTATCTATAATGTCATATGATCGTTATTTGGCCATTTGTGCACCGCTTCATTACAGCACACGGATGACCAAAAACAAAACCGCTGTGATGGTGATGATGCCGTGGTTGTATAGTTGTTTCATTTGCCTTGTTATGATCATGTTAAGTTCATCTCTGCATCTCTGTGGAAATACCATCCATAAAGTTTACTGTGACAACTTCCCCATTGTAAAACTAGCCTGTTCTGACACATTAACATTAAACGCTTATGGACTGGTCATCAGCATGGTGAACATATTCTCCCCTCTGCTGCTCATCCTGGTCACGTATCTGCACATTTTCCTTGTGTGTTTCTCAGGAAATACTCAAACACGCCGCAAGGCCCTGAGCACGTGCACGCCTCATGTCATATCTCTGATGAACTTTGGCCTTGGTACAGCATTTGAGATAATCCAGTACAGGTTTAACATGAGTCATGTGCCTGAATCTCTGCGCATATTTTTGTCTCTTTATTTCTGGCTGGTCCAACCCATTTTAGATCCCTTTGTTTATGGACTCAGCATTTCCAAGATCAGAGTCCTCTTCAAAAGCCTGCTTGTCTCTAAGCTATGATGCTTTAATGAAATTGCACAATAACAGAGGACTTGGGTTTTTTCCTCCAGGCAACTAGTAACACGGCATTTTCTGGATTGAGACTTCCACTTCACACACAAGATAAACTGTGACCTGTTGCAGAAAGTGTAACTGAGTGGTTAACCGCCACATAAACCACATAAACGCTTACATAAAAATGTAAGCGTTCTAGCAAGCAAGTCTACAATATTCTATAATTTCACCTCTTATACTGTTCATATTTTTAGTTAGCATTTGCTTTTAGCATGAGCCATTTTTAAGTGAATTTACCTGAATCTAAACCATAAAGTCCAAGTGGGAAATAACCAATATCTCAGCTGCCTGGAATGGAGCATCACTCAGATCTGTCATGAAAATGTTTTGACTTTAAAGGCAAATTCATCTCAAGTATTAATTTGTTTTTCTCCTGATTTAGAAGAATTTGTTAAGCACTGTTTTGTTTTTCTGTAATCCCTATATCCAAAGGCTTTGGCAGTCTCAATGTTTTGTAAAATGAGAGTAAATTGGAACTTTAAATGATAGCATCCTGTGTCTGTTTTCTGTTGCCTGGTTTTATCCTTCATGTTCAAAGAAAACTAAAACTAGAGTAGACTAATAGTTTAATTTGAAATCTATGCAAAATTATATATGATATATGAGGATTTAAATGTGCAGGTTCTTTATGCATCACACATAAAGCTGATTTTACACCAGGTAAATGTAAATGTTGGAAATGGTCCAAAAGTGCATTGGAAGATGAAGTGATAAGATAAAGGGTTTATTTGGTCTCAGGATTTTACAGATGTCACAGTTATTTATTATTTAAGGCACACAAAGAAAAAGGTTTGTTTGGTTTTATTTCGGCAAGTATTAAAATGTAGATGCTTATAAATCAGATATAATTATTATATAAAGTTATTTCAAATTGCACACATGCCTGGAGGATCTAAAAGTGACAAAGATATGTGAGAGAAAGATGAAGACACTGTGAATATGAAGAACAATGAATCTGCAGGGGGCGTCATATTGTTTTTGTTTTTTTTGTCATATTGTTTTCAAAGTTCATGTTGTAAAAATACAAATGAATCCCTACAAAATCCAACCTTTATGAAAGCTGTGGTGCCCTGTCAGCAGAACATGGGCCGCTTGAGTTCACAAATATGCACTGTGTTCTAAGGGAGAATTCTTTGTGGGGTGAAGCTCCCGGGAGCTGCAGTACCTGGAGCGGCCACTAATCGACCTTGCTGGCGGACACAGGGGGAGTGTCTTATCCACTTCTTATTATAGATCCATGGGCTTAAACTGCTCTTGGAGCTAGCATAGCACTAGCAACTGGATTTGGAAGGTGCTATTAACCCCTCCACACAAGCTCCCGCTCCTCGAACTGCCACCTTAACGTGGTGGAGGGGTTTGAGGGCCTGAATGATCCCAGGAGCTATGTTGTCAGGGGCTTTATGCCCCTTGTAGGGTCACCCAAGGCAAACAGGTCCGGGGGAACGGGTCAGACGAAGAGCAGTTCAGAAGCCCCTAATGATGAGTACCATACAGAGGCAAGACACGTCTCCCGGATCAGCGTCACCAGGACCCCACCCTGGAGCCAGGTGGACACTCGATGGTGAGCGCCTGGTGGCTGGGCCTTCTCTGCCCTCCCCTGGACCCACCATCCATGGGAGGAGCCATAGGGGCTGGGTGCAGAGAGATGTGGGCGGCAGTCGAAGGCAGGGCCTCGGCGACCGGCTCTCCGGACATGGAGACTAGCTCTGGGGACATGGAATGTCACCTCGCTGGGGGGGAAGGAGCCTGAGCTTGTGCAGGTGGTCAAGCGTTACCGGCTAGATATAGTCGGCCTCACCTACCTGCACAGCTTGGGCTTTGGAACCCAACTCCTTGAGAGGGGCTGGACTCTCCATTTCTCTGGCGTTGGCCGCGGGAAGCGGCGGCGAACTGGTGTGGGCTCATCGCCGCACAGCTCAGCCGCTGCGTGTTGGAGTTCACCCCGGTGAACGAGAGGGTCCCTGTACCTTTGGGGACAGGTCTCTCACTGTGGTGTCGGCCTACGGGCCGAACAGCAGTGCAGAGCACCCGGCCTTCTTGGAGTCTCTGGGAGGGGTACTGGACAGTGCACCGACCCGGGACTCCATTGTTCTACTGGGGGACATCAACGCCCACGTGGGCAATGACAGTGACACTTGGAGAGGGGTGACTGGGAGGAACGGCCTCCCGGATCTGAACCTGAGCGGTGTTCTGTTATTGGACTTCTGTGCTAGTCACGGTTTGTCCATAACGAACACATAATGAACAAACACAAGGGTCCATCAGTGCACGTGGCACCAGGACTCCCTAGGCCGGAGGTCGACGATTGAATTTGTTGTCGTGTCATCTGACCTCCGGCCGTGTGTCTTGGACACTCGGGTGAAGAGAGGGACAGAGCTGTCAACTGATCACCACCTGGTGGTGAGTTGGGTCCGCTGGCGGTGGAGGAAGCCGGAAAGACCTGGCAGCCCAAGCGTATCGTGAGGGTCTGTTGGGAATGTCTGGCAGAACACTCTGTTGGTGCAGCCTTCAACTCACACCTACGGGAGAGTTTCTCCTGGATCCCAGGGGAGGCTGGGGACATGGAGTCCGAGTGGGCTTCGTTCTCGGCCTCCATTGTCGATGCGGCCACTCGTAGCTGTGGCCGTAAGGTCTGTGGTGCCTGTTGTGGCGGCAATATCCGAACCCAGTGGTGGACACCACACATAAGGGATGCCGTCAGGCTGAAGAAGGAGTCCTATCGGGCCTTGCTGGCTCGGGGGACTCCTGAGGCAGCTGACCCAAGTTTTTGCCTCTGCAACAGCCCGAGCTGCAGCACGCTTGGCCCGCTGGTACCTGTCAGTTGCCTCAGGAGTCCCCCAGGCCAGCAAGGCCCAGTAGGACTCCTTCTTCAGCTTGACGGCATCCCTTACTTCCGGTGTCCACCACCGGGTTTGGGGATTGCTACCGCGACAGGCACCACAGACCTTACGGCCACAGCTACGAGCGGCTGCATCGACAATAGAGGCCGAGAACAAAGCCCACTCGGACTCCATGTCCCCAGCTGCCCCCAGGATCGGGGAGAAGCTCTCCTGGAGGTGTGAGTTGAAGGCTGCACTGACAGCAGTTTCTGCCAGACGTTCCCAACAGACCCTCACGATACGCTTGGGCCTGCCAGGTCTTTCCGGCTTCCTCCTCCGCCAGCGGACCCAACTCACCACCAGGTGGTGATCAGTTGACAGCTCTGCCCCTCTCTTCACCCGAGTGTCCAAGACACACGGCCGGAGGTCAGATGACACGACAACAAAGTTGATCATCGACCTCCGGCCTAGGGAGTCCTGGTGCCACGTGCACCGATGGACCCCCTTTTGCTCGAACATGGTGTTCATTATGGACAAACTGTGACTAGCACAGAAGTCCAATAACAGAACACCGCTCGGGTTCAGATCGGGGAGGCCATTCCTCCCAATCACCCCTCTCCAAGTGTCACTGTCGTTGCCCATGTTGGCGTTGAAGTCCCCAGTAGAACAATGGAGTCCCCGGTCGGTGCACTGTCCAGTACCCCTCCCAGAGACTCCAAGAAGGCCGGGTACTCTGCACTGCTGTTCGGCCCGTAGGCCGACACCACAGTGAGAGACCTGTCCCCGACCCAAAGGCGCAGGGACGCGACCCTCTCGTTCACCGGGGTGAACTCCAACACGCAACGGTTGAGCTGTGGGGCGATGAGCCCACACCAGCTCGCCGCCGCTCCTCGCGGCCAATGCCCGAGAAATGGAGAGTCCAGCTCCTCTCAAGGAGTTGGGTTCCAGAGCCCAAGCTGTGCGTGGAGGTGAGGCCGACTATATCTAGCCGGTAATGCTCGACCTCCCACACAAGGTCAGGCTCCTTCCCCTTCAGCGAGGGGACATTCCATGTCCCCAGAGCTAGTCTCGATGTCCAGAGATCCAGTCGCTGAGGCCCCCGCCTTCGACTTCCGCCCAGATCTCTCTGCACCCACCCCCTATGGCTCCTCCCGCAGATGGTGGGTCCAGGGGAGGGCGGTTCCATGTCGTCCTTTCAGGCTGTGCCCGGCCGGGCCCCGTGGGAGAAGGCCCGGCCACCAGGAGCTCGCCATCGAGCGCCCACCCCAGGCCTGGCTCCAGGGTGGGGCCCTGGTGACGTATCTGGCCTCTGAATGTTCATCATCATAGGGGCTTCTGAACCACTCTTCGTCTGACCCATCCCCCATACCTGTTTGCCTTGGGTGACCCTACCAGGGGCATAAAGCCCCCGACAACATAGCTCCTGGGATCATTCGGGCGCTCAAACCCCTCCACCAGGTTAAGGTGGCGGTTCAAGGAGGAGAACACACCCATAATCTTTTTATTCAATCCTATTCAATAAAGATTCCTGACCTTGTAACATATTATACACTGAGCATTTCATTTAAAGCATTCAGTGATTAACTACCAAGTAATCTACAAATCTTGTTCAAATTGAGAGCGAGAACTCATAATTTAAGAGCGTATGGAAATTTGAAATTGCCAAATGTTCAAAGAACCCATAAAAGTTTCTGTGTGTCTATATGTGGTGTAAAACTTTGGAACAGTCTGTAAACGCACAATGGATACATGCAATACCGGAATATCCATAAATTCAAGTTGCCATATAAACATACATGTATGGTCTGCTTCTGGAGTGCTGATTTATGTTTGTTGTTTCCTCACCATTGCTGTATGTGCTGTCTGTTACCATCACTTGTATCTGCTGTCTGTTACTATTGTTGGTATCCTTTTGTGTTGAAAAGCACGTTACCAAGCTATAACCGTTACTCACTTGTAAATAGTTCATATAGTTAAAGTAAAATGTCTGCAGAATGCAAAAGAAGAGTTAATGCCTAAATTTATATAAATGTGTATAATAATGTTTTGCGTATTTTTGCCTTTAAGTACAATAGTATATCAAACTGAGATTATTAATTTGACTATAGGAAAAAAAAATAGAAATTTGTGTATGTTGCAATTTTGTGACAACTAGAAACAAGTGCTCGCCAAAGGTTTCTAGGAAGATTCTGCATCTGCACTAACAGCATTGGGAGAATGCAGCTGCTATTTCATTTTATGTCTTGATCCAAACTGTTGGTTGCATATTTGTGACACTCGCCATTAAGGGGTTAAATAAGTGTTCTTCTTCCTCATTTTTGGGCACGTTTTTGGTTGTTGTTTCTGTTGTTTTGATTGCACTAATGCCAATATAGATGGTACTATGTTCCATTGTAAAAAGAATGAAAAATAATTACTTGCCCAAAATAAATCCATAAATAATAATAAGTTTTGACATGTTTTTTTTTTCAGATTGATTAATCTGCCTATCAAACACACACATCTGAATGCAGAGAAATGAGAGGGTCCTAGACTGCGGGTTATGATGATCTCCCATTGTACTGTTACCTCACTCACTTAAACAGTTATGAAGTGAAAATTGTCTCTGATTTACACCTAAAGACAAAAACAATTTGTCAGTTCATCCCAATCACTGTTTTATTTTTAGTCAATACATTTTTACATACATTTCTCATTTTGGACAGTTTCAAACCGTACATGAGTGGGTTAAACAGTGGCTGACAGGCGAGGTGATACAGTGGCAGAATCACTCTCACAATAGGCGGCCAGTGGCTCATATTGAACCTGGTTTGAATGACGAAGAAAAAAGCTCCAAAAGCCCCGTTGACCAGTGAGCAGATATGAGGGGTACAGGTGCTCGCTGCCTTTTGACGTGTCTGTTTGGAACCATTAAAACACACTTTAAAAATGCGAATATATGTGAAAATGATGACACAAACAGGAAACAGTACAACGACACTGACAGCCACAAGTTCATATAAGTTGTTTATGGTTGTGTCAAAGCAAGACAGTTTCACGACGCAGTAATTATCACAAAGTACAGTGTCAAGAACATCTCCACACAGAGTTAAAGAGGATGTGAGTAAAGTCGTAATTAAAACAGTCACAAATGGAGGCAGCCATATTAAAATAAACAGAAATGCTACTTTTCTATTATTCATGCGAGTGCTGTAATGCAGAGGAAAACAGATGGCGACATATCGGTCGTATGAAATCACTGACAAGCTTGAAAACTCTAAAGAACCGTAATAGTAAATTGTGAATATATGCGCAATACAAAAAGAATAAGAAACTTTGTGGACATCTTGAGGGATCTGGGATAAGAGAAACGGATACAACGCAGTGCTGCCATAGAGTTCATTCACAAATAAACTACATAGAAAAATGTACATAGGTTCGTGCAGAGTTCTGTTCAAACATATGACGACAATGAGGAGGAGGTTGGAAAGCACTATCAGAATATATGCAGACAATATAATGACAAAATACAGCCATGTCAGAGGCCCGGTGTCAAAGTAGGCTCCCAGGGTGAAATGGGAAACTTGACTGAAATTAACCATGATTCTCTTTGTGTTTTAAAATGTAATATCAACAACAATATTCATCAGCAAAATGTTTACCAGGAATAAACTGATGCAGACAGAAGGGAGTATGTGGTAGTGCTATTTAAAACATAGCACCAAAAACAGATTATAATAAATTATTATAATTAAAACTCCTTTTATAACATAAACAACACTACGAGTATTCCAATTTCCAAATATTTGACACCAATACGTTAAAGAAAAATATAGTCATTCAAAAATAATATCGCAAATAACATATTATTGATATCCAAGCAGATTCCACACTATCTGAACACATTTTATTTTAAACACATCACCAGTTACTTGACTAAACTATAGGATGCAGGATCATGGAGAGTCAAAGAAGTGGAGAGGGATCACCTGAACTGAACCTTTTATCAGACTGTCTGTAGGCCCCTCCTAGTACATACTCTACAATACTGTTTCTCAAATGAGTGGAAAGACATCATCTCAGCAGTAGACTGTCAATCAGAAATATTTAACCAATCATACGAAGTTTAGATGCAAGTCAAACCTGCAAATTTATGAAATGTGGTACAATACTTCTGATTCATGATTTTTAATGCACAGAAGGCTGACGATGTGCACAGGAAATAAAGTCACTATCACTAATCTGCAGCTTCACCCTGATCCGTGCACTGTGGGGGTGTAAACAGACACAGATGGGGAACTACTCTCATCTTTTTACTTTTGAAGAACGCTTCAAACTGGCTTAATAGTACTGTTTTGTGGACTGGGTGTTATAATTTGAGGAGGATAGATTCTATTGATAATGTGGATGAGATGCTTAATTGTACAACTTTACAAGAGGTGAGTAATAAAGTTTTCTCATTATTTTCGCTATTTCTTAAGCTTGTATTTTTCTCCTTTGAGTCCATCACTCCTATGCCACTGACACTCGTGGTGATGTTTTACTCTTATGATCTGACAGAGCAGCTCAGAGTCACACTGACATCACACATGAGGCAATGTCCAGAAACCATGGAGATAGATCCTGGGTGCTGCACTGTGGCATCACTGCTCCAGTTTTCCCATGTACTATTAAAGGAATGGTCAAATAGACAAATAGCCCTGCAGAGACAGTAAAGTGCACTTTAAAGAACACATATCATGCATTCTTTTTTGCCTGGGATCCAGAATATGTAGAGTAATTTATGAAGACGTGAGTCTGGCCACTGTTGAACACTGCTGAGTTAAGGTGTGCATGATTGACAGGTGTATTATGGGAAATAAACAAATAAAGGAAATGTGTTACTTGTGAACATTGTTTGACCGCAGACTGGGTAAAGTGATGGCTCATTGGCTTAAATGCACATCAGGTCTGGATTTTTACCTGTAATGCAACAATCCCGGCAAAATGTAAACGGAGCATTATTTTGGAGCTCACAGAAGACAAGTTGGACTTTGGGAACAGAATTTGATGTCTCCTTAGGATTATATTATGACATACTGTATACCACACGATTAATCTATATATGGTGGACTATATGTATATATATATATATATATATATATATATATATATATATATATATATATATATATATATATATATATATATATATATATATATATATATTCCTCTTTTCATGTTGCATCTGTGTACCAAATTTGGTTTAGCTACACCAAAGTTTTGGTCAGAATGTACGTTTGGCAAGAGCAGATATTTGGCTTGTTGCCATGGCAACACAATGGGAGATGGGGTGTATCTGTCACTTGTAGGGAGGAAGTAATTAAAATTAAAGCCGCAAGCGGCATCGAACGGCCCTCACAGGCCGTGCGTCGCACTCGGCTGACCTGGCGCTTCTCTGGGTGGTGCTGACGCTCCCCCAGGTGGCGCTGATGAGCCTCTTGTCTCTGTGTGTTTGTGGCTTTGGGCTGAACTTGTCACTAAACACATAAAGTCCACATACACTGGAGATGCTGATGTGCTAACATAGACAAACATGGACACTTTGGGACATCGCCATGGCAACACCGTGCAAAATACAACTTTGGCCGCCCAGACTTTTTTCATCGAGCTGACCTGAAGAATCACTGTGCCAATTTTCATGTTCTTCAATTAAACTATTAAGCCGTTATATCACTTTGAAATGTAAGAAATTGTAGAAATTTTCCCATTAGGATAACATGGAGGCTTTGGCGCATCGCCATGGCAACCCAGTGAAATATACCATATGGTTGTCATTGACTTTTTCATCATTGAGCGAAATATGAGAATATTCTGTGAAAGTAAAATATTTTTCCTGAATGGGAATTTATCTGATCTCTCCCATTAGGATAACATTGGAGATTTTGTGCATCACCATGGCAACACGGTTAAAAATACTATATGGTTAACATTGGCTTTTTTGATTGAGATGGCCCGAAGTAATTTTGTACAAAATTTGGTACATTTTAGAAAAACTAAAATTTTGACGATCCATGCAAAATTTTATTGTGTCCTGCAGGGGGCGCTATCACACCATTTTCGCTCACAATTATTCGGCTTTGGCACAAAAGTTTTACAAGTGATTCAAATTTGAGCCCAATCGGACTTTGTATGGCCAAACGGGAGCAAATTTTGACATTTGAAAATTGCCAAAAATCGGAACAAATTTTGCGGCTTTGCCGCACGTAAACCGTGACAGTTATTTTAAAAATTCAGCTATCGTTTGATGCCCCTTCAGAGGAGTTCTTTCAAATGCGACATGAGCGAAAATGCCGATTCAGCATTTTTAAAATTTCAATCCAAGATGGCTGCCTTCTGGTTTGTCAGAGGGCGTGGCCATAATAATATTTTTTTTCTGTCTTCACATGAGGAATGTCTGTACCGAATTTCGTGACTGTACGACAAACTTTACGTCGGGACATGTCCCATAGGCGCAATGTATTTTGACTTTTGCAGGTGGCGCTGTCGCACCACTTTTTTATGCCCACACATGCAACATATATTTTATCAAATTTTTCGACATTTCTGAATTTTGGGCAAAATTTGGTGAGTTTTTTAGCGTGTTCAGGGGGTCAAATTAGAGCTTGAACAGCAGAAAAAGAAGAATAAAAATCATTTTTTAAAAATTAAAAAAAATATTTTTAGCAAAAACAATATATTCTTTAACATAGGAAATGCATATTATACATTTTTTGAAAGCTTTCAAGATTCCCCACGTCACCGTGGGGTCATTGGGGCCATCTCGTCGGGGTCCCTCATTGACCCCCCCATTGATTTCCATTCATTTTAGCAGCTGTAAATATGGCCCATGCCTTCGGCATGGGGGCTTGGATACAGCCTGATGTCAGGAGTGTGTTTTGGGGAGAGGAAGCGCTTCGCGCTACTTTTGTCAACATTGAGTGAATGGGCTTCGCCCATTCACTCAATGTTGACGATGACTTGTTAGCAAGAACAAATATGCATGTCCCATGCCTTCGGCATGGGTTGCTAGGATACTGCTGTTCACGGAGAGAGCGATCGAGGGACGAAGTTCAGCGCTGAATTTCGTCCCTTGATCACTACAAATTCGGTAAGAAAGTTGATGATGCCTGGGCGAAGCAATAGGCCCTACGCCCTGTAGGGGCTCGGGCATAAACCTGCATGCGCATTTTGGCAACAGAAGTCGTGTTCCCCATTCATTCCGATTCATTCAGACTGGACACACACAGAAGAAGACAAAGATAAAAACATTACTAGAACCAAAATATCTGGTTGTGTGTGTGGTTGTCAGAATCGATATTCTACCAACAGACTAAACTCTTAAAGTTTTACTTACACAACGTGTTCACACTTGCACAAGGATCTGGCAGTCGGACACCATTTGTCAAAGTCATCTTGTTGAGGAAATATTCGTGATCTTTTAACGATAATCCTTTCACAGAGCTTGGCAAGCTGGTGAGTTCTGCTATACTTTTGCCAAAATGCATGCGCAACCGAGCCTACATCATCACTGTTTACTCATGTAGTGATATGGGCTTTAGTGCGCCTAGCGGCCGCCCATAGAAGGGACACTGTTCCCGATGTTCAGTCCCATCCAACGTCATACTCCAGGAGGAGCCAGGCTGCCATGGCCGCCGCAAGCCGAGGTGCAAGAGGAGCACGGGAGCTGCAGAGTACGATTAGGTGCACTAGATCACATGGTAAGCGTCAAGCACGGCGATCAGAGTAGTGGTGCGATCATCGGTGAGTCGGCCAGAGTGCTTTACACTCTGGACCCCGCGTCAAAGCTAATGGGCGAATGTTTGTACCTTACGCAGGCTTGGAGCAGGATCCCTCACGTGCAGTGGCGTTTGGGTCCAGATGCCTGGAGGTGTGCCTCATTCTAAAGCTGCCCGGTATTTTTCGCTAAAGGTATGTTTGTTTTTATTGTATTGTACATGTAGGTTGATGTTTATTGTTAATAAGCGTAAATTCAACTGTGAATCTCTGTAAAGTTAACTGAAATGAACTTGTGCTGCCTGTTAATTGCGGGGTGATTTTTCTGTTTCCCTTAAATTGGGGATGGCGTTGCTCAGCAAATTAAAATATTTTGAATATATCTCTCCTGCGCCCTCATCCATTCTATTTGTTCCATTAGATGTTGAATTTTAAATACAGCTGAATGTCTAAGTTCGATTTTTTTACTCCCAAAAAATATATTTGAATTATTTTTATTCTGAATTTTAATTGCTGAAATTGAAATTTTAAGTGTAATTTTTCAATGTTTTAAATTCAACAGCAGCGGCAACAAAAATTTCACAGCCAGGATCCACGATGCCAAGGCAGAAGCAATTGATCCTGTGAGTGATGAGGACAGAGGCTGTTTCCTATTGGTCGTTCTCATCTGTGGGCGGGGTTTACACCTAAGAAATAAAAGAGATGAGGTTCTGATGAGGCTAATTCTGACCAATCAGATCGCTTCATTGCACTGTTTCCTGCTTGTTATGTGCAAGCAATACATATCGTGTTTAGAACAACATGACCGATCCACCACCTGGATTCTCAAACAAAGTTCATTTTTTGAGTATAGCCATAGGCCCACTGAAATCTGATTTCATATATGTAATTTGTAAAAATCAAAAATTTTGTGCAGTTTTTGCAGCTTCGCCACACAGGGACCACAATGCTAATGGCAAAATTTTGATATCTACTAAATTTAAGCCTGTTCGGGTGAGCGCCCTCGGATGAGTTTGTACGATATTAGCAAGCAAAACAAATTTTAATCCAATATGGCTGACGTCCAGTTGAATGGGCGACATTGCCTTAATATTTTTAACCTGTCTTGTCATGATCTAACTTTTCTGATTCTACAGGGTTTTTCCTTTACACTAATGCAATTCTTTTGTGTGGCGGCACTAAGGCGCATTCCAATGTCATGGCGAGGGTCAGTGACCTTCTCGTCACTGCACGTATGGGGCCTTCTCATACTAATAGGCCTGTCACCAGCTTCTGGTGCTCAGGCCTAATCAAACCATATCATTCTGTCAAAGTCGCCTGGCCTCTGTTCCAACATTTCCAAACGTTTGTACAAAACATGAGCCTATCCTTGACGTACTGTGACCCTAAACATGTATGAGCCTTACCCTAACTAAACCAGACATCAAAAGGTGAAACCTACATGAAAAACTGAATCAAGTGGTTCATTGAATGTGGGGAGATAGTGTTTAAAATGTTTGGGTGGAGCTGAATTTAGGAGACATGTTCAACTTTTTCTTTGACGTCATGATTTTGTGAACAGGGAGGATCTGATAAAGGCCACTTGTGTCAGGCCCTCAGATCCACTTGAGGTTTTGGTGCAGCTCAGCTCCACTCTAACCAAATTATGACTTGAATATAAGTCCACAAACAAGATGTTTTTATATCCACGTTTTGGCGTTTTTGGACTATGATATGCATTTTCACATTTCACAACAGAAATCTATATTCATTTTCTTCACTCTGCTGTTAACTTTGTTTTCCTTTATGTCCTTTTGTAAAGTGTTATTTTAATGAGTGAGGATGTATAAGGTAATCTAACATGTTACAATTTGAGTCAGGTTTTGTACATAATTGATGGAATCATGGAAATGATTGTGCACATTTGCAACACGACTTAGAAATTTAAGTCTTGAATAAATGCACATTTACTTCTTGGTGCAAACTGAGCAGCTTGTCTTTGCTTTAGTGAATAGCTGAATGGTTCAATGATTCAGCTATTTAAAAAGCTCCGTTTACACTTATAATTTACAGGGTGACTGGGTCACCCAGTAAATTAATGTGATAGATCAGTTCCACTTATAGTGTGTTCATTAAAGGAGAGCTATGGTGAATTTCACTCAGGTTTCCTATTTCACTCTGGGAGCCTACTATGACCCTGGGCCTTTGCGGTGGTTGTATTTTGTCATTATATTGTCTGTGTATGTTCTGATAGTGCTGTCAAACTTGCTCCTTATTGTTGTCATATGTATGAATACAACTCTACATGAACCAATGTACATTTTTCTATGTAGTTTATTCGTCAATGAGATAAATGGCAGCACTGTATGTCTGCTTTTCATTGCATATCAAATCCTTCAAGATGTCCACACAATTTCATATAATCTATGTTTTCTTCAAATATTCTTTCTGTATTCTTATGTTGGAGTGAATTTTACAAACTTGGCTATTATGTCATATGACCGATATGTGGCCATCTGCTTTCCCCTGCACTACAACACTCACATGACCCTGAGGAAAGTCACCTGTCTCATTGTTGTTATTTGGATGTCTCCATTAGTGGCTGTTGGAATAACAATTGTTCTCACTGCATCTTTAAAACTTTGTGGAAACATGTTGGACTCTGTTTATTGTGATAACTACCTCATCATCAAACTGGCCTGTTCTGAGGCAACGGTGAATAACATTTACGAATTAGTTGCTGCTATGTTGTTTATCTCTATACCTATGATAGTTATTTTCTTTACTTATATACAGATTTTTAGAGTGTGTTTTAATGGAACCAAACAGACACGGCAGAAGGCTGTGAGCACCTGCACACCTCACCTCTTCTCTGTTGTAAACTTTGCCTTTGGAACGGTGTTCCAAATTTCCCAAACCAGGTTTGATCTGAGCTATTTGCCTCAAATTTTGAGAATAATGTTATCATTATATCATCTGACATGTCAGCCACTGTTAAACACACCTATGTATGGCTTGAGCCTGACAAAGATCAGAAATGTGTGTAAAAATATATTGTTTAGTTCAAGAAATGCTATTACTATGCTCGAGATGACTTAATGGTCAACATCAATTGCAATCAGAATATTTATCCTTAAGTTTTCTTTCTTTTTATTTATTACATTTTCTCCAGTGAATGACCAAGTCTTGCTCAAGATCTGGAGATAGGTCCCTGGGCGCGGCGCTGTGGCCCCCACTGCTCCAGTCTAACCATGCACCCTTAAAGAATAGATGAAATAGAAGGGGCAAATTTCCCAGCAGGGACAGTAAAGTGTATGTTAATGGAAACACATTATGCATTCTAGTTTGCCTGAGATCCAGAATATGCACTTCTCAAGTACTTTATGAAGAACTTTTGGTCACCGTCTCCCCAAATTAAGATGGGTATGATTGACAGGTGGCTTATGGGAAATAAACAAATGAAGTCCATAGAAAACGTAAATGATGCAGTAATAAAGCACTGTTGTGAACACAGTTTGACCACAGAACCAGTCCAGTGATGGCTTATGGGATGAAAAACTGTGCAGGAGCAGTCTTTTTTTATTTTTTTTTTTTAACCTGTGATGCAACAGTCCTATCCAGGCAAATGTAATGAGCAATATTTTCGAGCTCAGAGAAGATGACTTTGGTTTAATGGACTAAGGAAAAAGTGTAAATGAAGTAAAATACAACTTCAGTTATATTTTTGATGATGGGACCACATATAATATAATATAACATGGTTATTGTCTAACAAAAAGTAAATTTAGGATATGTCCTTCCACAAACACAGAACGTGCTTTGATGCCAACAAAAAGAAATACTAATCAAACCATATCATTCTGTCAAAGTCGCCTGGCCTCTGTTCCAACATTTCCAAACGTTTGTGCAAAACATGAGCCTATCCTTGACGTACTGTGACCCTAAACATGTATGAGCCTTACCCTAACTAAACCAGACATCAAAAGGTGAAACCTACATGAAAAACTGAATCAAGTGGTTCATTGAATGTGGGGAGATAGTGTTTAAAATGTTTGGGTGGAGCTGAATTTAGGAGACATGTTCAACTTTTTCTTTGACGTCATGATTTTGTGAACAGGGAGGATCTGATAAAGGCCACTTGTGTCAGGCCCTCAGATCCACTTGAGGTTTTGGTGCAGCTCAGCTCCACTCTAACCAAATTATGACTTGAATATAAGTCCACGAACAAGATGTTTTTAGATCCACGTTTTGGCGTTTTTGGACTATGATATGCATTTTCACATTTCACAACAGAAATCTATATTAATTTTCTTCACTCTGCTGTTAACTTTGTTTTCCTTTATGTCCTTCTGTAAAGTGTTATTTTAATGAGTGAGGATGTATAAGGTAATCTAACATGTTACAATTTGAGTCAGGTTTTGTACATAATTGATGGAAATGATTGTGCACATTTGCAACACTGCTTAGAAATTTAAGTGTTCAATAAATGCACATTTATTCATAAAGGAAAGAGTTCACCATAGAGCTTTTATAATGACCAAAACAATGGCTGGTATGTCCTCATTGTTGAATGTTATAATTCTGTTTTCCTTGGTGCACATACCTTGAGATAACTGTGATAAACCTGTTTATAAAGCTTTGTTTACACAAATATTTTACTATGTGATAGATCAAGTCCGCTTATAGTGTGTTCATTAAAGGAGAGCTATGGTGAATTTCACTCAGGTTTCCTATTTCACTCTGGGAGCCTACTATGACCCTGGGCCTTTGCGGTGGTTGTATTTTGTCATTATATTGTCTGTGTATGTTCTGATAGTGCTGTCAAACTTGCTCCTTATTGTTGTCATATGTATGAATACAACTCTACATGAACCAATGTACATTTTTCTATGTAGTTTATTCGTCAATGAGATAAATGGCAGCACTGTATGTCTGCTTTTCATTGCATATCAAATCCTTCAAGATGTCCACACAATTTCATATAATCTATGTTTTCTTCAAATATTCTTTCTGTATTCTTATGTTGGAGTGAATTTTACAAACTTGGCTATTATGTCATATGACCGATATGTGGCCATCTGCTTTCCCCTGCACTACAACACTCACATGACCCTGAGGAAAGTCACCTGTCTCATTGTTGTTATTTGGATGTCTCCATTAGTGGCTGTTGGAATAACAATTGTTCTCACTGCATCTTTAAAACTTTGTGGAAACATGTTGGACTCTGTTTATTGTGATAACTACCTCATCATCAAACTGGCCTGTTCTGATACAACAGTGAATAACATTTATGAGGTGGTCACTGCAACAGTTTTTGTGTCAATACCTGTGTTAGTAATTTTCTTTACTTATATACAGATTTTTAGAGTGTGTTTTAATGGAACCAAACAGACACGGCAGAAGGCTGTGAGCACCTGCACACCTCACCTCTTCTCTATTGTAAACTTTGCCTTTGGATCTTCGTTCCATATTTCCCACACCAGGTTTGATCTGAGCCGTTTGCCTCAAATGTTGAGAATAATTTTTTCATTATATCATCTGACATGTCAGCCACTGTTCAACACACCTATGTATGGTCTGAACTTGACAAAAATCAGAAATGTGTGTAAAAATGTACTTTCTAGGTCAAGAAATGTTGTGACTAGTGCTTAATGATTACACAGTCATATATATACAGTCATGTGAAAAAGTTTGGACCCTGATCATTTTCAAGATTTTCCTTTACAAATCATTGGATGTTCGGATCAGCAGTTTCAGTTAAATATATCATAGAGCAGACAAACACAGTGATATTTGAGAAGTGAAATGAAGTTTATAGGATTTACAGAAAGTGCAATAATTACTTAAACAAAAGTAGGCATGTGCATAAATTTGGACACCCCAACAGAAAAATTACAT
Organism: Odontamblyopus lacepedii; assembly: GCA_034769755.1. NCBI lineage: Eukaryota > Metazoa > Chordata > Actinopteri > Gobiiformes > Gobiidae > Odontamblyopus > Odontamblyopus lacepedii. Next base: position 40,422,011 of record CM068357.1, read on the forward strand.
CAGTATTTAGTAGATCCTCCTTTTGCAGAAATAACAGCCTCTAAACACTTCCTATAGCTTCCAATGAGGGTCTGGATTCTGGTTGAAGGTATTTTTGACCATTCTTCTTTACAAAACATCTCCAGTTCAGTCAAGTTTGATGGAGCCCGAGCATGGACAGCCCGCTTTAAATCACACCACAGATTTTCAGTAATATTCAGGTCTGGGGACTGAGACGGCCATTCCAGAACATTGTACTTGTTCCTCTGCATGAACTGCCTTAGTAGAATCTGAGCAGTGTTTAGGGTCATTGTCTTGTTGAAGTCTCCAGCCCTGGTGCAACTTCAACTTTGTCACTGATTCTTGAACATTGTTAGTTATTCTTCAACTTTAACAAGATTTCCAGTCCCTGCACTGGCCACAGGCCCACAGCCTGATGGAACCACCACATTTTACTGTGGGTAACAAGTGTTTGTCTTTGAATGCTGTGCTCTTCTTTCACCCTGCACATCACCCCTTATGTCCAAATAACTCAATTTTAGTTTCATCAGTCCACAGCACCTTATTCTAAAATGAAGCTGGTTTGTCCAAATGTGCTTTAGCAGAGCTCAAGCGACTCTGTGGCATGTGCTCAGAAAAGGCTTCTGTCGCATTACTCTCACATACAGCATCTCCTTGTGCAAAGTGCTGAATAGTTGATCGATGCACCGTGACACCATCTGCAGCAGGATCATGTTGTACGTGTGTGGAGCTGGTCTGTGGGGTGAGTTTGACTGTTCTCACCATCCTTCACCTCTGCTTATCTGAGGTTTTCCTTGGCCTGAACTAGAACTGTGGTCTTCCATTTCCTCACTATGTTCCTCACAGTGGAAACTGACAGCTGCAATTTCTGAGCTAGTTTTTTGTATCCTTCCCCTAAACCATGAAGTTGAACAATCTCTGTTTTCTGGTCATGTGATAGTTGTTTTGAGGCTCCCATGTTGTCACTGTTCAGAGAAGATGCAAAGAGGAGAACAACATGCAACTGGCCCCTTAAATCCCCTTTCTCCTGATCGGCTTCACCTGTGTCTGTAGGCCAAGGGTCAGTGATCTTAACAAACTAATTTTGTGTTCCAATAATTAGTGCTAAAGGTATTAAAATCAATAAAGCAACAAGGGTGTCCTAATTTATGCACATGCCTACTTTTGTTTAAGTAATTATTGCACTTTCTGTAAATCCTATAAAGTTCATTTCACTTCTCAAATATCACTGCGTTTGTCTGATATATATATATATATATATAAAACGCATTTCTCACCTTCCACGGTGGTTGGTCTCTCACCCTCATCAGCTCGGGTTCTACCAGAGGCCTGGGAGCTTGAGAGTTCTGCACAGTATCTTTGCTGTTCCAGTACTGCACTTTTCTGTCCTTCATGTCTGTTGTCCTTCCTGGGATCTGCTGCAACCACTCATCCAGTTTGGGGGTCACGGCCCCGAGTGCTCCGATCACCACAGGCACCACCGATGCTTTCACCTTCCAGGCCTCTCCAGCTCTTCCTTGAGCCCCTGGTATTTCTCTAGTTTCTCATGTTCCTTTTTCCTGACATTGCCATCGCTCGGTATTGCAATGTCCACCACCACGGCTTTGTTCTCTCGCTTATCCAGAACCACGATGTCTGGTTGGTTCATCACCATTCTGTCAGTCTGTATTTGGAAGTCCCACAGGATCTTGGCTCATTCTCCACCACCTTTGGAAGCGTTTCCCACCTTGATCCTGGGGTTTCCAGCCCGTACTCTGCACAGATGTTTCTGTACACTGTGCCCACTACTTGGTTATGTCGCTCCATGTCGCTTTCCCTGCAGCATCTTACACCTGCAGTTATGTGCTGGACTGTCTCAGGCACTTCTTTGCACAACCTACACCTTGGGTCTTGTCTGGTGTGGTAGATCTGGGCCTCTATTGCTCGGGTGCTCAAGGCTCCTGTGCTCCAGGATGAGCCTCTGTGTCCTTCAGACCAGCCCTCTCCAGCCATTGGGAGGATTTCTTGATATCAGCCACTTCAGTTATGTTCCGGTGGTACGCCCCATGTATATATATATATATATATATATATATATATATATATATATATATATATATATATATATATATATATATATATATATATATATATATATATATATATATATATAAATGCTTTTTACACGCTTAATTTGTTTATTTGCGACACAATTATTTATTTTTATTAAGTTATGAAACCTGACGCCTTTCCTATCCGAGTTTAGGTGTGTTTTATTTGTGCTTTTTGTGCGTGGGACATACACAGCCTCAGCCAGTCTGGGAGAATTGTTCATGCAGGGTGGCTCAGAGGAGCCCCCTGTACGTGGGGCACACACAGTCTCAGCCTGTTTGGAGCTGTTCTCGCTAACAGAGCAGTGCCTCACTAGTCTACTCTGCTCCCTAGCGTCACTGACACTCCCTGAGCTATTCTGTGTGCTAGTCTTACCTGATGGTCATCTAAGGCTAGCGATCATATTCTGAGCTAAGAGGGAGGAGCCAGCCGCTGTGGGATGAATGCCGTCACTACGTATAAGCCTGGACTTCCCCTCAAATGCCCTCCAGTTATCTATGAAGACGACACCATTCTGCGGGCACCAATTGGACAACCACTGGTTGACGGCTGAAAAGCGGCTGAACATTTCACAATTGGCATAATTTGGAAGGAGCCAGAGAAGTACACGGACTCCGACATCGACTTAGCCAAATCACAGACTGCCGCTATCTGCAACTTCAGCACCTCTGACTGACCGCGCCGAGTATCGTTACCCCCCGCGTGTATAACGATCCGGCGGTACCTGTTCTTACTTCTCTTTAAAAGCCTCAGATTCCCCTCGATGTCGCCCAGTCTGGCTCCAGGGTAACACCGTGTGGAAGCTGCAGGCAGTTCCACATCCCTGACTATGGAGCTCCCTATGACTAGAGTGTCCCGCGTCCAGCTCAGGGGGGCGAACCTGTTCTGGACGGGAAGCTCCCTACTGGTCTCCTGCAGTCCTACTCTCAGCCCTGTGTCCCTGATCTGCAGTCCTACTCTCAGCCCTATGTCCCTGGTCTCCTGCAGTCCTACACTCAGCTATGTGTCCCTGGTCTCCTGCAGTCCTACACTCAGCCCTGTGTCCCTGGTCTCCTGCAGTCCTACACTCAGCCCTATGTCCCTGGTCTCCTGCAGTCCTACACTCAGCCCTGTGTCCCTGGTCTCCTGCAGTCCTACTCTCAGCCCTGTGTCCCTGGTCTCCTGCAGTCCTACTCTCAGCCCTGTGTCCCTGGTCTCCTGCAGTCCTACTCTCAGCCCTATGTCCCTGGTCTCCTGCAGTCCTACTCTCAGCCCTGTGTCCCTGGTCTCCTGCAGTCCTACACTCAGCCCTATGTCCCTGGTCTCCTGCAGTCCTACACTCAGCCCTGTGTCCCTGGTCTCCTGCAGTCCTACACTCAGCCCTGTGTCCCTGGTCTCCTGCAGTCCTACTCTCAGCCCTGTGTCCCTGATCTGCAGTCCTAGTCTCAGCCCTGCGCCTGCGTCTAACTGTCACAAACCTGTCCTGGTCTGGTCCCGGCTGCACGGGATGCACCGGGGGGCTGCTCTCGCTAGCTGCGCTCATGCTAATGCGGTCCGCGGTCCCTGCTACTGCCTGACTATAACTGGGCTTCAGCGCCTCCAATGAGCGGATCCGAGTTTCTAACTCTGTAACCCTGGCCTCAAGGATGGCCACTACGCTGCACTTAGCGCAACTATCCCTGTCACTATCAAATAAGCCAGGGTTCTCACTCCACATGTGGCAACTAGAACAGGAAAGGGGGGCGAGAGTTTTAGCCATCATGCTAGGCTAGGCTAGATCAGGCTGAAACTACAAGCTGAAACTACAGAGAGAGAGAGGCTTAGACCACGAATTACGGAGCACTAGATGCTGAATAAACTTCGATGGTTTGACGAAGTACTCAGGCACTAGTTTAGATGATGGATTTGTGGAATAACAGATTCAGCAGAGAGACGCTAGTAACAGTGCTCGCAATACAGAATTCACTCACCAGAAATGACGTCACCGGACAGATCGCCCACCGGACAGATCGTTTTTAAGTGATGCTGATGAGAAAATAGGAGGAAACAGAGGACAGTGCTCAGGTTGCCACACTTCCCCCAGCTTGTTATCTCCTGCAGCAGCTTATCTTAGTGACATCAACTAAGTAACCTGGTCATAAGCTATTCCGAAGAGGAAGGTTTTAAGCCTGGTCTTAAATAAAGAGACTGTGGGTGCCTGTTTAACATCAACAGGGAGTTGATTCCATAACACAGGAGCTTGGTAACTGAAGGCTCTCCCCCCCGGTCGCTGAGGCCCCTGCTTTCGACTGCCACCCAGATCTCTCTGCACCCGGCCCCTGTGGCTCCTCTCGCAGGGGGTGGGTCCACAAGAGGGTGGCCCCACGTTCGCTCCTTCGGGCTGGGCCCGGCCGGGCTCTGTGGGGAAAGGCCCGGCCACCAGGCGCTCGCCCACGCGCACCCACCCCAGGCCTGGCTCCAGGGTGGGGCCCCGGTACCGCCCTTCCGGGCGACGTCACTGACCTTGTTCTTTGACTCAACATAGGAGGTTGTGTCACATTTTCCAAGGACATAAAAACTATAGTTTTACACATTATATAGCTCTATGGTAATCTGCTTAATAAAGGTTATCTATGATCAACAAAATGCTTACATTTCTGTATTCATTACGCAGAGTAACGTGTGCTGTAATTTGCATCAATTACGTATAAACCCTGACTGTAGAACTGCCATGTTCAAGCATGATTACGTAGGGTTCCATTTAATCGACGGTTGAAAAAGGAATGCTGATTCAGTCAACCACTGGTCAAACGGTTACCAGTTAACATCCCTAATTTAGTACAGCAAACTCAAAGTAGGATGCACAGCCAAAGCTCAGACAAACAGAGCACTCCTGACTGCTCGTGCGTCCAGGTTTACGGTGGATAGAATATTTTATCTAATGCAAACAGTGCACAGTGGTCTGATTTTGTTAAAGTTTCGTTTGAGGTCCGTCATATGCTTGTTTCTATGGATGTGTCATTGCTGTGCCTGGAATGTTCCACAGTGACATTAAACAGCTCTACCTTAGATTTATCCAATTACAAGTGGTTTTACAGCTCAAAAATACCTAGAAAATACTGTATCTGCCCAAAAAAATTATCACAGTTCTCAGTCTTATTAACGTTTCTCTGGAATAAATGATGGGTCTTTCTTTTGTTCAAAGTTAGGGGTGGTTACTGATGTGGCCCACACTCTTTATAAAGCTCAACATTATAAAGGTCCACAGGCAGAGATCAGCCACATCCTCTTGCTCTGAATGTTTGCCACAGGACGTGGCAGTATTCACATTGGTTTGGCTCGGATAAGTATTCTCTTGGTTTTGTTTGGTGCTAAGTAGAAAGAAGCTACACCTTAAATAAACAGGTCTTGACTGGGCAACATTATGATTTTTTTATTTTGAGTTTTAGTTGGGAGAGGAATGATGCTCTGAGTAAATTTTGTTTTTTAGTTTTTTTCTGTATATCTGAATGGACCTTTTTAGATTTATTCGATGCTTGGCGAGTTAATCCAAATTGCCGTGGAAGAACCATATGCACAGTAATGTTTCACTCTGTATTACGTAATTGTATTTTAGTACATTTTAAGTGGGAAGATGACAAAAAACATATTTAGTACTACCAACATGTAGCGCTTATGTCAATCTGACTGTTGATAATCATTTAAATATTTCATTTTTTCACAAATGCATGTTTAAATGTGATTCAAAAATCACAATGCTGAAGTTGTTGCAAATCAGCATAATAAAAAAATGGTATTTGTGCACATAGTTTAGCTTATTACAGTGTTGAATCAATGCTTATTTTTAACTGAACAATGGCTAACTCCAGTCAGGTTTCCTACTTCACTCTAGGAGCCTACTATGAAACTGGTCATTTGAAATGGCTGTATTTCCTTATCATATTATCTGTGTATATTCTCATAGTGCTTTGTAACCTGCTCCTCATTGTTGTTATATGTTTGAACAGGACTCTGCATGAACCCATGTACATTTTTCTCTGTAGTTTATTCATAAACGAACTGTACGGCAGCACTACATTATTTCCTTTTCTCTTGGTCCAGATATTGTCAGACTCACACTTGATTCCAAATCCTTTTTGCTTCTTACAGATTTTCTGCATGTACCACTATGCAAATGCAGAGTATTTCCTGTTAGCCGCCATGTCATATGATCGCTACATGGCCATCTGCTTTCCACTGCAGTACAACACTAAAATGAATGTCACTAAAGTGTCTCTCCTCATTTTCCTGAGCTGGTTTGTTGCATTTATGGGAATTGCAGTTATGACTTCTTTGAGTGTGCCCTTAAAACTGTGTGGCTCTATAATAGACAGGATCATCTGTGGGAACTACTCCATTGTTAAACTGGCCTGTTCCAACACTAAAGCCAACAACATCTTTGGTTTGTCATACACTTTTCTGTCCGTGCTCCCTACCTTCAGCCTTATCTTGTTCACATACGTGCGCATTCGTCAAGTGTGTTTTAGTGGGTCTGTGGACACGAGGCACAAGGCCCTGAGAACCTGCATGCCTCACCTGCTGTCCGTGCTAAACTTCTCCTTTGGCTGTTCGTTTCAGATTGTTCAGAGCAGGTTCGACACAAACTCTATCAATCGTATGGTGGAGATTCTGCTGTCAATTTATTTCTTAGCTGTGCAGCCTTTGTTCAATCCAGTCGTGTATGGACTCAAACTGTGTAAAATCAAAGATCTATGTAAACGCTTGTTGAGTGGAAAATGAATTAAAGAGATTCACTTGGTCCAACTGGTGTCATGGGTCATGTCATTGTTCACAGTGATCTGCAGAGGGCGGTATGAAAGGTTTGGGTAAGAGTTTATTCATTTATTTATTTACATTGCAGGGTACATTCATTAACATTTCTGTAAATGCACCAGATTTAGCCACAATCATATCATATATAATATTATCACCCTAAAAAACATCTTAAGACAATAGCGTGTAGGGCAGGGCTGTCCAACCTATGGCCCAAGGGCCAAATACTGAAGTACCTCCTTTTACCACTGGAACTATGGTAGTAATCAGAACCACATAACAAATATTGTAATACAAACTTAAAATGATTGTTCCATTAATAAAAGCTACTGGGGCTCTGTAAATACATCAGAATCACCCACTGAACTCTGTTCCACCTTGTGATGTCATTTCAAGTTAATGGCTCCTTTAACCTTTAGTTCAGTAGAGACTGAAATCGAGTCTGAAATCATCCAAATGATTCGAGTGAAGGTGAATTTGAAAGAAAAACTCTAAATGCAGGATTTCTGTATTAAACATGTGAATGAAAGAAAACATTACAAGATAAATCAGGAAACAGTGTAATATGGGCCCTTTCATGCCATACTGTGGAACATTTCAGCCAAAGGAATATGACAAAGAGGAAGCTGGAGTGGAAACTTCAGCAGAACACCATGCGGGAAGTGTGGAGCGGCATGAGGACCATCACTGGACACAAGCCGACCAGAGGGGGAAGCGTTGAGGGAGATGTGAACACAGCCAATGAGTTCAACATCTTCTTCAATCGCTTTGACACTGCAGGAACTGTCCAGCTCCAGCCAGCAGCAGTCACCCCCCTCCCCCTCCCTCCCCCGTCTCCTGTGGAAAACCCAGCTCACACCTCAGACGACACCACCCCTCCCCCTCCTGACACCTCCACACGGACTGTCACTGAGGAGCAGGTGAGGTGTCAACTGCAGAGACTGAAGGCCGGAAAAGCACCAGGACCTGATGGAGTGAGCCCCAGAGTCCTGAAGGGCTGTGCTCCCCAGCTCAGTGGTGTCCTGCACCAGATCTTCAGCCTGAGCCTGAGTCTTCAGAGAGTCCCCCTGCTATGGAAGACATCGTGCCTCGTCCCTGTCCCGAAAACGCCGTGTCCCACCAACCCTAAGGACTACAGGCCCGTGGCACTGACCTCCCACATCATGAAGACTCTGGAGCGACTCGTCCTGCAGCAGCTGAGGCCCATGGTCCAACATCTGCAAGACCCTCTCCAGTTTGCCTACCAGCCCCACCTTGGAGTAGATGACTCCATCCTGACCCTACTCCACAGAGTCTACTCCCACCTGGACAAGCCGGCTGCCACTGTGAGGATCATGTTTTTTGACTTCTTCAGTGCGTTCGACACCATCAGGCCGGCTCTGCTGGCTGAGAAGCTGGCAGTGATGCAGGTGGATGCCTCCTTGGTGTCCTGGATTGTGGATTACCTCACTGGAAGACCACAGTATGTGCGTTTGCAGAGCTGTGTGTTGGACAGAGTGGTCAGCAACACCGGGGCTCCACAGGGGACAGTCCTGTCTCCCTTCCTCTTCACCCTCTACACCACAGACTTCAACTACTGCAGTGAGTCTTGCCTCCTTCAGAAGTTTTCTGACGACTCTGCAGTGGTGGGATGCATCAGCGGTGGTGACGAGGAGGAGTACAGGACTGTAGTGGACAACTTTGTCACTTGGAGTGAGGAGAACCACCTCCAGCTCAACGTGACGAAGACAAAGGAACTGGTGGTGGACCTTAGGAGGACCAAAGCTGCTGTGACCCCCATCTCCATCCAGGGGGTCAGTGTGGACGTGGTGGAGGAGGACAAGTACCTGGGGGTGAACTTGGACAATAAACTGGACTGGAGCGACTTGGGGCCGCCCACTGGTGGGCCCACCACCCGCGAGAGGAGCCATAGGGGTTGGGTGCGGAGAGATCTGGGTGGCGGTCGAAGGCAGGGGCCTCGGCGACCAGATCTCCGGACATGGAGACTAGCTCTGGGGACATGGAATGTCACCTCGCTGGGGGGGAAGGAGCCTGAGCTTGTGCGGGAGGTCGAGCGTTACCGGCTAGATATAGTCGGCCTCACCTCCACGCACAGCTTGGGCTCTGGAACCCAACTCCTTGAGAGGGGTTGGACTCTCCATTTCTCTGGCGTTGGCCGCGGGGAGCGGCGGCGAGCTGGCGTGGGCTTGCTTATAGCCCCACAGCTCAGCCGCTGCGTGTTGGAGTTTACCCCGGTGAATGAGAGGGTCGTGTCCCTGCGCCTTCGGGTCGGGGACAGGTCTCTCACTGTGGTGTCGGCCTATGGGCCGAACAGCAGTGCAGAGTACCCGGCCTTCTTGGAGTCTCTGGGAGGGGTACTGGATAGTGCACCGACCGGGGACTCCGTTGTTCTACTGGGGGACTTCAACGCCCATGTGGGCAACGACAGTGACACTTGGAGAGGGGTGATTGGGAGGAACGGCCTCCCTGATCTGAACCCGAGCGGTGTTCTGTTATTGGACTTCTGTGCTAGTCACAGTTTGTCCATAACGAACACCATGTTCGAGCACAAGGGGGTCCATCGGTGCACGTGGCACCAGGACTCCCTAGGCCGGAGGTCGATGATCGACTTTGTTGTTGTGTCATCTGACCTCCGGCCATGTGTCTTGGACACTCGGGTGAAGAGAGGGGCAGAGCTGTCAACTGATCACCACCTGGTGGTGAGTTGGGTCCGCTGGCGGAGGAGGAAGCCGGAAAGACCTGGCAGGCCCAAGCGTATCGTGAGGGTCTGCTGGGAACGTCTGGCGGAACCTTCTGTCAGTGCGGCCTTCAACTCATGCCTCCGGGAGCTTCTCCCAGATCCCGGGGGAGGCTGGGGACATGGAGCCCGAGTGGGCTTCGTTCTCGGCCTCCATTGTCGATGCGGCCGTTCGTAGCTGTGGCCGTAAGGTCTGCGGTGCCTGTCGCGGCGGCAATCCCCGAACCCGGTGGTGGACACCGGAAGTAAGGGATGCCGTCAAGCTGAAGAAGGAGTCCTACCGGGCCTTAGTGGCCCGGTGGACTCCTGAGGCAGCTGACGGGTACCGTCGGGCCAAGCGTGCTGCAGCCCGGGCGGTTGCAGAGGCAAAAGCTCGGGTCTGGGAGGAGTTCGGGGAGGCCATGGAGGAGGACTATCGGACGGCCCCAAGGAAATTCTGGCAAACCGTCCGGCGCCTCAGGAGGGGGAAGCGGCCCTTCACCAACACTGTTTACAGTGCGGGGGGAGAGCTGCTGATCTCGACTGGGGATGTTGTCGGGCGGTGGAAGGAATACTTTGGGGATCTCCTCAATCCCACCGTCACGTCCTCCGAAGAGGAGGCCGAGGCTGGGGACCCAGAGGCGGACTCATCCATCACCCTGGCCGAAGTCACTGAGGTGGTCGGAAAGCTCCTCGGTGGCAAGGCTCCGGGGGTGGATGATATCCGTCCTGAGTACCTTAAGTCTCTGGGTGTTGTGGGGCTGTCTTGGCTGACACATCTCTACAACATCGCGTGGCGGTCGGGAACAGTGCCTCTGGACTGGCAGACCGGGGTGGTGGTCCCTCTGTATAAAAAGGGGGACCGGAGGGTGTGTTCCAACTACAGGGGAATCACACTCCTCAGCCTCCCCGGTAAAGTCTATGCCAGGGTGCTGGAGAGGAGAGTTCGGCCGATAGTCGAACCTCGGATTCAAGAGGAGCAGTGTGGTTTTCGGCCTGGTCGTGGAACACTGGACCAGCTCTACACCCTCCATCGGGTGCTCGAGGGTTCATGGGAGTTTGCCCAACCAGTCCACATGTGTTTTGTGGACTTGGAGAAGGCATTCGACCGTGTCCCTCGTGGTGCCCTGTGGGGGGTGCTCCGGGAGTATGGGGTCCGGGGCCCTTTGCTAAGGGCTGTCCGGTCCCTGTATGACCGGAGCAGGAGCTGTGTTCGCATTGCCGGCAGTAAGTCAGACCTGTTCCCGGTGCATGTTGGACTCCAGGGCTGCCCTTTGTCACCGGTTCTGTTCATTGTATTTATGGACAGAATTTCTAGGCGCAGCCAGGGGCTGGAGGGGGTCCAGTTCGGGGACCACAGGATTTCATCGCTGCTTTTTGCGGATGATGTTGTCCTGTTGGCTCCATTGAACCAGGACCTGCAGCGTGCACTGGGGCGGTTTGCAGCCGAGTGTGAAGCGGCTGGGATGAGAATCAGCTGTTCCAAATCCGAGGCCATGGTTCTCGACCGGAAAAAGGTGGATTGCCCTCTCCGGGTGGGTGGGGAGTCTCTGCCTCAAGTGGAGGAGTTCAAGTATCTCTGGGTCTTGTTCACGAGTGAGGGGAGGATGGAGCGCGAGATTGACAGGCGGATCGGTGCGGCGTCGGCAGTGATGCAGTCGCTGTATCGGACCGTTGTGGTGAAGAGGAGCTGAGCCGAAAGGCGAAGCTCTCGATTTACCGGTCAATCTACGTTCCTCCCCTCACCTATGGTCATGAGCTCTGGGTAATGACCGAAAGAACGAGATCGCGGATACAAGCGGCCGAAATGAGTTTCCTCCGCAGAGTGGCCGGGAGCTCCCTTAGAGATAGGGTGAGGAGCTCGGTCACACGGGAGGAGCTCGGAGTAGAGTCGCTGCTCCTCCACGTCGAGAGGAGCCAGCTGAGGTGGTTCGGGCATCTGGTCCGGATGCCTCCTGGACGCCTCCCTCGGGAGGTGTTCCGGGCATGTCCCACCGGTAGGAGGCCCCGGGGAAGACCCAGGACACACTGGAGGGACTATGTCTCTCCGCTGGCCTGTGAACGCCTCGGGGTCCGTCCGGAGGAGCTGGAGGAAGTGGCTGGGGAGAAGGAAGCTTGGGAGCCCCTGCTTAGACTGCTGCCCCCGCGACCCGGCCCCGGATAAGCGGAAGAAGATGGATGGATGGATGGATGGAGCAGGAACGTGGACGCGGTTTACAAGACGGGCCAGAGCCGCCTCTATTTCCTGAGGAGGCTGAGGTCCTTTGACATCTGCAGGACAATGCTCAGGATGTTCTACGAGTCTATGGAGGCCAGTGCCATCATGTACGCTGTAGTCTGCTGGGGCAACAGTCTGCGCGTGAGGGACACTAATAGACTCGAGAAGATCATTAGGAAGGCTGGACATGTTGTGGGGGAGGAGCTGGACTCTCTGGCGGTGGTGTTGGACAGGAGAATACTGGACAAAATCTGGACTATTCTGGACTCTCCCTCCCACCCTCTCCACAAGGTGCTGGCCAATCAGAGGAGCTCTTTCAGCCATAGACTGCGGCTGCCGCGCTGCTCCACTGAGAGACACAGGAAATCTGTCCTGCCTGTCGCCATCAAACTGTTGAACTCTGCACTTTAAATCACAAACTACTGTAATATCCAATTCCTGCTCACACATGTGTATAGTTGTAAATATGTCACTGATGTAAATAATTTCTGAGAGAGAACAATTTTTATCTTTTATCTTATTGTATTTATCTTATTTTATTTTTGAAACTTTATTCTAACTACTTGGTCGGTTGCATCTGTAACAAAGAAAATTTCCCCTCGGGGATGTATAAAAGTAATTCTGATTCTGATTCTGAAAGACTGTTGCTGAATTGAAAGCTTCTTATAAATGACTCAAAAAAAGACTTTTGCAAATGATCCGGACCTTGGACATGTTGAGGCCGTACAGCAGGGGGTTAAACAGTGGCTGGCACGTTAACCAGTACAACGACAGAATGATTCTGGCCACGTTTGGCACACCACTCATGTCAAAACGACTCTGAAGAATCTCAAAACACGCCCCGAAGGAGAAGTTCAACAGTGACGCGATGTGAGGACCACACGTGCTCACAGCCTTCTGTCGCGTCTGAGCCGAGCCAGAGAAACACACCTTTAAAATGAGCACATACGAGTAGGAGATGACAATTAATGGTAGGAAGACAGACAGACATGTAATTAGGACGCCCCAAGCATTGATGAGCGAAGTGTCAGAACATGCCAACTTCGTAATGGAGTGGTTATCGCAGTATACTTTTTGAATGACGTTACTGCAAAGATGTAACGTGGCGCTTAAAGATGTCATAATTATGCAAAGAATACACGGACAAACCCAAGTCAGTGCGATAAGAAATGAAATTCTGTTGGGCGTCATGCGGGCTTGGTACTCTAGAGGGCAGCATATGGCCAGATAGCGGTCATACGACATTACAGCGAGAATCAACAGCTCACTGCCCCCGTAGGAGAAGAGGCAGAAGTTTTGCAGGAAGCAAAGAGGAGCAGGAACTCGGTGGATGTCCGACAGAATTTGAGTTAAAAGCAGCGGGAACAGAGCGCTGCTGCCGTACACTTCATTTAGAAACAAACTGCAGAGGAAAATGTACAAGGGCTCGTGCAGACTACGGTTTACAGAAATCACATACACCAGCAGCAAGTTGGCGCCGATGATACACAAGAACAGAGAAAGAATAATCAGGAATAACAGGTACCTGACGCCACCGACGTCAATATAGGCCGACAATGTGAATTCATATGGAAAAGTGGAGTTCAGAGGCCCGGGCATTTCAAACTGTTCAGAACAAAAGTGAGAAACAAACGGCTCTGACAGCACCAGGCAGCAGCTGTGGTGAGCCGCACCTCAGGCACTGCAGACGCTCGACACCAGCAAGCGTCATCGGATTAAACTCAAAATACAGCAAAACAAAAACAAATTTTGACTTCACAAAAGCAACATGAGTAAACCTGTCATGTACATCTATTAATCCTAAACCCTAATTGATCCTCGTTTATTCTGACAAGTGTGTCAATACAGCTCTGGAAAAAAAAAAGAGACCACAGCAAAATGATCAGTTTCTCTGATTTTCTACTTAAAGGTTTGTGTTTGACAACATTTCTCATAAATTCCAAATAAAAAATATTGTCATTTACAGCATTTATTTGCAGAAAATGACAAATGGTCAAAATAACAAAAAGATTAAATGTGAAAACCTCAAACAATGCAAAGAAAACAAGATCATATTCATTTTAAAGCAACACAATACTAATGTTTTAACTTAGGAAGAGTTCAGAAATTAATATTTGGTGGAATAATAATAATGTTGAACACAGCAGTTGTTTTTCTCCTTAAATAAGATTTGGTTCAGGTGATCACTCCAATGGAACGGCTGTCACACATGTAGAGATGCTGATTTCAGACAAAAAAAAATGCAGTGGTCTCTCTTTTTTTTCCTGAGATGTGTTTAGAAGCTCAGGAAAACTGGAAAAAACAGTAATTTCCTCGATGCGATAGTGACTGTTAGTCATACGTCTTGAATACAAGCAAAAACAGTGACTTTTAAGGAATGAGTTCAATGTACTTTCACATTTTCAACTGTAAAGCTGAAAAACAGAGACAGGTCAGTCAAAATTCTATGCAAAAGTATATTGTCACAGATTCAAAATACACAATATATTAACGTAGTTGAGTTTGAAAAGCCAAAAGAACAACGATCACTTACAGTCGTGCATTTTCTCTTTAGATTCTGAATGTTGTTGAAAGTAGTGCCTTCCTCAGAGAAACAGACTCATGTCATTCATTTGATTTTCCAACAGCTTTTTAAGAGTTACATTTGAAAAGCCAAATCAAATCATTTATTGAGTCAGATACACCACATTTCAACTGACTGCAATATGGTAAAAAAAGTCCAAAAACAGTCCTTTGTGGGGAAAAACATGATACATGAATGGAACCCAAGTGTGTCAAAATGTATAACTAGTTCTTATATGAATCTTTCTGGTCGTACACGGCTTTATTTTGTGCCCAGACAGACCTGTGTGAAGTCAGCTGTGTTTCTGCCTCTGGACTCGTCTGAGCTCAGTTTTAAAGCACTCGTGACGTTGCTGCGTCTCACGTGCCACTTATTATTCATGATTTGAGACTTTTTTTTTCTTGATGAATTCATAGTTGCTTCTCATTTACATGCGTATGAACGGTTATGTACTGTATGTGATGTTCCATGTTAAATTTGTGATTTATAAAGAAAAATCCCGCACACTTACTTGAAAAATATGAGATTTATTAGGACATACAATGTTTCGGCACTCGGCCTCTTGATGAAGGCCTAGTGCAAAAAACGTCGTATGTGCTAATAAATCTCACATTTTGCAAGTCAGACGGTGTGCTGGATTTTTCTCTATGTTCTTGGACTGCTCCCTCTCCTCCAACGCACCCGTTTCAAGAAATGGACAAGCAAAGTTCTCATTCTTTTATAAAAAAAAAGATAACTTGACACAGACTAGTGATTTAACTCAGACTGTGCATCTGTCCCAAAGTGACACACGGCCGTTAGAATAATGTGGTTTCCTCGTCACAAACAGACCTGGAGTTGTGTTTTGTTTCATTCACACGTTTAACACCAGAGGGGTAAAAAGTACTGAAAAATTTAAATTAAGTAGAAGTATCTTTACTTTCCTTAATTCTTACTCAAGTAAATGTATCTAAAAATCTACTTGAGTAAAAGTAAAAAAGTACTTAATTTAAAATTTAATTTGAATAAAAGTGACTTTAGTTACGTTCAGTGATTTGATGTAAAAAGGTCATAAATCTAATCCAGCACAAGTTGTTTTATCAGCTTTTAGGTGATATAGTTAAACTCTGTTCAGTGCATTTTAAAGACACTGAGCTACAAACACTGAGTAACACTGAGCTCTTCCTTCTGCTTAAAGAACTTTATAGAACTCAGAACTTTAACTGCATAATACATTTAACAAATTAAGAATTTAACAAGAATTATATGGTCCAACTCACAACACTACAATAAAAAGAAAGAAAATTATACCAAAAAAATCAAAGTCTGCAAAAGAAAATGTTGCCCACACTGCACATGACGTCCAGGACGAACTCGATATGTGGCTCCAGTATCGTCCAAGATGATCCAAGACAGACGTCTGCACAATGACCCAACGTTCTACAGTGAAAATGCCATTTCCAGCAGAAATGATGCACTTGCCCATCTCTACTGAAGATAAAGGACGCTGTTAACATGAAAACTACTGCTTCACGACATCATAAGGTGGAACAGAGCATTTGGAGCTTAAGAGAGGCAGACACATTTTAAAAGCTTACTCAAACTTGTGTGAATGAAACTAAATGTAACTCCAAGTATAATTTGAATGAGGTTATTATAACATGGCTAAAACATCACAAGAGTCATTTTTGGATAATATAGAACCTTGTAAATAGTGTCATCTTTGAAGAACACTTATTAACATTTATTTTATTTTATTGAGTGACGCCGTCTCCTGTCACCACTCACAGAGGGGTTCATAGGGGGTCAGGTGCTGTGAGGATTGGGCAGCAAACTGCCCCCACGACCCAGCCGAATTAAGTGGGAGAAGATGGATGGATGAATGGATGGATGGATGCGCTATCACCTGTTTTAAGTCTTCAATTCTTTGACTAAAAATGAGTCTTTTGCTTTTCACTTTTGGACTGATTATGCTGTGATTTTTGTCACTTTTACTTGAGTGAAATATGGGCTTCACTGTTGAACGGCCTGTTGTGCAGTTCACACAGATAACCAGCAGATGCCACCAAACTGCCTCTGTTTTCAGTGACACTCCTTTGACCTTTTAAACTACATTTTGGCCGACTTAACAATGCCTCACAGGTGACGCTCGCATGACTGGTTAGGCGAGCGAAGGCACGCACACGCCTTTGAGTCTGAGGGTTATTATTTCACTTTGATGACTCATCCACTTTGAACTCAGCAATCATAATACATCATAATCCAATAGTTCTACAATAATCCATTTAACAGAAGAACATTAATCCTTGTTTATCCCAGGTTTAGTGTGATTTTTTTTTTTTTTTTTTTTTTTTTTTTTTTTACTTTTTGAGCAATTATTTTTCCTGTGACAACCTTTAAATATTATTTTAATATTAATTGCTGAATGTGAATTGATTGAATGCCATTGTCTTCAGTTCTTTATGCAGCAAGTCGAGGAACAAACAAGAAAAAACACAAAACCTATCAAATCCTTCTGGTTATTTTTGCAAACAAACTTTTTAGAGCTTGTTTTACAGTTAAAGTGAAATGCACGTTTTTAATTATGAAGCATCATGTAAATGTGATTATCTATAACGTACATGCAGGTTGCACAAGTTTTGGTTTACACTTATTCCTGTCAAAGTCCTGCTCCGTGGACACTGTGCACCACAAACACACACGCCCCCCAGCACATGGCCTGTCTGCAGCAGCGTGTGCCTCATGTATCAGTGTGTGTCGCAGGGCAGGTTAAATACACAAGTATAACATCCGACTTGTCCATCTGTCTCATGCACACCGCTCCTCCCTGCATATCGCACACACAGGCTCCCTCCTCAATGCACACTGATTAGAAGAGGAAGACGAAATGCGAAGCAAAAAACTTATTTAAATTTATGTTAGAGTCTTGGCACAAAAGCGTCCGACAGCACAGAGGGGATCATAGGGTCAGGTGCACAGAGGACTGGGCGGTGAACGGCTGCCCCCCGTGACCCAGCCGGATAAAACCGAAGAAGATGGATTAACATTTATCAGATAAAATGGAGCTAGATCTATAAAACCTTATTTATGTGAATCAGCCTCATGAGTCACATGAACATCATTAAGTCCAAGTACCGTTCCACCATGACTGATTTGCAGTATATTTATTAATAAATAAATTATTTGTAGATCATTTTGACTTGGTCGTTTTATAAGTAGCTCACAAGCTAAAAGAGAAATAAATTGGACTTACAGTTGTGAAAGTAGTAAAAAAGATGTTACCCAAAAATGATCTATTTAACAAAGATGCTTTTACTTAGTGTAAAGCCACAAAGATATTTAAACATAGTTATACATTTGAATTGAATAACAAATTCTTAAATTGAAAGCTCTGAAAGAGAAGAGAAAGAGAAGGGAGAGTTTGGATCATTGCAGGAGACCAAATTCTGGGGCAATGAGAGAATAGGATGCGTGAAGTATGAATTACACTGATAAACTCTGGATGGATGTATTTATTTAGATTTTACCTGTTGGAAAGCTGTTATTTTACATTAACATATTTACAAATGATAAAACACACATTTTAAGTTCCTGTCTCACTTCCCAAAAAGCAGCGCTCTGAGGACCAGTCGGATCTTGGTCATCTTGAGCCCGTAGACGAGGGGGTTGGCGAGGGGCTGCACGCTGAGCCAGTACAGTGACAGGAACACTCGCGCGGGGTTGGGCAGAGTTTGCATATTAAAGCGGCTCTGCAGGATCTCAAAGAAGGCCCCAAAGGAGAAGTTGATGAGGGAGAGAAGGTGAGGCGTGCACGTGCTCAGCGCTTTCTGCCGAGTCTGTCTAGACCCAATGAAACACACACGTAAGATCCGAATATACGTATAGATAATGAGTAAAATGAGACCCAAGATGACGGAGAACATGTGAGTGAGCCCAAAGATGTTATTGAGTCGCGTGTCAAAGCAGCTCAGTCTGACCACCCAATAGTTATCGCAGTAAACTTTGTTGATGACGTTTCCGCAGAGGGTGAGCGGAGCCGTGAGGCCGTAAGTAATAAACAAATTCATCATGACAGGGTAGCACCAAGTCAGAGCCGTCAGACCTGCGATCTTATTAGGCGTCATTCTGGACCCGTACTGAAGGGGGTGACAGATAGCCAGGTAACGATCGTACGACATGACAGCAAGAGTGGCAAACTCGATCCCGCCGTACGAATACAAGACGAATATCTGCAGTAAACACACTGTGGTGGAAACTACGTGGACGTCTTGAAGGATCTGGAAGAGAAGTAATGGGAAAATTGCAGCGCTGCCGTACAGTTCGTTAAAGAGCAAACTGCAGAGGAAAATGAACATGGGTTCATGAAGGTTTCTGTTCAGACAGATGATGACAATGAGGATGATGTTGAACAAGAGAATAGCGCCGTAAATGAGCAACAAAAATACGAAGCTCAAGTATTTTAAAGGTCCAATATCGATGTAAGCTCCAAGGACAAAGTGAATGACCGGAGTGTAGTTCATGGTACAGGCTCAGTATCCAAAGTACTGGAAAGTAGTCGTAAAGTAGTGACAACAGTAAACAAGTATTTGGAAAAAACAGTTTGGAAATAAAATGTATTTAAAATCTGATTTATGTTGTATGAGTCAATTGTTCGGACAAACAAATTAAGTATTAAACATGAAATAATGCAAAGATTCTAGTATTTTCCAAAGAATACGCACACAATTTTCAAAACAAGGAAGGATAAGCGCAAATGTTTGAATCATTTATGGTTGTTTATGTACAGTTTTTGTTCTTTGTAGACTCACAGTGGGAAGAGGAGCCTAAATGTGCCCAATAAGATCAAGTAAGAAAACTGCAACTTGACTTAAACATAAGGAAACGTCAGAGTTGTACAAAAGTATCCTGAAAAGTACAAAATCTTCTAAAAATCAGTGTAACTTAGTACTACCCACTGCATTGGTGTATAATAAAAATAAGGCAATTGGGCACATATTCACAAGAATTAAAAACACAACGCACAAGTGCTGACAGTATTTTCTGTAGCTTTTGTCAGCTTTAAACATGCCTTATTTTACCACCAAACAAGGACTTAATCAGCAGAAGCCACCGGAATTGTTATATAAAAGAAAATACAAGTACAATTCCAGAACAACAGCATTTTTAGCAAAGTTCTACGATTACACTACCAGAGTAAACCATATCAAAGGAGCAAACACAGTATATTTAATAAAACAATATGCCTATTAGAATGTAGACACTGTCAAATGTGAAAAAGGTTTGGTTAGGTTAGGTTAGGTTAGGTTGTACACTTGCACCATCAATACGTCAAAAATGGGACTAAAAACACTGGGATTCTTCCTGGAATTAAACCCAGATTAGACCAAGACTAAACCAGGACTAGAGCAGGACCAAACCAAATCTAAATCAGGACTCAAACTGGTGTGAATGCACCCTTAAAAACACATGAGTAAATATCAAATACAAAATCACTATATGCATCACAAGTAAAATGCACTAATTAATACAGTGAATAATGTTTGAATTCTGTCTATCCGACTTTACTGACTTTTTTAATAAAGCATTTCATTTCTCAGTTGATCTAAAGCTAAAAACACAAGATTCAATGTACAGAAATTCCCCTTAAATAAACAGTTCAATGACAAAATGTAATCAATCGTTTCAAAAATGATTTCAAAAATATGCTTCAGTATGTTGGAAATGTCTGGTCTGAAGCAGGTCTCAGGCAGGAGAAGGTAACACCCTGACAGACAGGGCTCAGGGAGGTGTGTGCACCTGACGACCAAGACTGAGGGATTTAAAGCTGAGCCTCAGAAGAACCACGTCACCAAGGAACCGCAAAACAACACAGGATTAATATCCATCAATACTATTTTCCATTTGCCAGGAATTTAACGCTTCTTTCCATATGCAATTCCACAAAAAGATTTATTTATTTTTTTGGGATTTTCTGTAAATAAAGTGATTCTGTCCATGTTGAAAATCAAATAAAAGTTTATTTTATGGCCGTGGATTTCAAATGTCCAAACTGCACTGCTCTTCATGATAATAGTCCTCTAATTCCAAGTAATTCTGCTTCTGATACAGTCCTATAATTATTGTTAATGGCATGTTATTATGGCACACACTGTATAACCAACGCATCACTCAAAGAGCCATAAAAATCACCTCTGACCCCTCCCATCCACTGCATCATCTGTTCACTCTCATGCCTCAGGGAGGCGCTCTTTGTGTGATTTCTGGCCTCACAGCAAGAAGGTTGTGGGTTCGATCCCCCGGGTCGCCCGGGCCTTTCTGTGTGGAGTTTGCATGTTCTCCCTGTGTCTGGATGGGTTTCCTCCAGGTGCTCCGGTTTTCCCCATCAACCCAAAACATGCAGCACCTGAACTAACATCAAGGACCATGTTGTCCACCCTCCTGTGGGCTCACCACCTGCAGAGGGGTTCATAGGGGGTCAGGGGCTATGAGGATTGGGCAGTAAACTGCCCCCACGACCCAGCCGGATTAAGCGGGAGAAGATGGATGGATGGCATGTTATTATGTCATAAAAGGAGGCCTAATGTGCAGAATAGACTTTAATGAGTCTATAAAGATTCATTAATGGCACCTTTAAGGGAGAGGTTAGTGCTTCTCTTTTTGACAATTGCACATTTTGTATTTAAATTGGCACGACGGCTGTGTAGTTTTAACGTTTTTTAACATTTGTCAACTGGACAAAGGTTTTTTTGATCATATACATGTCACAGCACATCCAAGCTGCTTCTTCAGGTCATGTTCATGCTTTAACTGTGTTTTTTAAGTCTTGTATGCAAATATTATGAGTGTGTGAATGTCAATGATGCAGCACCACAAACCCAAGACTGTCATGGTTTGAGTGTGGTTGAGGACCCCAAAGCAGAGACAGAGGCGCAGGTAGATGTTAAACAGGTTTATTGCCCGGATTGAAGGATGTGGTGATGGAAACAGGCTGGAGACATAGACGGAGGGAAGACACTGGGGTAGACTCACGGGTAGACAGACTGGACAACAAGGGCAGGCAGGACGATATGGACAAGCAGGAGATGAGGACGAGGACGTGGACAAGCAGGATGACAACGTAGACAAGGGATAGAGGAGGAATGAACTGACAAAGAACAAAGGACAAGGACAGAACTAAGTAGTGGAGCTGATTAGACAATTAGCTGCAGGTGAACCACAGAGCAGGTGATCCACACTGCAGCATTAGCCCAGCCACGCCCCCGAGAGGAGCAGACAGACACAGAAGGGAGGGGGAACACACAACAAACACCAAACCCTGACAAAGACAAAGGTTTACGACTAAGTAAAAAGGGTTAAAAAGACATTGAGAGTGTGTGTGTGTGTGTGTGTGTGTGTGTGTGTGTGTGTGTGTGTGTGTGTGTGTGTGTGTATATATATATATATATATATACATGGAGTCAAAAGGAATTTGGTTTAACCTTGTGCAAAACAGTTGTTCAGTTGTAAAAACAAAAATTGCGGGGGGAAAATGAACAGTGCCGTCTGTCACCTTATAAACTTAGTGACACAGACACAGGTACATTTAATAAACATGTGTTATGTTTATGTTAAAAGCACAAAAAATCTGGTCATTTGACTGGAGTGTATCAGACACCTCACATGTCACTCACATGCCACATGTGCAGGTTTGGACAAGGAAAGGACACAATAAAGGTCAAACAAACAAAATGAAATAAAAAATGTTAAAGATCAAAAGAGTTATTTTAAAATTCATTGTATTTTTTCTTCCAAATACAACTTTTAGTCTAAAATTGCATTAATTAACTGACACATGTCACTGGGTGTTTTGATGAATGCATTTATTTTATGCTTGGAAACACAACAAAAATCAGATATAATTATTCCGTTATGTGAAAATGTAGTGATGTGGGCCTGTAAACTCAGACTAAAATATAGCTAGTTTATCATACTTCTTTGTAGTGTACAAATATGGTAGAGTATTGCATTATGAGCAGGTCACACTTGCATCAGAACAGTTTTATGTTTACAGTTTGATTCAAAGTATAAGGAAGGATTTTTGTTCAAGGAAAAGTCATTTACAGTGAATCCACATCTAACTGAGAAGGTCATGCTCGCCGCTGCACTTTTCCAAACAGGTTGTGGAAGCTAGTCTTGACGTTGGTGTTGTTTAGTCCGTACATGAAAGGGTTCAGAATGGAAGGAGATATGAGCCAGTACAATGACAACAAAATTCTAACCCCATTTGGTATAAAACTCAAATTAAACCTGCTCTGAACTATCTCAAAGCACACACCAAAGGAAAAGTTAATGAGAGAAACAAAGTGGGGCGTACAGGTGCTAAGGGCCTTCTGCTTCGTCTGCGGAGAGGCGTAAAAGCATGCGACCAGAATGCGTAAATATGTAAATAAGATGAAAGTCAGTGGTGCAAAGACAGTTAGAAAAGTGGCAATTAGTCCGTAGATATTGTTTACTTGGGTATTTGAACAAGCCATCCTTACGATAAAGTAGTTATCGCAGTAGACTTTAGGGATAATGTTTCTGCATAGTTTTAACGGAGCGGAGAGAGTGATGGGAACAATGTTGATGACCACAGGACAGGCCCAGGAGACGGCGATGAGGACCAGGACCTTTCGCGTGTTCATCTTGACATGGTACTGCAACGGGAAGCACACGGCCACGTAGCGGTCGTACGACATCACAGCCAGGGTGAAGAATTCGACCGTGGCGTAGGAATATAAACAGAAGATCTGAAGGAAACAGAGCGAGTGAGGTATGGTGTGGACGTCTTTAAGCATGTGGAAAAGGAGGAGCGGAAACAGAGACGTGCTGCCGTAAATCTCGTTCAGGAAAAGGCTGCAGAGGAAAACAAACATGGGCTCGTGCAGGGTTCTGTTCAGGCTGATCAGCACGATGAGGGTGATGTTGGCAAGAAGAATCACTGTGTACAAGGAGCCCAAAAAGACAAAAATCAGATACCGCAGCTGAGAGACATTAAAATAGCCTGTGAGAATGAAGTATGAGACGTGAGTTTGGTTCGGCATGGCACGATCTCACTGCCTGGTGTGTGTAAAACAGCACTGACTGCCTTTACACGCACACCAAAAACTGGATCTTTGTATGACAGCTCGCGTTGTTAGTTATTGAAATCTAAACAGCGAAATTTGATGCAGTGATCTGATTTTCTTCTGAGCAGAACCAGGATCTGAATAAAAAAAAGACTCACAGAACCCAGGAGATAATCAAAACGTGCACGCACAAATAAACGCAACTTGTATACAATATTTCTGAAAAGAGTTGTAACTGAGGGCCAGGCTTGTACAGTTATACTTCTCCACAGCACTAAACCATGAGGTCAGTGTGAAGAGGGGCCAATCAACGTGCATCAGGACTCTGGGGCCCCTTGAGGAGTGAAGAATAAACATGTTTTTGACTTTTGTTCTGATATAACTTTCTAGTGCGGTGTGCCCTGTGGAGAATTTGTTCCTTTTAAATAGACATCATCATTAACTCCAGCCTTTTATCTCCAGTGAGCTACCTTTACAAAAAGAAAATCCCAGAGAGCTGCTAGTTTAAGCGGTCACAAGAAATTGAGTAGATATAGTAAGTGTCATGATGAGCTTTAAATATGAACCATTAAACCATTATCCATTTATTAATGTACAAAAAGTGAAAAACCACTCAGATACATGTGGGAGATATCAGAATCCAGTTTAAAAACATTTACAATTTTACATTATTTAATCATGTAACAGGAGATTATGATAGACACTAAGCATATTTGATAAAGGAAATACAGATTTTTAGACAAATTAATCGGCACAATTTTTCTGTTGTATAGTTGAAACCTGGGACTTATAGATTCTTATTTTATATTTATATGTATGTGTCTATTGTTGTAAGGTGGCCTTGAGTGTGCAGAAAGGTGCCTGATAAATAAAAGGTATTATTATTATTATTGTTGTTGTTGTTGTTGGTCGGAGCCAAGTTGCATGTGTGGTTTTTCCACCCAGAGGCAGAGGGGGGCACCAGTGAACCCTTCAAACACCCCAAAATGTCATGGAACCATCAGAGGGGCTTTCAAAGACATTTAATTAGGTAAAAAAGTTACTTAGTTCTGCTTTAAATTAGGGATTTGCAAATTGCAGCTGTTGTCTACCTGTGAACGACAAGGACGCGACCTGTCCTGGAAGTGCCGAGGTAAGAGCGCGAGCGTCCAATAGCTCCGAAATATAAAGGACTTGTTCAGTTTGTGATACAAGCATGAGATTTGGTACACGTATAGCCAAAGGCATTCCAAAAAGATTTAGAAATGGAGGCATTGTGAATTTTCAACATGGCGCCCATGGCAGCTGTTTTTCAAAATGGCCGCCAGCAACAACTGTTTTCTATAGGGATGGGTACAAAATGTTATTGCAGACCAGATTTGTTGAATTTATTTACCATATTTACTTGGTAATGTGGTTTTTTGATAATTGAACATTCAGTTAATCAAAACCGATTGTTTTGATTAACTGCTGCGCTATAGGGGTAGTGCCCTTTTATAAGCTCAGGTGCCACCTGGTGGCAGAAAGCAGCAGGCGCGCGCTGCTACAAACCGAAGATTGCAAGGTTTGTAATATTTTACCTTATTAAACTTATTATTAATTAATCAAAATTATTAATCAAAATTGTCTGCCACCTACTTATCTCAATGGAAATGTTATTGCTTTGCCTGGAATGTTCCACAGTTTGGCAAATACGTTCTTACTGTGCAGAGTCGGGGAAGCAATGATATCTCCATAGAAAGAGGCAATGGCAGACCCCCTTAAAAGTTACATAGAGCTTTAGTTATTACTTTTATTTTAGCGTCAGGGTGGCTTGGGGTGGTTTCACCCTCTGATCCGGAGGTTTGCGGTTTGAATCCCACTCGAACATAAAGCATCACCAGTAGAACACTCAGATCCACTGGCCACAGGTTGGTAGCTTGGTCCCAGCTCCAACAGAATATTGTGATAACCCTCTGTGCCTCGGCGTCTGCATACTTTGGCATATGAATATTCACTGAGTGGTTTCTTGATGTATCTGCGCTTTGAGTGAACATAGAAAAGCGCTATATACATGTAAAGAAATAAAAATGTGACTCTACCATTTTATTATTGAAAGGATCCCTGAAGATTTCCTATTTGTTCACAGTTAAACTGACGTAGCCGCCTGGCCTCTCAGCCCCTCCCTCGAGTCAGATGGAGGGGTTAAATCGGCTGCTTATCAGTGTCTTGTCTCAGAGCCACCGAGACTCAGCTTGAGCGGCTCTGTTCACTCTGTTCTGCTGCAAACTCTGCGTTGAGAATATGAGCCACCGTTTACAAACCAAAAGGAGAGCCATGGTCAACTTCAGTCAAGTTTCCCATATCACCCTGGGAGCCTACTTTGACACTGGTTCTTTGAGATGGCTATATTTTCTCATCCTATTGGGCGTATATGCTGCGATACTGTTTTCCAATCTGCTACTTATAATTGTCATATGTCTGAACAGGACCCTACATGAACCTATGTACATTTTTCTCTGCAGTTTATTTGTGAATGAGCTTTTGGGCAGCGCTGGTTTATTTCCATTCCTTTTGGTTCAAATGTTTCAGGATGTGCACTCGGTCTTGTATACATTTTGCTTTCTTCAGATTTTCTGTCTCTACGTCTATGCCTCTGCAGAGATGTTTACCCTCAGCGCTATGGCATATGACAGGTATTTGGCCATATGCTGCCCTCTACAGTACAACCTGCGCATGAACACGTGCAAGATCTCTGTTCTCATCTTTGTGTCCTGGTTGTACCCACTGTGCGCGATTATCACTGTCCAGATTTTGGCTGCATCGTTAGAATTATGTGGAAATGCAATCCCTACTGTCTACTGTAATAACTTCTACATAGTGCAGCTGGCATGTGGTAAAACCGTGGTCCATAACATCTTTGGTTTGGCTAATCTGTTTGTGACTGTTTTCTGTCCTCTGAGCGTGATTTTATTCTCATATATTCGTATTCTGCATGTGTGTTTTAATGGATCCAAACAGGCCCGGCAGAAGGCTCTGAGCACGTGCACACCTCACATTGCCTCTGTCATAAATTTATGTTTTGGGATGTTTTTTGAAGTCGTTCAGAGCAGGTTCGACATGACCAACGTGCCCAAACTCATCCGTATACTGATGTCTGTGTATTTTCTGGCCCTACAGCCGTTATTTAACCCTGTGATGTACGGCCTCAAGCTCACTAAAGTCCGAGTGCTGTGTAAAAACACACTCAGACACAGCAAATGACTTATTCAGGAAAAATGATGCATTTTAGACATAAGCCCACATTCAGCTACTGCTAAACAATTTCAGATCATTGCTTATTTCACATTTCTTCAGTGACAGTTGTTTAACTCTTAAGGTGTAACATTGAAATCACCTTTAAATTTGTGGATTTTCTTACATCTTTCAGAGTAAACATGTCATTTATTTTATTATTATGCCTAAATTTTTGTGGCATGTATCTGAACCAAACCAACAGCCGCTTCTGTGTCGTGTTCATTCATAATCTGTGGTCTATCATTCAATTGCCACTTTGAAGTTCTGTTACTCAAACCTCAAAGGGAGGAAGAAGGTATTTAAATTTAACTCCGCGGGACTTTTTTTTTTTTTTACCTCAATAGCATCACATTGCTGTGTGATACAAACTACTGCTCCAAGTCTTATTAAAGGTACAATGGGTCTGTCAAAGCGGTGTAAAATGCCCCGCTTCAAATCTATTTCAACATGCAGCCCTCTGTGCGGACAGTGTGGACACTTCTGATCTAACTTGTTCCTGTCTGACTCTTTGGCCTGTGTAGACAATGGGCCTGTGCTGTGTTAATGTCACTTATAGATTAGTTGGGTAATTGGATAGAATTTTTTTTTTTAATGCAAGTATTCCCTATTTGACCTAAATATTATGTTTAATAAGACAAAGTTGTGAATGTGTTTCATATCTGCTCCGTAGTTGAACTTGGAGAAGACATTATGTGTTTAGTATTAAACTATGTAGGACATTATTTTGTTTAAGTTAATTGTAAAATTTAACCAAAACATCTAAAATGTCTTAATAAAAGACAT
Organism: Odontamblyopus lacepedii; assembly: GCA_034769755.1. Lineage (NCBI taxonomy): Eukaryota > Metazoa > Chordata > Actinopteri > Gobiiformes > Gobiidae > Odontamblyopus > Odontamblyopus lacepedii. The sequence goes on from CM068357.1 coordinate 40,449,472, forward strand.
GGGTCCACTGACTTTCAGTTCAAAACAGCAGAACTCATAGGCCATCTCTTCATAGTTTAATTTGACTTTGGCAACCTGCAGACTTGTATTTATTTTATAATAGTAACTGTTGAAAAGTAGAAACAATTGAAATACAACTCTGAGTAATCAAATCATGTGGGGAACACGTCATGTGGTTAAAAGCTCTATTTGACATAATATGTTCCCTCTGAATCAACTCATTTAACACAATCAACGGAAATTATGTCTACATCAATAAAGAACTTTATTAGAATGTCTACAGGAGTATAAAGAATCCTACAAAAGGACAAACAAGGTTGATAAACGTGCCCTTGAAGACATGAAGAAACCCTTTGGGTATCTGTGGGCCCAGTGTAAGGCTCATAGTAATGATTTAACTATGCTAAAACTAGTAAAAACAGACACCCACTTATTTATTTTTTTAATATTACATTGTCTGGAAGAAGTAAAGCAATTTAACTGTACTGCAATACCTTGAAGTGCCGCTAGCGGGCGCATCAGTAAAAGGAGTTAGGATTCCAAGGGGCAGTGCTGCAGAATAAACTCTGCAGTCTTATGAAGTGCAAGACGAATCATCTGTCCCTTGTAATCTTTTCTCAGGTTGGTACAGAGTCAATTCTGTCACAAACAAACAGTCCCGGTGTTGAGATAAAACCTTTAATATGTATCTGTGTAAATGTGAACAATGGTTAAAGCGAAGTTGTATATAAAAAACGGTTGGAGGTGATAGCTAGCATAAGCTAGGCTAGCGCGGGCTAGGCTAGCGTAGTTCTGGGACTACAGTGGTGGGGAAGTAGCGCGGGTGTATTTTGGGTTCAGGAGAAGGACACCCCCTCATGCACCGGTGAACATCCAGGGGCAGGACATTGAGACTGTGGGCAGCTTCAAATACCTGGGTGTTCACCTCAACAATAAACTGGACTGGTCCCATAATTCCAATGCCCTGTACACGAAGGGCCAGAGTCGCCTCCACCTTCTGAGGAGACTGAGGTCCTTTGGCGTGTGCAGGCCCCTGCTCAGGACTTTCTATGATTCTGTGGTAGCCTCTGCTCTCCTCTACGCAGTGGTCTGCTCTGTGGTGGTCTGTTCCCTCTGGTCTCACTCCCAGAGGGAACAATAACAGACATTGAGGACAGCTACAAGTACCTCGGTATCCCACAGGCAAATGGCTCCTTGACGAGGCAACAAGGAAAGCGGCGACAGCCAAATACCTGCAAAGAGTACGGCAGGTCCTAAGAAGCTCAATGGCAAGAACAAGGCACAGGCAATAAACAGCTACGCCCTGTCAGTGATCAGATACCCAGCAGGAATCATGCACTGGCCAAAGGAGGAGATACAGACCACGGATGTTAAGACATGAAAGCTCCTGACCTGCAGGAGGGTTCATCCCAAGTCCAGCACCCTGAGACTGTACACGAGCCGGAAGGAAGGAGGCCGAGGACTAGTGAGTGTGGGAACCACTGTCCAGGATGAAACATCCAAGCTCCACAAGTACATCAGTGACAAGGCCCAGACTGGCCCATTCAGAGAATGTCTCAGACAGTGGGGCAGAGGAAGAGGTGCTGGAGGGACCATCATGGAGGACAAACCCCTACACGGGGCGAACCACCGGAACATAACTGAAGTGGCTGATATCAAGAAATCCTCCCAATGGCTGGAGAGGGCTGGTCTGAAGGACACACAGAGGCTCATCCTGGAGCACAGGAGCCTTGAGCACCCGAGCAATAGAGGCCCAGATCTACCACACCAGACAAGACCCAAGGTGTAGGTTGTGCAAAGAAGTGCCTGAGACAGTCCAGCACATAACTGCAGGGTGTCAGATGCTGCAGGGAAAGAGTACATGGAGCGACATAACCAAGTAGCGGGCATAGTGTACAGAAACATCTGTGCAGAGTACGGGCTGGAAACCCCAGGATCAAGGTGGGAAACGCCTCCAAAGGTTGTGGAGAATGAGCCAAGATCCTGTGGGACTTCCAAATACAGACTGACAGAATGGTGATGGACCAACCAGACATCGTGGTTCTGGATAAGTGAGAGAACAAAGCCGTGGTGGTGGACATTGCAATACCGAGCGATGGCAATGTCAGGAAAAAGGAACATGAGAAACTAGAGAAATACCAGGGGCTCAAAGAAGAGCTGGAGAGGCCTGGAAGGCGAAAGCATCGGTGGTGCCTGTGGTGATCGGAGCACTCGGGGCCGTGACCCCCAAACTGGATGAGTGGCTAAAGCAGATCCCAGGAAGGACAACAGACATCTCAGTCCAGAAAAGTGCAGTACTGGGAACAGCAAAGATACTGAAGAACTCTCAAGCTCCCAGGCCTCTGGTAGAACCCGAGCTGATGAGGGTGAGAGACCAACCACCGTGGAAGGTGAGAAACACGTTATACATATATACACTCAACAAAAATATAAACGCAACACTTTTGTTTTTGCTCCCATTTGTCATGAGATGGACTCAAAGATCTAAAATTCATTCCAGATACACAATATTACCATTTCTCTCAAACATTGTTCACAAATCTGTCTAAATGTGTGATAGTGGCACTTTTGCTTTGCTGAGATAATCCATCCCACCTCACAGGTGTGCCACATCAAGATGCTCATCAGACACCATGATTAGTGCACAGGTGAACCTTAGACTGCCCACAATAAAAGGCCACTCTGAAATGTGCAGTTTTGTCTCACAGCAAAATGCCACAGATGGCGCAAGCATTGAGGGAGCGTGCAATTGGCATGCCGACAGCAGGAATGTCAACCAGATCTGTTGCTCGGGCATTGAATGTTCATTTCTCCACCATAAGCCGTCTCCAAAGGCGTTTCAGAGAATATGGCAGTACATCCAACCGGCCTCACAACCGCAGACCACATGTAACCACACCAGCCCAGGACCTCCACATCCAGCAGGTTCACCTCCAAGATCGTCTGAGACCAGCTACTCAGACAGCTGCTGAAACAATTGGTTTGCATAACCAAAGAATTTCTGCACAAACTGTCAGAAACCGTCTCAGGGAAGCTCAACTGCATGCTCGTCGTCCTCATCGGGGTCTTAACCTGACTCCAGATCGTCGCCGTAACAGACTTGAGTGGGCAAATGCCCACATTCGATGGCGTCTGGCACGTTGGAGAGGTGTTCTCTTCACGGATGAATCTCGGTTTACATTGTTCAGGGCAGATGGCAGACAGCGTGTGTGGCGTCGTGTGGGTGAGCGCTTTGCTGATGTCAATGTTGTGGATCGAGTGGCCCATGGTGGTGGTGGGGTTATGGTATGGGCAGGCATCTGTTATGGACCAAGAACACAGGTGCATTTTATTGATGGCATTTTGAATGCACAGAGATACCGTGATGAGATCCTGAGGCCCATTGTTGTGCCATACATCCATGAACATCACCTCATGTTTCAGCAAGATAATGCACGGCCCCATGTTGCAAGGATCTGTACTGTTCAGGAAGCTGAAAATGTCCCAGTTCTTGCATGGCCAGCATACTCACCGGACATGTCACCCATTGAGCATGTTTGGGATGTGCTTGACCGGCGTATACGACAGCGCGTACCAGTTCCCACTAATATCCAGCAACTTCGCACAGCCATTGAAGAGGAGTGGACCAACATTCCACAGGCCACAATTGACAATCTGATAAACTCTATGCGAAGAAGATGTGTTGCACTGCATGAGGCAAATGGTGGTCACACCAGATACTGACTGGTTCTGAGTCCCCAGACCCCCAATAAAGCAACAACTGCACATTTCAGAGTGGCCTTTTATTGTGGACAGTCTAAGGTTCACCTGTGCACTAATCATGGTGTCTGATGAGCATCTTGATGTGGCACACCTGTGAGGTGGGATGGATTATCTCAGCAAAGCAAAAGTGCCACTATCACACATTTAGACAGATTTGTGAACAATGTTTGAGAGAAATGGTAATATTGTGTATCTGGAATGAATTTTAGATCTTTGAGTCCATCTCATGACAAATGGGAGCAAAAACAAAAGTGTTGCGTTTATATTTTTGTTGAGTGTATATATATATACATATATATATATATATATATATATATATATACACCGCAATACTGTATGTCATTCATTTTTATTTATATTTTGCTTTTGTTAATGGTACTTAGAATGAATCCTATTGTACATTATGTCTACCTACGTGTATCACAAAAATGAAACGTGAATCCTTTTCTATTGTGTTTCTTTCTTGACATGCAGATGGTGTTTCTTAACCCTTATCTTGTCTTCGGGTCAAAATTGACCCGTTTTCAAGTTTAGGTCTGTAAAAAGTACCATTTGCTTTTTTCTACGAAATGAACAAAGCTCAACATTATCGGATTTGGACCAAGTTTGGGGATTAAATTCTATGCATGATTTGAAGCAAAATCTTATATTATGGACATGGTGCAATTTTAATTGTTCGCCACCAGGGGCGCAAAGACTCAATAAAAAAATAGTAAAAAAATGCCTACACACACAGGCTTTGTCTGATCGTGCTGAAATTTGAATCACTAATGCCTGATTAGGGCTTGATTATAATAAACTATAAATCATATGAAAAGTTACTCGATAGCGCCACCTAGCCTCTACAAGAAACGTCAACATTATCGGATTTGTACCAAATTTGGGTATTCAATTCTCTGTATCAAAGCAAGCAAAAAAATATATTATGGATATGGGGTGTTTCCCACGGTTGGCCAGGAGGGGCTCAAAGACTCCCCCAATAAATAGTTCAAAAATTACTACACGCACAGAGTTCGTCTGATTGTGCTGAAATTTGAATCACTAAAGCTTGAACATGGACTGAATATAATACACTATAAAGTATATAGAAAAGTGAACTCTATAGCGCCCCCTACCCCAGACATGAAACGTCAACGTGATCAGATTTGTACCAGATTTGGGGAATACATTCTATGCATGTCTCCGACCAAAAAAATACATTATGGATATGGGGTATTTTCCATGGTTGGCCACAAAGGGCGCAAATACTCCCCCCCAAAATATGTTTAAAGGCGCACTATGTAACTTTTCTGGTGGAGGGTCTGTTTTTATGCAGTCTTAGTCTGACAGTGCTCTTGATTATAAAAGTCATGTGACCTGTGTCCTAGTTTCTATAATTTGGCTCTAAATCGTTCCCATTTTCAAATATTAAAGGTGCCCTATGTAATTTTTCTGGTGGACGAGCTGTCGGGAGGAGAGAGTGTCGTGTCAGGGCGGTCACGAGTCCTCGACGGTCGAGTGGGAGGGGCGTTGCGCTCCGGGGCGAGGGCCATCATTGCCGCCAGTGGCTTTAAGTTGACATTCTTCTTCGTTCTGTATACACAAACAAATGCACATTTGACCCACTAAACATCAACGAAAAGTCCCAAAACCGGGTATAGGATCAATCGGCCCAGAACTATCTTCAATAATACGACCTTTAACATAATGTCCAACCTAAACCCACTCAACAGCGTCTCCTAGAATTCGACCCCTATGGGAATGGGGACAAGCAAACTTTAGTGCAGGCTGATGAAATTTAGAACAGTGACAGTCGACTATGACACAAGCCTAATGTTGAATTGGTGCATTCCCCTATGACCAACAGGAAGTCGGCCATATTGGACCAAAACTCCCTTCTCCGTTTGGACTGCATGTTTCCAGAACTCATCTAGTCTCTGGTTTTTGGTCCAAATGAGCTCAGATTTGACATGTCACATCTACAGACGTGGGTCCGCACACGCATTATTTTTTTTGGGATCCTCCTCACGGTTTGTCCGTAGCACGCCGGCGAATAACACCTTCATTTCCTGTTTCTTTGATGCCCTCTCACGGCCACAGGCTTTGGCCTACAGAGCTCAAACTCACATCACTATTGTGTGATCCCGGCCTGAATGTGATGAAATTAGAACCTTTCCTGAACGTCTTTAGAACGATCTGGAAGAAGTGGAAGAGCACAGAGACCAGGTTACACATGTGTAGTATAAAGCTGCCGAAATGTACGGAAACCTCTATATCTGCACTTTCAGAGGGAAAAAGGAAGTTTGTCTTTTACAGTTAGAAAGTTCTGCGCGGTTATAGAAACATATTCCATGTTTTGTATAACTTGAAATAACTTTATAACTTTAAACTTCCTTTTCCCCTCTGAAAGTGCAGACATAGAGGTTTCCGTACATTTCTGCGGCTTTATCCTACGTCACACTCACGCTGTGTGATGACGTGAGCAAAACGAGTGTCCAATAGGAACTTTGTTTTCCCCAAACTTATGCGCTCCGTCCATTTTGATCGAGCCAAACTTTGCCAAAGAGTGAAGTGAGTCAAGATGGTCGACTCCTCTGACTGTGTGTGTTTAGGGAAAAAGTCGCTCTAAGTGGAGTTAATTCTCACACAGATGGAAAATTACACATCTTGGTGTGTGTAATTGTTAAAGAATAAATCACAAGCAGCAAAATATCCAACAGTTTTATATAAATGCCAGTCTCCTACCTAATTGAGGATTAAATCACCTGAGCCAGTTCTCTTTTACGTGCACACGGGGGAGACGAGACGTGCGCTTGTCTAGGCTCGTCCACGCCAGACTCCCAAAGCCCGCATTTCTGGCACGACTTTTTATTGTGTCATTACAATACATCATGTCAGTATACATCATGTGTTAGGTTTACAATAGACAGCATGGTCAAAGTATATGCTGCGTTAGGTTTACATTTCATCAGATAAGCACAGATATATGGTCTGAGGAGCCACTCAGCAACAGAGTTCAAAAGTTCACACATCTGGTTTTAGCAGATATAGTGCTGTCATGCCACACAGATTCTTAACAAAGGCTCTTTCATGCTCTGAGCCTGGTTTGTATCATTCCTTGAGACTACTTTTAGCTTGATGTACATTTTTAATAACTTCATCATTATAAGCATTTTATTCTAACAGTAATTGTGCATCCCTTTCTGTTCGTGCTTCTGGATGAATCTGCGTGTTGATTTTCCTCATAGGTGTGGCTTTTGATAGTCATGCTCTAATTCATAACTATTATTATCTTTTATTTTGTCTTGTTCTTTGTTCCGTGTTATGAGTGTATCAAACCAGCAAAACACATTTCCTTCTTTGTTAAAATGTGTTCACTGTCAACATCAAAAAGATTATTGTGATTGTGAAGTCAGTTCTTGTTTCGATTTTAATATTCCCTATTATGACCCCATCATCGCTGCGAGCGGCTTTACTTGGCCCTCGCCAGTAACGAAGTTAATGGCGAGGGGTATTGTTCTTCCTCAGTTTCTTACGCTCTATTATTATTATTATTATTTTTCCTTGCAAACGATCGCAATTTTGAGGGCCTAAACATCGACGATAAGTCTCACATGGGGGTATCAGATCAACCAGTCCGGCGAAAAATGTTATAAAATGGGCATCGCGACAATGCCCAAAGTTCCCCCACTCGACAGCGCCCCCTAGAAAAGGCAAAAATTGAAAGCCTATGGGAAGCTGAAAAGCATATTTGGTGTAGGCCGACAAAATTCAGGACAATGATAGAAAACAAGAAGACAAACACAAAATGTCATTGTCACACCGCCCTATGAACAACAGGAAGTCGGCCATATTTGATCAAAAAATTCGCCGCTGTTTTGACTGCGTCTTTGCAAAACTCTTTGAAATATGAAATCTGATAAAACTGAACTCTATAGCGCCACCCACCATATATGTGAAACGTCAACATTATCGGATTTGTACCAAATTTGGGGATTAAATTCTGTGCATGATTACAAGCAAAAAAAAAAAATTATGGTCATGGTGCATTTTTTACTGTTGGCCACCAGGGGTGCAAAGACTCCCCCAATAAATAGTTTAAAAATTACTACACACACAGACTTTGTTTGATTGTGCTGAAATTTGAATCACTAAAGCCTGATCATGGACTGAATATAATAAACTATAAAGTATATGAAAAGTTACACTATAGCGCCACCTAGCCTGTATGCAAAATGTCAACATTATCAGATTTGTACCAAATTTGGGGATTAAATTCTATCTCTGACTATGAGCAAAAAAAAATATTATGGATATGGGGTATTTTTCATGGTTGGCCAGTAGGGGCGCAAAGACTACTTCAAAAATATTTTAAAACGTATTACATTGACATACATACATAGTTTAATCGTGCTGAAATTTCTATCACTTATACACTCATAATCAGTGCTACAGCGCCACCTAGAGGAATGCAGAAAGTTTACTATGAGGAGAAAACATCAGACTTTTAAGTTAATTCATGAAAGCTGTGTTCCTGCGCAGCTGTCGGGAGGAGTGAGTGGTGTTGGGGTGGTCGTGAGTCCTCGGCGGTCACGTGGTAGGGGCATTGCGCACCGGGGCGAGGGCCATCATTGCCGCAAGGGGCTTTAAGTTAACATTCTTCTTCATTCTGTATACACAAACTATTGCAGATTTGACCCACTGAACATCAACGAAAAGTCCCACAACCGGGTATAGGATTAATCGGCCTGGAACAATAATCGATAATATGACTTTTAAAATAATGTCCAACCTAAACCCACTCAGGGTCACGCCTCCTAGAATTTGACCTCTATGGGAATGGGGACAGACAAACTTTAGTGCAGGCTGATGAAATTTAGAACAGTGACAGTCGACTATGACACAAGCCTAAAGTTGAATTGGTGCATTCCCCTATGACCAACAGGAAGTCAGCCATTTTGGATCAAAAATCCCTTCTCCGTTTGGACTGCGTGTTTGCAAAACTCATCTAGTCCCTGTTTTTTGGTCCAAATAAGCTCAGATTTCCCATGTCACATCTACAGACATTTCCTGTTTCTTTGATGAGCTCTCACGGCCACAGGCTTTGGCCTACAGAGCTCAAAGTCACATCACTATTGTGTGATCCCGGCCTGAATGTGATGAAATATGAAATATAATAAAACTGAACTCTATAGCGCCACCTAGTGTATACGTGAAATGTCAACATGATCAGATTTATACCAAATTTGGGGATTAAATTCTATGTATGATTACAAGCAAAACAATATATTAGGCCCCTGGGTTATTTTTGACAGTTGGCCAACAGGAGCGCAATGACTCCTAAGAAACATTTAAAGGTGCATTATGTAACTTTTCTAATAGACGAACTGTCGGGAAGAGAGAGTGTCGTGCCAGGGCTGTCACGACTCCACGGCGGTCACGTGCACACAGGTTATCATGTCTTTTGATAGTCATGCCCTAATTCATAACTATTAATATCTTTGTTTTGTCTTGTTCCTTGTTCCTTGTTCCGTGTTATGAGTGTATCAAACCAGCAAAACACATTTCCTTCTTTGTTGAAATGTGTTCACTGTCAACAGCAAAAAGATTATTGTGATTGTGAAGTCAGTTCTTGTATTGATTTTAATATTCCCTATTATGACCCCATAGAAAAGGAGGGTAAAAGACAAACAAACCGTGGCAGGTGAGGAACCCATTACATAAATATGTGCCTCACTTTTCACGGAGCTCCATGTGTGGAGCTCTATGTTCGCTTTCCCTGCAGCATCTTACACCTGCAGTTATGTGCTGGACTGTCTCAGGGATGTTAACTGTAACCGTTTGACCGAATCAAAGTCACCCGGTCATAATGTTTTGACCATGGGTTTTCTGTTGGACGAGCTGTCGGGAGGAGAGAGTGTCGTGTCTCGGCGGTCGAGTGGGAGGGGCGTGTGCGCCGGGGCGAGGGCCATCATTGCCACGAGTGGCTTTAATTGGCCCTCACATAACGAAGTGGCGAGGGCTATTGTTCTTCGTTGGTTTCTTTTTATTATTATTCTTCCGCCAAAATGATCGCATTTTTGACCCCCTGAACATCGACGAAAAGTCTCACATATCAGATCAACCGGCCCGGCGAAAAATTTGATAAAACGGGCATCGCGACAATGCCCAAAGTGCCCCCACTCGACAGCGCCCCCTGGAAAAGTCAAAAATTTAAAGTCTATGGGGAGCTGAAAAGCATATTTTGGCGTAGGCCGACAAAATTCGGGACAGTGATAGAGATCAAGGAGACAAGCAGAAAATGTCATTGTCACACCGCCCTATGGCCAACAGGAAGTCGGCCATATTGGATCAAAAATTCACCGCCGTTTTGACTGCGTGTACGCCAAAGTCTTCAAGTGTCTTGGTTTTGGTCCAAACGAGTTCAGATTTGACACGTCACATCTACAGATGTGGCTCCACAAACGCATCATTTTTCTCAGCGCACTTTTTCACGGTTTGTCCGTAGCACGCCGGCGAATAACACCTTCGTTTCCTGTTTCTTTGATGCCCTCTCACGGCCACAGGCTTTGGCCTACAGAGCTCAAACTCACATCACGATTGTGTGATCCCGGCCTGAATGTGATGAAATATGAAATATAATAAAAGTGAACTCTGTAGCGCCACCTAGTGTATACGTGAAACATCAACATTATCGGATTTGGACCAAATTTGGGGATTAAATTCTACGCATGATTTCAAGCAGAATCTTATATTACGGACATTGTGCAATTTTCATCGTTCGCCAGCAGGGGCGCAAAGACTCCCCAAAAAAATTGTTAAAAAATGCCTACACACACAGGCTTTGTCTGATCGTGCTGAAATTTGAATCAGTAATGCCTGATTAGGGCTTGATTATAATAAACTATAAAGGATATGAAAAGTTACTCTATAGCGCCACCTAGCCTATACAAGAAACGTCAACATTATCGGATTTGTACCAAATTTGGGTATTAAATTCTCTGTATCAAAGCATGCAAAAAAAAATATTATGGATATGGGGTGTTTCCCACGGTTGGCCAGCAGGGGCGCAAAGACTCCCCCAATAAATAGTTCCAAAATTACTACACGCACAGACTTTGTCTGATTGTGCTGAAATCTGAATCACTAAAGCTTGAACATGGACTGAATATAATACACTATAATGTATATGAAAAGTTACTCTATAGCGCCCCCTACCTCAGACATGATACGTCACCATGATCGAATTTGTACCAGATTTGGGGATTAAATTCTATGCATGTATACGACCAAAAAAATACATTATGGATATGGGGTATTTTCCATGGTTGGCCACAAAGGGCGCAAATACTCCCCCCCAAAATATGTTTAAAGGCGCACTATGTAACTTTTCTGGTGGAGGGTCTGTTTTTATGCACAGTCTTAGTCTGACAGTGCTCTTGATTATAAAAGTCATGTGACCTGTGGCCTAGTTTCTATAATTTGGCTCTAAATCGTTCCTATTTTCAAATATTAAAGGTGCCCTATGTAATTTTTCTGTTGGACGAGCTGTCGGGAGGAGAGAGTGTTGTGTCAGGGCGGTCACGAGTCCTCGATGGTCGAGTGGGCGGGGCGTGCGCGGCGGGGCGAGGGCCATCATTGCCGCGACCGGCTTTAATTAGTTTTATTACTTGTATTCAATGATTTTATTATTATTCTTTTATCTATTGTTTCTTTGAGTTCTGTTTGTTTGGAACATACAGTTCTGTGCAAAAGTTTAAGGCAGGGGTGAAAGAAGCTTTCAAATATATAAATACTGATGATTTGCTTTTATCAGTTTACAAAAGGCAAAGTGAGCGAACTAAAGAAAAATACAAAGTCCTTCAGAACTCTTTTGAGCGTAAAGAAGAAGCAGAAGTTGTGTTGGTGCTGGTCTGGCCCCACAGAGCTCTGACCTCAACACCATGGAGTGAGTCTGGGATTAACATGAAGAGACAGAAGGATGTGAGGAAGCTCCATCCACACAAGATCTGAGCTTAGTTCTTCTACATGTTTGGAACAGCGACCAGCCCAGGTCCTTCACAAACTGTCTCCAAGTAAAACCTAGAAGAACTGAGGCTCTTCTGAAGGCAAAGCTCACACCAAATACTGATCTGATTTAGATTTCTCTTTTGTTCATTCACTGCATTTTAATTGATTACATTTTTGTTGATTGATGAAAATAAATGATTAACACTTCCATTTTTAAGGCATTCCTAGTTTACAGCATTTTTTCCACACCTGCCTAAAACTTCTGCACAGTACTGTAATTTTGCTCCTTTTTTACCTTGCAATATGAAGCACTTTTGTAACATTGTTTATACAATGTGCTATACCAATAGAGTTAGATTGGAGAGTGATATAGGAAAAAGTTATAAATAACTCAGAAACAAAAACACAGCATGGGCCTTATGGGAAAACACCAGAATGTATTTAGAGATAAGAGAGGAGGCGTTTGGGGCATTTGGGGTTATGGGGTCTTAATATCAAAGAATGTCCTCCCTGAAAGTGCAGCTGGTTTAACTTTAATATTTTCATGCTTTAGATTTAATTTCACTTATCTCATTTTTAGTCACTTTTCTTTTGAGGTCAGCTCTTGTTTCGTTTTGGTTTCATATCATTATTTTTATATATTTTTTATGTTCTTCAGTTTTGTAACTTTCTCAATCAGCTCTGCTTTACCTGCATGCAAACAACGCTGCTGCAGTGTAATTCCTCTTGATGTGTCATTTTTGCATTGGTCAAGTAAAAGATCGGAGTCAATAGTGTTCTCGTATTGTAAATCCTTGTTATTCTAAAAAACCCACTGAAAACAAATGAGATTCATTCAAATGTTATTCTCTACATATAAAACGTGTGAATGAATTGTTAGGTCAGAAGAAGCATATGTCTGGTACTAAAAGAAAGACGATGGTGAACTCCAGTCAGGTTTCGATTTTCACCCTGGAAGCCTTCTACGACACTGGGCCTCTGAAATGGCTGTATTTTGTCATTATATTGTCTGCGTATATTCTGATCATGTTTTCCAACCTGCTTCTCATCACTGTCATATGTTTGAACAGAACTCTTCACGAGCCTATGTACATTTTTCTCTGCAGTTTATTCATAAATGAACTGTTTGGCAGCACTGCGTTGTTTCCAATGCTTTTGTTTGAGATTCTCCAGGATGTCCACACCATTGCAGCTTCTTTTTGCTTCCTACAAATATTCCTTCTTCACTCCTATGCCTCAGTAGAGTTTATGATTCTTGCTGTTATTTCGTATGACAGATATTTGGCCATATGCTGCCCCTTACAGTATAGGACCAGAATGAACACGAACAAAGTGCTGTTTCTGCTTGCTTTTCCCTGGTTCTACGCTTTCGCCATTGTTCTTATTTTGGTTTTGCTAACGTCACTTTTACAACTTTGTGAACATAGCATCCCTAAAGTCTACTGCAATAACTACTCGGTGGTTAAGCTTTCCTGCTCTGATACGTCCATCAACAACATCTATGGACTCTTTGTGACTATCCTCACAGTCTATGGGCCTTTGGTGATAGTCATAAGTACCTATATTTGTATTTTAAGGGTGTGTTTCAGGGGCTCCAAGCACACCCATCAAAAATCTCTCAGTACCTGTGTTCCTCACCTGGCCTCACTCTTTAATTTCTCATTTGGAGTGCTTTTTGAAGTCTTAGGGAGCAGATTCAACCTGCGGAGCTTGCACAGTGCAATCGTATTGGTTTTATCACTGTATTTTCTAGCAGTTCAGCCACTGTTTAACCCTTTCATTTATGGATTTAAACTGACCAAAGTCCGAGAGCTGTGTAAGAATATGTTACATTGTGCTGTCAGTCACTAACACACTTCTGATCCAATAAAGGCAAAGACACCAGTCAATTATTTTAAAATAAAATATAAAATATAACTTTTTAATTCTCATTTTTTGCACAGCCAGCTGTCACTTGTGTAATTTTATGTATGTAATTGTAAAAGCAGGAGTTTGCCATCCCCAGAAGGAGGATTCTCACTGGAGGCATCAAATCTATGAATGAAAACAAAAACAAAAATTCTACTAAAAATAACTCAAAACTTGTTTGAGATTTTGAAAAATAGCCGCCCTTTTCTTTGATTACTGCTTTGCACTTTTGGAATTTCTTGACCCTGACGCAGAGCTGTGAAGAGAAAACTACACTACACACCACAGAGCTGTGTGGAATTTTGATTTTAAAAAAGTTTTTAAATAGTTGAGTTAATTAGCTATTTAAGTCTCGTTCATAAATAATTCCTTGCATCATGCATCATATATGTGAGGTCTTCTGTATGTCTAGTACAGTGGTTCTTAACCTGGGTTTGATGGAACCCCATGGGTTCTGTGAGTCAGTCTCAGGGGTTCTGCAGGCGTCAAGACTCACATCCAACTCATATGACTCATGATGTCTCGCCCCGTTCGGCCTTTATTGGCTGCAGGATATTTTGTGCGTGCAATAGTCTTGTGACTGTCGTGATGGTGTTATGTCATTTCTTTCTTCATATTTTCCCTTCATACTAACTATGTCGAGCAAAAAAACAACAACCTGAACATAAATCTGAGATGAAGTCAAAAGTGCAACAAAGAGTGCTGAGTATTTTATTTCACCTCTTATGTCACTACTTTGTTAATGATGCACTGACTGTACAATACTTAGGTTTTTTCATAAAACAGTGAAAACACGAATATTTAGCTATTTCATAGAAAGAGAGAGAGTCCTAAAATGTACATGTCATGTACTAAGTCACTTCTTTATTGAAACAAACCTCAGGTTAAACTAACCTGAGTAACAATTTCAGTCAGAGCAGTGCCTCTAGTTAGTTTGGAATGTTGATGCCATCAGCTGCAAAGTATCAGTAGAACACCCTGATGTTGGAATATGGCATTTTATTTCATTGCCAAATGATGTACGATGACATGTCCTATGAAATGTCCTTGAAATAATAAATAATGTTAAATGAAGATGAATCGTTTTGCCTTGCATGTTCAGTGTGATAATATTTGAATCAGCAAAAGTGAAAGTGGACCTCACCTGGGATGAGCACAGGCTCAGCACAGCTCAGGCAGGAGGCCCAAGGGCACAAGGAAAAGCATTGGGCAGATGGAGAAACCAGCAGACGAATGGGATGAGAATGAGTGGACCAGAACGAGTGGACGAGACCAAGACACAAGAGTGCGGTTCATACGAGTGCGGTTCATAGGAGTGTGGTTCATAGGAGAGTGGTTCATACGAGAGTGGTTCATACGAGAGTGGTTCATAGTGCCATACACATGAGGGGGGTATAGTCCCTGGGCCAGTCCTTTCATGGACCACCTTTAGTCAGAGTGTATTACCTGTCCAAGGTGGGTCTCTGTGGAATAATCTTCCACTGACATTGAGAGAACCTCGACGTTCAACTTTTTTAAAGCTCTAATGAAAAATTAGTTAAGATCAAACCAAACATGCACATATTGAATGTGTGGCCAAACTGACTACAAAATAATGGGGATTGTACAATGAGTGACTGTGCAATGATGGGAACTGTGCAATGATGGGAAATGTGCAATATTTGATTGGTTGACCCCCTGTGACCCAAGCCCTTTGGGACAGAAGAAAATGAGCCTTTGGCTATAAACAGGTGCTTTTACATACATGTTATATCATCTCTGTCTATTAACATGCACTATACAAATCAAATAAATACATAAATAAATAAGGACCCTTAACCTGAAAACATTTGGACGACCAGTCAACTATACTCAGTCCCACAGGAGGGTAGACAGCTGCAATCTTTTCATCATTGTTTATCACTTTAGCCCCAGTTTCTGCTATGCCCCATTAGAAAACAGTGTGACCGTAGGGACCAATCAGATACAGCGGTCTGGTCACATGTCCACAGAGGGACAAAATAATGATGTCCCATTGGACCAATGGGCCACAGCAGGTCATTAACTAACTAGCACT
Source organism: Odontamblyopus lacepedii (assembly GCA_034769755.1). Taxonomy (NCBI): domain Eukaryota; kingdom Metazoa; phylum Chordata; class Actinopteri; order Gobiiformes; family Gobiidae; genus Odontamblyopus; species Odontamblyopus lacepedii. Next base: position 40,465,187 of record CM068357.1, read on the forward strand.
TTATCAGGATGGAAACAAAGTCATTTTTAGACATTTAATTTTAATTATTTTACATATTGTCTTGTAAGAATTATTACACTAATTACCTAATGGGTAAAATCCTATTTTTCCACAAACTGCCACTTAACTGATGAAAACTATGATGAATCCTGACCACAGGTGTCTGAGCCATTCCCGATCAGCAGTGGAGTTAAGCAGGGCTGTGTGTTTGCCCCAACACTTTTCGGGATCTTCTTCTCTGCACTCCTGTCCTATGCCTTTCATGACAATGATGATGGTGTGCACCTACACACAAGGTCTGACGGGCGCCTATTCAACCTTGCCAGACTTAGGGCGAAGACCAAGGTCCGAAGTGTCACCATCAGGGAGGCCCTCTTTGCTGACAATGCAGCCCTAGCCGCTCACACCGAACCAGCCCTGCAGCAACTGGTGGACCGCCTGGCCCATGCTTGCAGCGAATTTGGCCTCACCATCAGCCTCAAGAAAACGGAGGTAATGGCCCAGGGTACTGACTCCCCTCCATCTGTCCACATAGGGGACTACACCCTGAACCCCGTCAGCCAGTTCCAGTACCTCGGCTCAACTATCTCCTCCAACCTTTCCTTTGAGCCAGAGATTAACTCTAGGATCGCCAAGGCGGCAGGAGTGATGTCCAAGCTTCAGAAGAGGGTGTGGTCCAACAGCAACCTGACCGACAACACCAAAATGCAGGTATACAGGGCCTGCGTCCTCAGCACCCTGCTCTACTCGAGCGAGGCCTGGACAACTTATGCTGCCCAGGAGAGGAGGCTCAACAGCTTTCACCTTCGCTGCCTCCGACGTATCCTCGGTATCCGGTGGCAAGACCAGATCCCCAACACAGAGGTACTTGAGCGAGCAGGACTGCCATCCATCTTCGCCCTCTTAACCCAGCGACGCCTGCGGTGGCTTGGTCACGTGCGTCGCATGGATGACGGCCACATCCCAAAAGACCTGCTGTATGGCCAGCTGGCGGATGGAACCAGGTCTCGCGGTCGCCCCTTCCTCCTCTTCAAGGACTCATGCAAGCGCGACATGAGACACGCGGGCATTGCTGTTGATACTTGGGAGCAACTCTCTGAGGACCGTGGGGCCTGGAAGTCAGCTGTCCGTGGCGGGGTTGAGCAGGCCGAGGCTGAACGCAGCACAGTGCTGAAGCGGAAGAGAACTATGCGCAAGGCAAGGTCTAGTGACCCAGCAGCCTCAGCCCACATCTGCCCAGTCTGCTCAAAGGACTGCCACTCTGGCATCGGCCTGCACAGTCACAGCAGGAGATGCATCACCAACAGTGACCCAATCTAAATGTGCAGCCATCATCTTTCGAGATGGAGTGAGGCCAGAGAGAGATAATGACCTCATCTCAGTCCTTCCTTCATGGGGTGTATTGGTAATAAATTGTTATGTCACATTGTTATGTACTTCCTGATCTTGCTCCATAAAACCTCCCTTATCATAACTATTTATTGCATTTTATTAATCTTTAAACAGTTTTTAGTGTGTGATGGAATGTGTGAATTTGAGTTCCATGGACACCTGCGTTTCCCCTTCTGGGGATCAGTAAAGTATCTGTGTATGTACTGTGTCTACATTATAATGATACATTTCAAGACAAGCCAAAAGACAGACTCCACCAAAAATGCGATAATTACTTCTGCGTCACAGGAGATTGTGTTTGTTTGTGCACCCATTTATCTGCTGTCTAATTATGCGTTAATAATAGCATTAAGGCTCACTCTCTGTATGAACTTTGTTGACAAATTGTTTTAACCTGAGTGCGGTTAAGTGATCCAATACATATCTTATTAACCTTTACGCTCCTGACTTTGCCTCACCGCATTTGTCCCTTTAGTTCTCACATGGTCACATATGAGTGTGGCTCTGAGTCATACTGGTACACCTCACACTGGTCATACTGGTACACCTCACACTGGTCATACTTGTACACCTCACACTGGTCATACTTGTACACCTCACACTGGTCATACTGGTACACCTCACACTGGTCATACTGGTACACCTCACACTGGTCATACTTGTACACCTCACACTGGTCATACTTGTACACCTCACACTGGTCATACTTGTACACCTCACTCTGCCCTAAACTTTGCTCCGGGTTTCTTTTTTTTGACATACTCCAGACACTACTCAATATGAGCACTGTTTCCATCGTAATCCTCATAATTTTCCTGCTGAACATCTCCATGCTGCAGATGTTACCCAACCACATTATGTTTAATTCATTCATTTTTTTGATTTATTTATTTTGAACAGATTAATGAACACAATCATCATATCATGATGAATATCATGCTGATGAAAGAAACCATAACTCAAGTCATTTCAACTGACAAAAACAACACTTTCTGAACTTATTGTGAAAATATATCACTTTTCTTTACTGTGTCTGGATTATATGGGGGACCATGGGCCTCATTTATAAAGGACTGTGTAGGAATTTCACTAATGTAGTGCGTTCTTCTAGTGGCCACCAGAGGCGTGCGCCACTCAAACTCCAAATTGATAAATCCCCCTGGGCACACTCCACCATGCAGTCTGTGGTTCATAGATCCCACCTGCAGCTGGAATCTGCGCACATAAACCACGTCACGTCACACCCTCTCCACACCTCCACCTCACCATAAAAGAAGCAAAGTGACTCATGAATGAGATCTATGTAAACATGAGCCCATAATCAGTGGTTTGAACTGAGAAACGCAGGGCAGAGGGAGGAGGAGATGCCCCACACAGCACCTCACAGTCACGTCAAGGGCTTAAAATAAACACACGCAAAAAAATTAAATTGCAACAACTGATCTTAATTTAAATTAGAAAATGATAGACTAAATTACATTATAACATTTAGCTATAGATTTGACCAAATTGTTTTCTCGCTGTTTCAGTTTTATATTTTTAAGTAGGTCTATGATATGTGCGTGTGGACTGGACTTATTTACGCACATAGATGCTCTGCTAAAAGGAAAGGGCTGTGAGTGCATGCAAGAGATTCAGATGGCCAAATGTACACACATCAGACGCACATCATGCTCTGTTATTCTGCCAATAAAAATACCTCTGAGTGTGGGCCTGGGTCTTACCTCTGAGTGTGGGCCTGGGTCTTACCTCTGAGTGTGGGCCTGGGTCTTACCTCTGAGTGTGGGCCTGGGTCTTACCTCTGTGTGTGTGGGCCTGGGTCTTACCTCTGTGTGTGTGTGGGCCTGGGTCTTACCTCTGAGTGTGGGCCTGGGTCTTACCTCTGAGTGTGGGCCTGGGTCTTATCTCTGAATGTAGGCCTGGGTCTTACCTCTGAGTGTGGACCTGGGTCTTACCTCTGAGTGTGGGCCTGGGTCTTACCTCTGAATCTGGGCCTGGGTCTTACCTCTGAGTGTGGGCCTGGGTCTTACCTCTGAATGTGGGCCTGGGTCTTACCTCTGAGTGTGGGCCTGGGTCTTACCTCTGAGTGTGGACCTGGGTCTTACCTCTGAGTGTGGGCCTGGGTCTTACCTCTGTGTGTGGGCCTGGGTCTTACCTCTGAGTGTGGGCCTGGGTCTTACCTCTGAGTGTGGGTCTGAGTCTTACCTCTGTGAGTGTGTGGGCCTGGGTCTTACCTCTGAGTGTGTGGGCCTGGGTCTTACCTCTGAGTGTGGGCCTGGGTCTTACCTCTGAGTGTGGGCCTGGGTCTTACCTCTGTGAGTGTGGGCCTGGGTCTTACCTCTGTGAGTGGGCCTGGGTCTTACCTCTGAGTGTGGGCCTGGGTCTTACCTCTGTGTGTGGGCCTGGGTCTTACCTCTGAGTGTGTGGGCCTGGGTCTTACCTCTGAGTGTGGGCCTGGGTCTTACCTCTGAGTGTGTGGGCCTGGGTCTTACCTCTGAGTGTGGGCCTGGGTCTTACCTCTGTGAGTGTGTGGGCCTGGGTCTTACCTCTGTGAGTGTGGGCCTGGGTCTTACCTCTGTGAGTGTGAGCCTGGGTCTTACCTCTGTGAGTGTGTGGGCCTGGGTCTTACCTCTGTGAGTGTGGGCCTGGGTCTTACCTCTGAGTGTGGGCCTGGGTCTTACCTCTGAGTGTGGGCCTGGGTCTTACCTCTGTGAGTGTGGGCCTGGGTCTTACCTCTATGAGTGTGTGGGCCTGGGTCTTACCTCTGTGAGTGTGGGCCTGGGTCTTACCTCTGTGAGTGTGTGGGCCTGGGTCTTACCTCTGTGTGTGGGCCTGGGTCTTACCTCTGTGTGTGGGCCTGGGTCTTACCTCTGTGAGTGGGCCTGGGTCTTACCTCTGTGTGTGGGCCTGGGTCTTACCTCTGTGAGTGTGGGCCTGGGTCTTACCTCTGTGTGTGGGCCTGGGTCTTACCTCTGTGAGTGGGCCTGGGTCTTACCTCTGTGTGTGGGCCTGGGTCTTACCTCTGAGTGTGGGCCTGGGTCTTACCTCTGTGTGTGGGCCTGGGTCTTACCTCTGTGTGTGGGCCTGGGTCTTACCTCTGTGAGTGTGGGCCTGGGTCTTACCTCTGTGAGTGTGTGGGCCTGGGTCTTACCTCTGTGAGTGTGTGGGCCTGGGTCTTACCTCTGAGTGTGGGCCTGGGTCTTACCTCTGTGTGTGGGCCTGGGTCTTACCTCTGAGTGTGGGCCTGGGTCTTACCTCTGTGTGTGGGCCTGGGTCTTACCTCTGAGTGTGGGCCTGGGTCTTACCTCTGTGTGTGGGCCTGGGTCTTACCTCTGTGTGTGTGGGCCTGGGTCTTACCTCTGAGTGTGGGCCTGGGTCTTACCTCTGAGTGTGGGCCTGGGTCTTACCTCTGAGTGTGGGCCTGGGTCTTACCTCTGTGTGTGTGGGCCTGGGTCTTACCTCTGTGTGTGTGGGCCTGGGTCTTACCTCTGAGTGTGGGCCTGTTGTCTTACCTCTGAATGTGGGCCTGGGTCTTACCTCTGAGTGTGGGCCTGGGTCTTACCTCTGTGAGTGTGGGCCTGGGTCTTACCTCTGAGTGTGGGCCTGGGTCTTACCTCTGAATGTGGGCCTGGGTCTTACCTCTGAGTGTGTGGGCCTGGGTCTTACCTCTGTGAGTGTGTGGGCCTGGGTCTTACCTCTGAGTGTGGGCCTGGGTCTTACCTCTGAATGTGGGCCTGGGTCTTACCTCTGAGTGTGGGCCTGGGTCTTACCTCTGTGAGTGTGGGCCTGGGTCTTACCTCTGAGTGTGGGCCTGGGTCTTACCTCTGAATGTCGGCCTGGGTCTTACCTCTGTGTGTGGGCCTGGGTCTTACCTCTGTGTGTGGGCCTGGGTCTTACCTCTGAGTGTGGGCGTGGGTCTTACCTCTGAGTGTGGGCCTGGGTCTTACCTCTGAGTGTGGGCCTGGGTCTTACCTCTGTGTGTGGGCCTGGGTCTTACCTCTGAGTGTGGGCCTGGGTCTTACCTCTGAGTGTGTGGGCCTGGGTCTTACCTCTGTGAGTGTGGGCCTGGGTCTTACCTCTGAGTGTGGGCCTGGGTCTTACCTCTGAGTGTGGGCCTGGGTCTTACCTCTGAGTGTGTGGGCCTGGGTCTTACCTCTGTGAGTGTGGGCCTGGGTCTTACCTCTGTGAGTGTGGGCCTGGGTCTTACCTCTGAGTGTGGGCCTGGGTCTTACCTCTGAGTGTGTGGGCCTGGGTCTTACCTCTGTGAGTGTGGGCCTGGGTCTTACCTCTGTGAGTGTGGGCCTGGGTCTTACCTCTGAGTGTGGGCCTGGGTCTTACCTCTGAGTGTGGGCCTGGGTCTTACCTCTGAGTGTGGGCCTGGGTCTTACCTCTGAGTGTGGGCCTGGGTCTTACCTCTGAGTGTGGGCGGGCCTGTGTTCTATAACATCAGTGGACGGTCACGGAGCAGATGCCTGGAAAGTGCCTGAGATTTCAAATATATAATATTGGAGAGAATAATTTGCCCCAGTTTCTGCTATGCCCCATTAGAAAACAGTGTGACCGTAGGGACCAATCAGATACAGCGGTCTGGTCACATGTCCACAGAGGGACAAAATAATGATGTCCCATTGGACCAATGGGCCACAGCAGGTCATTAACTAACTAGCACTTTATCAGGATGGAAACAAAGTCATTTTTAGACATTTAATTTTAATTATTTTACATATTGCCTTGTAAGAATTATTACACTAATTACCTAATGGGTAAAATCCTATTTTTCCACAAACTGCCACTTAACTGATGAAAACTATGATGAATCCTGACCACAGGTGTCTGAGCCATTCCCGATCAGCAGTGGAGTTAAGCAGGGCTGTGTGTTTGCCCCAACACTTTTCGGGATCTTCTTCTCTGCACTCCTGTCCTATGCCTTTCATGACAATGATGATGGTGTGCACCTACACACAAGGTCTGACGGGCGCCTATTCAACCTTGCCAGACTTAGGGCGAAGACCAAGGTCCGAAGTGTCACCATCAGGGAGGCCCTCTTTGCTGACGATGCAGCCCTAGCCGCTCACACCGAACCAGCCCTGCAGCGACTGGTGGACCGCCTGGCCCATGCTTGCAGCGAATTTGGCCTCACCATCAGCCTCAAGAAGACGGAGGTAATGGCCCAGGGTACTGACTCCCCTCCATCTGTCCACATAGGGGACTACACCCTGAACCCCGTCAGCCAGTTCCAGTACCTCGGCTCAACTATCTCCTCCAACCTTTCCTTTGAGCCAGAGATTAACTCTAGGATCGCCAAGGCGGCAGGAGTGATGTCCAAGCTTCAGAAGAGGGTGTGGTCCAACAGCAACCTGACCGACAACACCAAAATGCAGGTATACAGGGCCTGCGTCCTCAGCACCCTGCTCTACTCGAGCGAGGCCTGGACAACTTATGCTGCCCAGGAGAGGAGGCTCAACAGCTTTCACCTTCGCTGCCTCCGACGTATCCTCGGTATCCGGTGGCAAGACCAGATCCCCAACACAGAGGTACTTGAGCGAGCAGGACTGCCATCCATCTTCGCCCTTTTAACCCAGCGACGCCTGCGGTGGCTTGGTCACGTGCGTCGCATGGATGACGGCCGCATCCCAAAAGACCTGCTGTATGGCCAGCTGGCAGATGGAACCAGGTCTCGTGGTCGCCCCTTCCTCCTCTTCAAGGACTCATGCAAGCGCGACATGAGACACGCGGGCATTGCTGTTGATACTTGGGAGCAACTCTCTGAGGACCGTGGGGCCTGGAAGTCAGCTGTCCGTGGCGGGGTTGAGCAGGCCGAGGCTGAACGCAGCACAGTGCTGAAGCGGAAGAGAACTATGCGCAAGGCAAGGTCTAGTGACCCAGCAGCCTCAGCCCACATCTGCCCAGTCTGCTCAAAGGACTGCCACTCTGGCATCGGCCTGCACAGTCACAGCAGGAGATGCATCACCAACAGTGACCCAATCTAAATGTGCAGCCATCATCTTTCGAGATGGAGTGAGGCCAGAGAGAGATAATGACCTCATCTCAGTCCTTCCTTCATGGGGTGTATTGGTAATAAATTGTTATGTCACATTGTTATGTACTTCCTGATCTTGTTCCATAAAACCTCCCTTATCATAACTATTTATTGCATTTTATTAATCTTTAAACAGTTTTTAGTGTGTGATGGAATGTGTGAATTTGAGTTCCATGGACACCTGCGTTTCCCCTTCTGGGGATCAGTAAAGTATCTGTGTATGTACTGTGTCTACATTATAATGATACATTTCAAGACAAGCCAAAAGACAGACTCCACCAAAAATGCGATAATTACTTCTGCGTCACAGGAGATTGTGTTTGTTTGTGCACCCATTTATCTGCTGTCTAATTATGCGTTAATAATAGCATTAAGGCTCACTCTCTGTATGAACTTTGTTGACAAATTGTTTTAACCTGAGTGCGGTTAAGTGATCCAATACATATCTTATTAACCTTTACGCTTACCTTTACCTTTATGAGTGTGTGGGCCTGGGTCTTACCTCTGAGTGTGGGCCTGGGTCTTACCTCTGAGTGTGTGGGCCTGGGTCTTACCTCTGTGAGTGTGGGCCTGGGTCTTACCTCTGAGTGTGGGCCTGGGTCTTACCTCTGAGTGTGGGCCTGGGTCTTACCTCTGAGTGTGGGCCTGGGTCTTATCTCTGAGTGTGGGCCTGGGTCTTACCTCTGAGTGTGGGCCTGGGTCTTACCTCTGTGAGTGTGTGGGCCTGGGTCTTACCTCTGAGTGTGGGCCTGGGTCTTACCTCTGAGTGTGGGCCTGGGTCTTACCTCTGTGAGTGTGTGGGCCTGGGTCTTACCTCTGAGTGTGTGGGCCTGGGTCTTACCTCTGAGTGTGGGCCTGGGTCTTACCTCTGAATGTGTGGGCCTGGGTCTTACCTCTGAGTGTGGGCCTGGGTCTTACCTCTGAGTGTGGGCCTGGGTCTTACCTCTGTGAGTGTGTGGGCCTGGGTCTTACCTCTGAGTGTGGGCCTGGGTCTTACCTCTGAGTGTGGGCCTGGGTCTTACCTCTGTGAGTGTGTGGGCCTGGGTCTTACCTCTGAGTGTGTGGGCCTGGGTCTTACCTCTGAGTGTGGGCCTGGGTCTTACCTCTGAGTGTGGGCCTGGGTCTTACCTCTGAGTGTGGGCCTGGGTCTTACCTCTGAGTGTGGGCCTGGGTCTTACCTCTGTGAGTGTGGGCCTGGGTCTTACCTCTGAGTGTGGGCCTGGGTCTTACCTCTGTGAGTGTGTGGGCCTGGGTCTTACCTCTGAGTGTGGGCCTGGGTCTTACCTCTGAGTGTGGGCCTGGGTCTTACCTCTTTGAGTGTGGGCCTGGGTCTTACCTCTGTGAGTGTGTGGGCCTGGGTCTTACCTCTGTGAGTGTGGGCCTGGGTCTTACCTCTGTGAGTGTGTGGGCCTGGGTCTTACCTCTGAGTGTGGGCCTGGGTCTTACCTCTGAGTGTGGGCCTGGGTCTTACCTCTGTGTGTGGGCCTGGGTCTTACCTCTGTGAGTGTGTGGGCCTGGGTCTTACCTCTGTGAGTGTGTGGGCCTGGGTCTTACCTCTGAGTGTGGGCCTGGGTCTTACCTCTGTGAGTGTGTGGGCCTGGGTCTTACCTCTGTGAGTGTGTGGGCCTGGGTCTTACCTCTGAGTGTGGGCCTGGGTCTTACCTCTGTGTGTGGGCCTGGGTCTTACCTCTGTGAGTGTGTGGGCCTGGGTCTTACCTCTGTGAGTGTGTGGGCCTGGGTCTTACCTCTGAGTGTGTGGGCCTGGGTCTTACGTCTGAGTGTGGGCCTGGGTCTTACCTCTGAGTGTGTGGGCCTGGGTCTTACCTCTGAGTGTGTGGGCCTGGGTCTTACCTCTGTGAGTGTGGGCCTGGGTCTTACCTCTGAGTGTGTGGGCCTGGGTCTTACCTCTGAGTGTGGGCCTGGGTCTTACCTCTGAGTGTGTGGGCCTGGGTCTTACCTCTGAGTGTGTGGGCCTGGGTCTTACCTCTGAGTGTGGGCCTGGGTCTTACCTCTGAGTGTGGGCCTGGGTCTTACCTCTGTGAGTGTGTGGGCCTGGGTCTTACCTCTGTGAGTGTGTGGGCCTGGGTCTTACCTCTGAGTGTGTGGGCCTGGGTCTTACCTCTGAGTGTGGGCCTGGGTCTTACCTCTGAGTGTGTGGGCCTGGGTCTTACCTCTGAGTGTGGGCCTGGGTCTTACCTCTGTGAGTGTGTGGGCCTGGGTCTTACCTCTGTGAGAGTGTGGGCCTGGGTCTTACCTCTGTGAGTGTGGGCCTGGGTCTTACCTCTGTGAGTGTGGGCCTGGGTCTTACCTCTGAGTGTGGGCCTGGGTCTTACCTCTGAGTGTGGGCCTGGGTCTTACCTCTGAGTGTGTGGGCCTGGGTCTTACCTCTGAGTGTGGGCCTGGGTCTTACCTCTGTGAGAGTTTTTTTTTTCAGGTCCGCTATTTATTTCTTCTTCTCTGTGTTGGGACACAGACTGTGTTCTATAACATCAGTGGACGGTCACGGAGCAGATGCCTGGAAAGTGCCTGAGATTTCAAATATATAATATTGGAGAGAATAACCTGTGGAATAAACAGCCCTTCTCTGGGTTTTGACTAACCTCGGCTTAAATGCGAATATCTGAATGTAATTATTTTATTTTTGTGCATTTTCTGACATTTTCCTGATCAAACATTTCCTCAAACTCTCATCACTTCTGCTCCTCTCCACAAGTTTGGCTTTGTCCACGTGTCTTCAGACCGGAGTGTACAGCAGGGCAGATATTAACCATAAACTATGAAAACAAACTTCAGTCTGACATTAAACAACAGTTTCTATTTCGGTCAGTTTTAAACTACATTCTAGAACGCAGTGATGTGACAGGAAGGTAACCTGAGCCTTAAGGTTTTGTACACATAACATGCTGGAAATCCTCATTCTAAATGTTATGTTTTGCATTTGACATTATTAGCTTAGTCTCAGAAGAACGAAAAAAATGTTATAAATATATTTCTTTTTATTGTGGAAAATATGCTGAAATGTATTTAAAAGAATGGCTGCTGATGGGACAAAGCTGTTCCTGCCACCAAGTAAAAACTCAAGACAGACTCCACCTCATCACCAGAAATGTGCTAATTACTATAGCGTCACTGTAGAGACATGTTTGTTTGTGTACTTATTCATCTGCTCCCTAATGATGTACTCAGAAAAGGCAATGGGTTTTACAGGTAAACACATCCATAATTTGAGGCTATGATAATACAGGCAAAATAAGGTAGTAGAGAGAGTGTTACTTCTGACCCAGCTAATCAGAAGTTGGTTCTAGTTATGAAGTAAGGATTATTACTTTAAAACATCTAATGTGTTCAAATTTTGAAAAAAAAATAAATAAAAAAATGTCCTGGCCCAAAATGTGTGGAAATCTGTCCTGCCTGTCGCCATCAAACTGTTGAACGCTGCACTTTAACTCACAAACTACTCAATCCTTTCATCCTATTCCCGGCTCACACATGTATATAGTCATAAAGATGTCACTGATGTAAATAATTACCAGAGAGAGCTATTTTATCTTTTATCTTATTGTATTTATCTTATTTTTGTAACTTGTTCGATGTACATGCTCTTGGTCGGTTGCATCTGTAACAAAGAAAATTTCCCCTCGGGGATGAATAAAAGTAATTCTGATTCTGATTCTGATTCTGATTATATGTTGTAAAAGAGGGAAAAACGGTAACCAGGACAGATCATATTTAAATGTTTTTAATTTGTATATTTAATGGGTTTTCATATTTTTAGTTGAGTTGACAGAGTTAGTTGATGTCTAATAGGAAATCTAATACCAGACAAAATGTGTAGAAAGTGCCCAGAAGCTCAGTGGTTGTACCCACACACACTGCCAGCTTCATTACCTCTGATGTGCTCTTGACTGTAATACAAACCTCTGTGTGCTCGGTGTTTGGGTCATTTAAGGGTTGACTAATTACACATTCTAATCAAAACTAAAACTCCTAACTACTATTGCAAGCAGAACTAATTTGAGTTTTAGGTAAAAAATAAAATAGGACTCAGTTTGACCTTTCTGGAAAGGTTTTAGAATGATCTTATCAGAACTAGCATAGTATATTTATAGTATAAGACCGCATGGGAACTTAAAGTACTCTTTAGTGTTCTAAATTACATTCTATACTCTAAAAATGTTGTTACTGCAAAGTTTTGAGACAGAGAGAAATCAGAAAATACTTGTGCTTGTGCTATAAAAATAAACGTGCCTTACCTTGTTGGGTCAGTAATTATGAACTGGACATATTATGTGTACCACAATATGCACTGCTTTGAAAGTACCACTTTAACAGTAATGCACTTGGGCGTGTTGGCTAACATCCTGCAGAGTTGTTGTTTTAATAATACATGACATGATTGATGATTTGCAACTTCTTTACTACCACCTCCAGCTCAACGTGATGAAGACAAAGGAACTGGTGGTGGACCTGAGGAGGACCAAGGCTGCTGTGACCCCCATCTCCATCCAGGGGGTCAGTGTGGACGTGGTGGAGGAGTACAAGTACCTGGGGGTGTACTTGGACAATAAACTGGACTGGAGCAGGAACGTGGACGCCGTTTACAAGAAGGGCCAGAGCCGCCTCTATTTCCTGAGGAGGCTGAGGTCCTTTGACATCTGCAGGACAATGCTCAGGATGTTCTACGAGTCTATGGAGGCCAGTGCATCATGTACGCTGTAGTCTGCTGGGGCAGCAGTCTGCGCCTGAGGGACACTAATAGACTCAATAGGATAATCAGGAAGGCTGGACATGTTGTGGGGGAGGAGCTGGACTCTCTGGCGGTGGTGTTGGACAGGAGAATACTGGACAAAATCTGGACTATCCTGGACTCTCCCTCCCGCCCCCTCCACAAGGTGCTGGCCAATCAGAGGAGCTCTTTCAGCCATAGACTGCGGCTGCCGCTGCTCCACTGAGAGACACAGGAAATCTGTCCTGTCTGTCGCCATCAAACTGTTGAACGCTGCACTTTAACTCACAAACTACTCAATCCTTTTCATCCTATTCCCTGCTCACACATGTATATAGTCATAAAGATGTCAATGATGTAAATAATTTCCCAGAGAGAGCTATTTTATCTTTTATCTTATTGTATTTAGCTTATTTTGTAACTTGTTCGATGTACATGCTCTTGGTCGGTTGCATCTGTAACGAAGAAAATTTCCCCTCGGGGATGAATAAAAGTAATTCTGATTCTGATTCTGATTCCTAACTACACAATTACTTCCAGTCTCATTCACTTGTTGTTGTTAAACTGTTAATTTCACATACACAAAATACTCACAGATATAGACACATGCACATAAAGGTTGCAATGGCGTGCCAGGTTCAAATACAAAAATTGTGCAAAAGAAAAAACAGATCTGCACTGCAGCTCTTTGGAGCTCCCAAACATTAATTTTAATGACACCACAGTGGGGCATTTCAGGGTCAAGCCTTGCTTTAGGCATGAAGAAGGGCGGACACACACAAACCACAAAGCCAACTTGAGTCATGCCGGATTTAATCTTGCTGAAGATAAACTGTTATTTGTTTAATGACGCAGTTCTTTTGTCAATGGCTCAAAATGATTTATTAGTTCACACAAAACATCTGAATAGGAAAGTGTTCTTTAATGTAAGTCCAGTGATTAACATGTGATGGAACCCGCTTCACAGCAGAGATAGACGTCAGACATCTGTGATTTGGAGACCTTACTTGAAAAAATCTAGGAAAACCGGCTGCCTTGAATATTCTGTCTAAAGCGGAATGTGAATGTTGTGAAGCTGTGCCGACTAATCAGTCATTTCCTCAAATCTGAAATATGTAGTAACCTTAACTTTGAGAGGAAGTTCATCTTACTTGGAGTTACTTATCTACAAAAGTTAGAATAAAAACAGATTCTATTCTACAATAAAACCATTTGGATCTGCAGCAGGTAAACAAGGATCTGAAGATTTATTAGTCTTTGAGAGAACAGAGGGAGGATATAGAGACTGAGAGAACAGAGGGAGGATATAGAGACTGAGAGAACAGAGGGAGGATATAGAGACTGAGAGAACAGAGGGAGGATATAGAGACTGAGAGAACAGAGGGAGGATATAGAGACTGAGAGAACAGAGGGAGGATATAGAGACTGAGAGAACAGAGGGAGGATATAGAGACTGAATGAACAGAGGGAGGATATAGAGACTGAATGAACAGAGGGAGGATATAGAGACTGAATGAACAGAGGGAGGATATAGAGACTGAGAGAACAGAGGGAGGATATAGAGACTGAGAGAACAGAGGGAGGATATAGAGACTGAGAGAACAGAGGGAGGATATAGAGACTGAGAGAACAGAGGGAGGATATAGAGACGACCCTGGGAGGATCAGGGAGTGAGTGGAGCTGTAGAAAAAACGGAGGTAGCAAAAGGAGGAGTGGAACAGACTGGGAAATGAAGCTGGACTCTTGACAATAACACGTCACTGTTGAAGTTTCTCGTCTCATTCACCTCAGTCTAATTGAAGAGTCATGTGCTGTTTTGCCCTGAAAGTAACTGCTACTTTACCACAATCATTAAGATCCACAAATTTGTAGCTGCGAGTAAAGAAACTTAGCTAAAAAGCAAAAGTTGGCCCTAGATTTTACAGTGTACTTTCACTTTCTCCTCTCAGACCAGTTTGTTCATTTGCCTCGACGTTTCAAAAAATCACAAATAAACAAACTGTATTTACACTTCCAGTCAAAGATTGGATGCACTTTTTCATTTATTTTTCTTGCTTTATTTACATTATTTAAACGCTAAATGGACTCATATGGAATGTAAAAAACAAAAATATGCTCAAAAATTGTTCTAGATTTTCTTTCGTTTTTTTTATTTTTTTAATAGCCATCCTTTGCTTTAATTACTGCTTTGCACTTTTGGCATTTCTTCACCCTGACATGGCACAGCTGTGGATTTGTGAAGTAGTGAAAAAACTATTTCATGAGTTGAGTTGAGTTCTTAACATTGCTTTGCATTGTTGCTACATAATTCCATATATTTTGCATCCTATATTTTAGACACATACAGAAGGTATCAAATAGTAAACAGAAGCGCTGGGTGAGTCCATCCTTTTGACTGGTAGTGTAACAGAAAACAAAAGTACTAAGAGTTAAAGAGTAAATTAATGTCTTTAAAGTAGACTCTTGGGTAAATAATTATAGGGTTGGAGACTTCAGTCCATTATAATAGGTGAATGTTAAGGCCTTTAATTTGTACTTGCCAAAATGATTCATACAAGTGTTACTAATTAAGCTGTTATGTCATGAACAAGACAAACTGAGGAGCCATTTCCAGCTTAACCAGTTCAGCTAATCACGCCATTTACAAGAAAAACAGTAAATAAAATACCATTCTAAAGATATTTTAATTATAGCTGGTTGAGAAACAGGTGGCTTCTGATACATTTACCAATTTATTTATTTAATAATTTGATTTGTTCAACTATATTTAATAGATTTTGCTCATTAATTTATAATGACTGAACTTAAAATCAGTTTGTCCTTAATATTTATGACCATTAATATTATATAAAGTTGCCATATCATGGTGGAGAACCAAGCCTAAAGGTGCACTATGTGTTCCTTTTTTGGCTGGTGATATTGCTTTGCCCGAAATATTCCACAGTATGGCATTAAACACATTACAGCTCAGATCTGTGGAAAGTTTGGAAAATTTGTATAGCACTTTCCAACAGGCAAAGCACAACCAAACAAACTCACACATTTAGTTGAAATGAATAGGCCTGCTACTTCTCATACTTCCATCACAAAGGTTTTAATGATTTTAATGAAAGTGTCTACTTTTAAAGCTTCACTGGGTAACTTTTTAACTAAAAGCATTGCCTGCATCTCCAGAAATGCAATAATGTTAATAATATTCAATACTTATAGAAGGGAAGATAAAATTAATATTGTCAAAATCCATATTTTTGTTATTATATGGTATTATATGTCTAATCTATAATATGCGTGTATATAATATGTAATATGTAATATAGTGAGTTCATGGTTCTAGTCAATAAAAATGATCAGCGACAATATTTGCATTTAATATTATCAAAAGCAAAATGTGACTCTTGCCTCCCACATCACACACTGGAATCTGAAAACCACCAGTGTTCATGAAGCGGAACTGTTGATTTAAATCAGACTGTGACGTAACTGCGTATGTTCCATGAAAGAAAGTTCACGTTAAGAATGCTGATTCTTAGAAACATTCTCCCATTTATAAACAGTTAATACATTGTTGAATGGGTGTTCCTCCATAATACTACCTTGCTTTGTCAAATATATATAAAAGTGGCTCGTCTCATTTCACTAAGAAGCAAAGAGCAGCAGACTCTCATCCTGACGGACCCAGAGCACCGGCTTGAAACTCTTCACTCAAGGCAAAATGAAGAAACTGGTACAGACTTCATCATCTTTCCAACATATATGATTTTTTTTTATTTATTATTCTCTAATTCATCTGTTTTATTTTAACTTTCAGATTTTAATCCTCTTGTTGGCTGGACTGGCCTGTGGTAAGTGAAATTGAATGTTGTCAATGTCAGTTTAGTTTTCTGACTATTTCAGTTTGGTTAATTTTATTGTTTACTAAAATCTTTCATTGTTTGGCTACATCCAGAAACTTACCAGATGGCAATTGGCAGTGCTGATGATCAAGGTGGTGATGATCAAGGTGGTGATGATGGCGGAGATGACGGCGGAGATGATGGCGGAGATGACGGCGGAGATGACGGCGGAGATGATGGCGGAGATGATGGCGGAGATGATGGCGGAGATGATGGCGGAGATGATGGCGGAGATGATGGCGGAGATGATGGCGGTGATGATGGCGGAGATGATGGCGGAGATGATGGCGGAGATGATGGTGGTGACAGCGGTGGTGATGGCGGAGATGACGGCGGAGATGATGGCGGAGATGACGGCGGAGATGACGGCGGAGATGATGGCGGAGATGATGGCGGAGATGATGGCGGAGATGATGGTGGTGATGATGGCGGAGATGATGGCGGTGATGATGGCGGAGATGATGGTGGTGATGATGGCGGAGATGATGGCGGAGATGATGGCGGTGATGATGGCGGTGATGATGGCGGCGATGATGGCGGTGATGATGGTGGTGATGATGGCGGAGATGATGGCGGAGATGATGGCGGAGATGATGGCGGTGATGATGGCGGTGATGATGGCGGAGATGATGGCGGAGATGATGGCGGTGATGATGGCGGAGATGATGGCGGAGATGATGGCGGAGATGATGGTGGTGATGATGGTGGTGACAGCGGTGGTGATGGCGGAGATGACGGCGGAGATGACGGCGGAGATGATGGCGGAGATGATGGTGGAGATGATGGTGGTGATGATGGCGGAGATGATGGCGGAGATGATGGTGGTGATGATGGTGGTGATGATGGCGGAGATGATGGTGGAGATGATGGTGGTGATGATGGCGGAGATGATGGCGGAGATGATGGTGGTGATGATGGTGGTGACAGCGGTGGTGATGGCGGAGATGACGGCGGAGATGACGGTGGTGACAGCGGTGGTGATGGCGGAGATGACGGCGGAGATGACGGTGGTGACAGCGGTGGTGATGGCGGAGATGACGGCGGAGATGATGGCGGAGATGACGGCGGAGATGACGGCGGAGATGATGGCGGAGATGATGGCGGAGATGATGATGATGATGATGATGACAGCAGTGATGATGGCGGTGATGACGGCGGAGATGATGGCGGAGATGATGGCGGAGATGATGGTGGTGATGATGGTGGTGACAGCGGTGGTGATGGCGGAGATGACGGCGGAGATGATGGCGGAGATGATGATGATGATGATGACAGCAGTGATGATGGCGGAGATGATGGCGGAGATGATGACTCTAGCAGCACTAGTGAGGAAGACAGCGACAGTGGTGATGATGACTTGAATAATGGTGATGAGAGCAATAGTGGGGAAGGGGGGGATGACAGCAGTAACAGTGGCGAGGGAACGTGCCATCATGACAGTGATAGCTCAAACAAGGGAGACAGCCAAAACGGAAGTTCTGAGGGGGATTCCAGTAGTGCCACCAGCGCAGCATCTGATGACGGTTCAAGTGGTGGAACCAGTGGTGAAGAGGGGGCTGATGGGAGTGCCACCAGCGCAGCATCTGATGACGGTTCAAGTGGTGGAACCAGTGGTGAAGAGGGGGGTGATGGGAGTGCCACCAGCGCAGCATCTGATGACGGTTCAAGTGGTGGAACCAGTGGTGAAGAGGGGGGTGATGGGAGTGCCACCAGTGCAGCATCTGATGACGGTTCAAGTGGTGGAACCAGTGGTGAAGAGGGGGGTGATGGGAGTGCCACCAGTGCAGCATCTGATGACGGTTCAAGTGGTGGAACCAGTGGTGAAGAGGGGGGTAGCAGTAAGCAGGATTCCGGTGACAGTGTGGTTCCTAACCACTCAAGTGATCAGACCAGCAGTGCTGACAAAGGCAACAGTGTGAAGACCACTGAATCTCCAAGAGATGATGGCAAAAGAAACCATCTTGCAAATCATCGAAAGGGTTAAGTAAGGTTAGCAAATAAGGCATTCAAATGAATAATCTTTGTAATACTATACCACATTTTGGCAATATTTAGATACTGGATATAGTATATAGTTGGCCTGTATGTATGAGTGAGTGATTCTGAATAGCTAAAACAAAGATAGTACAATGTAGAGGCCTATATTCTACTGCAGATTTAAATAAATAAAGCAATATTTAAAAATAAAATGGACTTGTGTTTTCAAGTTTGGGGCCTGTTTGCTCACGCACCAGGGAGCATCTTATATTTTTTCTTTAAATCAGCATAAAACACATGAAACCATAGAGGAATGCCTCTAGTGGCTCTAGTTCATACAGCCTTGCCTTGTACAAATGTAGTGAGTGGCAATGATTGGTGCTGATTGGAGGGGCTGATGATGCAGAATGGCAGGTTCACTTCCATTAGTTTACCCCAGGGCAGCTGTGGCAGGTACTTTCTTATCACCACAGAATATAGAGCGAATGAATGGCACAATGTAAAGTTCGTATCATGATGGGTGTAAGGCGACAGATGCCTAGGACTAATATTCCCCCAAGTGTCAATATAGATGTATGTATTTTTTTAAATAAATTCAAATATACAGGTTAACAGTCTGCAATTGTCTGTCCAATTAGAACCATTAGATTAGAGGAAAAGAAAAGGCAGTAAACCTTTCTTCTCTTCTTTAATATATTACATTCCCAAAAAACAATCCAAGCCTCCAAAACCACAAATAAAAGTAATACTATACTCTAAACCAGTAGACCGGACTGTAGCCCAGGGCCAAGTGCAGCCATCACACTATTTTTATGTGGTCCTCAGGTCAATGGGCCAAAGTTACCATAAGCAGATCTTTTTACTGCAAGTTAAAAATATATCATATATGCAATATCAAACCATGGAGGGTGAAGCCTGAACAGAATTCTGCCGGTTCAGTCTAACCTGTGCTGAAAGCACCCATTTGAATCATTGAGTTTTAGTGGTGTTAAATTTCATTTAATAATTTAATTATATATCACCTTTCAACACACCCAAAGTGCTTTACAGTGCATTATCCATTCACACTCAGAGGTGGTAAGTTCCAATTTTAGCAACAGCTGCCCTGAGGCAGACTGACTGTGCCATCGGCCTGTAAAACCACCACCAACACTCACACACACCTACACACACACTCACACACACACACACACACACACACACACACACACACACACACACACACACACACACACACACACACACACACACACACACACACACACACACACACACACACACACACTCACACACACACACACACACACACACACACACACACACACACACACTCACACACACTCACACACACACACACACTCACACACACACACACACACACACACACACTCACACACACACTCACACACACACACACACACACACACACACACACACACACACACACACACACACACACACACACACACACACACACACTCACACACACACACACACACACACACACACACACACACACACACACACACACACACACACACACTCACACACACACACACACACACACACACACACACACTCACACACACACACACACACACACACACACACACACACACACACACACACACACACACACACACACTCACACACACACACACACACACTCACACACACACACTCACACACACACACACACACACACACTCACACACACACACTCACACACACACACACACACACTCACACACACACACACTCACACACACACACTCATACTGGACCAGGGGGGTGATGTGTCAAAAGACGCAACAACAGTTTTTTGTTGCTGTTACCCAAAAACTTTCTTATCCATTTTTAAACTATTGATCTGTTACTCATGATCACTAGTTAGCAAAATTCTTTAAAAAAAAGCAAATATTATAACACTGACTAAATACACAGAACCCGTCTTTTCTCCATGGATAAGTTGTTCATTTGTCAGGATGGTCCACAAAATAACTTAAGTTTTTTTTTTAAACAAGTAGATAAGTCCTCCAAACTCAGGATGTTATTGCATTTCACTGCATGGCTTCTGAACAAAACACAGCTGGAAACAGCAGTTTCTTGTTTATCTTTGTACAGAACTAATTTCATAATTATATTTCACAGTGTGGACTGCATTACATAAAAATATGTGAAAACACAATGAAACAAATGCAGAAACAATATCATAAAGCCGAAGATGTTAAAAATAGGTATTTATTACACATTTAAAGCTTGTGGTTTTAAAGGAAGGAGGAGAAATCTACTTCTACATTGAGAGATCCAGCACGACTCTCTATGAAGTTTTTTTTTCAGTCTATCTCCTCCTCTTATTGTTTTTCTTAATATATTCTATTCCACAGAAATCAATGCCTATTTTTATCATCTTCGTCTTCATGAAATTCTTTAAGCTTATTCATCTAGTAAATTATACAAATTATACATATTGTATTTGTAGCACTGTTGTATTTTTTGCACTGTATTTTTATGATATATTGGTTGGTGGGAATTGTACTATTTATATTAAGGTGTACATAGATCATGTTTAAATATCTTGTATCTAAAATGTGGTCTGCCTACATGTCCCATCATGCACCAGGTGACTGTGTGCCAACCCACTTTAAATCTGCAATGTGGTAATAAAGGCTTTTCATTGTTTTGTACTTTTTGAGTGCCTCACCTTTTTCAACTTTGTATCTGAGACTAGTCCCTGCACTGAAGACCACCAAAAGGACGATTTTGCTCAATCTCCACACATCCAAATAGCACTCCTTAATCTCTACCATAACTGGTAGCAGACAAGCTTCAGCGCATTAAGGAACAATTAAATAAACTAAATTACAACAACTAAAAATTACACTATGTACCTTGAAGAATTAAAGAGACAATATAGCAGTCTTCGACCCTTTGTCAAGATAGAGCTGTTATTTCAGAGGAAAAGCGTAGGTACTTTTTCATGCTGGGGAGACCTTAATTGCGCTGTGAATGTTTTGCTGACCAAACAGACATAAACTCCTAAAGCCACAGAAAGTGCTAAGTGTCAATTAAATACAGGAAATGAAGTACAGGAGAAAAAGAACTCTCTCTTACTTAAGTTCTATCTTTAAGATGTGTCTTTATACAGACAAGAAGTACAAACACACCTTTAATCTATTCATTTATGTACATTAATCTCAAAACGTGTACGCAGACGCTGGGGGAGAGGTGGGTTAAGTGTCTTGCCCATGGACACAACAACAGCCTTCATCTGTGGGAGCTGGAATTGCACCGCCAACCTGTGGGTCAGTGGATCTGACCGCTCAACCAGTGATGATGAGAGGGGGATTTGAATCATCCAAGAATCCATCTGCACTCTGAGGAGCTCAGGAACCGGCCTCCTGCTGGTCCCAGAGTCAGGACTAAACTCAGGGAGTCAGTGTTTCAGATTCATGCAGCAGAAACCTGGAACTTGATGGATTTTGATGGATTTCTTGTTCTGTAAATTATGTAATGCATAATGCAGTGATGTAATGTGTTACAATTTTAAATGTAGTAATTAGACTACAGTTTCTAGCCCAGGTATTGTTTTGTTACTTTGCCTGGGCCAAAAATGTCTGTAATCGTTAGAATTGTGGAAGAAAAAGGTAACCAGGTGGCACGCAGCATTATCTTTTCGTAACAGGATGTGTATAAATATAATTTTATTTATATGTTAAGATTAAACAAGGAGGAGCACTGCATTACACTGCTTTATCATACTGGCTCAAAGTTATATACCAAATTTAACACCACAGAAAGTGTCTAGAATGAGATAAAAGTGTGTGTGGTCAGACCCACACACTGCAGGCTTCACCCCACCTGACGTGCTCTTGATTTGACTGTACAAACCTACAATCTTCTGTCTGCTAGATGTTCTGTTCATTGTAGGGTTGTTAAATTATCAAAAAAAAAACACTAGTGGCACGTCAACAGCTGTTGGCAACAGTATCTGGAGAGAATTTTCCCAGACTGCACCCGCCGTTGGGTTTTTGCTCTCTGGCACAAAGGACCGTCTGTTCACCGAGAGACTGAGGATGGGACAATGTGTTTGCTGATGTTTATGTCAGATTATGTTTCCATGTTTTTCACTGTGAAGCTCATTGGGGCAACTCTTGTTGTGATTCTGGGCTATAGAAATAAAATTTTATTGAATTGAATTGGCAACTATTATTGGCACCAGAGAGTCATTTTGGCAAGCATAAACGAAGATGATAAAAATAGGCATTGATTTCTGTGGAATAGAATATATTAAGAAAAACAATAAGAGGAGGAGATAAACTGAAAAAAAAACTTCATAGAGAGTCGTGCTGGATCTCTCAATGTAGAAGTAGATTTCTCCTCCTTCCTTTAAAACCACAAGCTTTAAATGTGTAATAAATACCTATTTTTAACATCTTCGGCTTTATGATATTGTTTCTGCATTTGTTTCATTGTGTTTTCACATATTTTTATGTAATGCAGTCCACACTGTGAAATATAATTATGAAATTAGTTCTGTACAAAGATAAACAAGAAACTGCTGTTTCCAGCTGTGTTTTGTTCAGAAGCTATGCAGTTAAATGCAATAACATCCTGAGTTTGGAGGACTTATCTACTTGTTTAAAAAAAAACTTAAGTTATTTTGTGGACCATCCTGACAAATGAACAACTTATCCATGGAGAAAAGACGGGTTCTGTGTATTTAGTCAGTGTTATAATATTTGCTTTTTTTTTTAAAATAATTTTGCTAACTAGTGATCATGAGTAACAGATCAATAGTTTAAAAATGGATAAGAAAGTTTTTGAGTAACAGCAACAAAAAACTGTTGTTGCGTCTTTTGACACATCACCCCCCTGGTCCAGTATGAGTGTGTGTGAGTGTGTGTGTGTGTGTGTGTGTGTGAGTGTGTGTGTGTGTGTGTGTGTGTGTGTGTGTGTGTGTGTGTGTGTGTGTGTGTGTGTGTGTGTGTGTGTGTGTGTGTGTGTGTGTGTGTGTGTGTGTAGGTGTGTGTGTGTGTGTGTGTAGGTGTGTGTGTGTGTGTGTGTGTAGGTGTGTGTGAGTGTGTGTAGGTGTGTGTAGGTGTGTGTAGGTGTGTGTGTGTGTTGTTGCGTCCTTTGACACATCACCCCCCTGGTCCAGTATGAGTGTGTGTGTGTGAGTGTGTGTGTGTGTGTGAGTGTGTGTGTGTGTGTGTGTGTGTGTGTGTGTGTGTGTGTGTGTGTAGGTGTGTGTGTGTGTGTGTGTGTGTGTGTGTGTGTGTGTGTGTGTAGGTGTGTGTGAGTGTGTGTAGGTGTGTGTAGGTGTGTGTAGGTGTGTGTGTGTGTGTGTGTGTTGTTGCGTCCTTTGACACATCACCCCCCTGGTCCAGTATGAGTGTGGTGTGTGTGAGTGTGTGTGTGTGTGTGTGTGTGTGTGTGTGTGTGAATGTGGTGTGTGTGAGTGTGTGTGTGTGTGAGTGTGTGTGTGAGTGTGTGTGAGTGTGTGTGTGTAGGTGTGTGTGTGTGAGTGTGTGTGAGTGTGGTGTGTGTGAGTGTTGGTGGTGGTTTTACAGGCCGATGGCACAGTCAGTCTGCCTCAGGGCAGCTGTTGCTAAAATTGGAACTTACCACCTCTGAGTGTGAATGGATAATGCACTGTAAAGCACTTTGGGTGTGTTGAAAGGTGATATATAATTAAATTATTAAATGAAATTTAACACCACTAAAACTCAATGATTCAAATGGGTGCTTTCAGCACAGGTTAGACTGAACCGGCAGAATTCTGTTCAGGCTTCACCCTCCATGGTTTGATATTGCATATATGATATATTTTTAACTTGCAGTAAAAAGATCTGCTTATGGTAACTTTGGCCCATTGACCTGAGGACCACATAAAAATAGTGTGATGGCTGCACTTGGCCCTGGGCTACAGTCCGGTCTACTGGTTTAGAGTATAGTATTACTTTTATTTGTGGTTTTGGAGGCTTGGATTGTTTTTTGGGAATGTAATATATTAAAGAAGAGAAGAAAGGTTTACTGCCTTTTCTTTTCCTCTAATCTAATGGTTCTAATTGGACAGACAATTGCAGACTGTTAACCTGTATATTTGAATTTATTTAAAAAAATACATACATCTATATTGACACTTGGGGGAATATTAGTCCTAGGCATCTGTCGCCTTACACCCATCATGATACGAACTTTACATTGTGCCATTCATTCGCTCTATATTCTGTGGTGATAAGAAAGTACCTGCCACAGCTGCCCTGGGGTAAACTAATGGAAGTGAACCTGCCATTCTGCATCATCAGCCCCTCCAATCAGCACCAATCATTGCCACACACTACATTTGTACAAGGCAAGGCTGTATGAACTAGAGCCACTAGAGGCATTCCTCTATGGTTTCATGTGTTTTATGCTGATTTAAAGAAAAAATATAAGATGCTCCCTGGTGCGTGAGCAAACAGGCCCCAAACTTGAAAACACAAGTCCATTTTATTTTTAAATATTGCTTTATTTATTTAAATCTGCAGTAGAATATAGGCCTCTACATTGTAATATCTTATGTCTCTGTTTTAGCTCTTCAGATTGGGCCGTCTCCGTCGGTCCCGCTGCTTTCTGCACCATCGCTGGTCTGCCCACTTTCACCTCCGTCTCCGTCGGTCCCGCTGCTTTCTGCACCATCGCTGGTCTGCCCACTTTCACCTCCGTCTCCGTCGGTCCCGCTGCTTTCTGCACCATTGCTGATCTGCCCACTTTCACCTCCGTCTCCGTCGGTCCCGCTGCTTTCTGCACCATCGCTGGTCTGCCCACTTTCACCTCCGTCTCCGTCGGTCCCGCTGCTTTCTGAACCATCGGGGGTCTCCTCACTTTCACTTGAGCTGACACTTGTGTCATGACTGCACTCTTCGTCATAACTATCACTGCTGTCACTATCACTGCTGTCACTATCACTGCTGACATCAACACTGCTGTCACTATCTCCGCTATCATCATTGCTGACAGCAACACTGCTGTCATCATCAGTGCTGTCATTTTCACTGGTGTCATCAGTGCTGTCACTATCACTGGTGTCAACATCACTGGTGCCATCAGCACTGGTGCCATCAGCACTGCCAATTGCCATCTGGTAAGTTTCTGGATGTAGCCAAACAATGAAAGATTTTAGTAAACAATAAAACTAACCAAACTGAAATAGTAAGAAAACTAAACTGACATTGACAACATTCAATTTCACTTACCACAGGCCAGTCCAGCCAACAAGAGGATTAAAATCTGAAAGTTAAAATAAAACAAATTAGAGAATAGTTGAAAATCTAATTTATATGTTAAAAGATGATGAAGTCTGTACCAGATTCTTCATTTTGTCTGGAGTGAAGAGTTTCAATCAGGTGCTCTGGGTCGGTCAGGATGAAGCAGAGAGTTTGCTGTTCTTTGCTTCCTAGTGAAATGAGACGAGCCACTTCTTTTATATACATCTGGCAGTAGAATTATGCAGAAAGGAACACCCACTTCACATGACACCAAAACAGCCGACAACAATGGATTAATTACCAACAACTATGAGAATCACTGCTCCAGTTTATTTAACAGTGAGTACAGTAATAATTAACATTCTGTTTTGGAACATGGCTGATGCACGTTAGGGCTTGGAAACATGTAACAATCAGACAGTTTAAAACAACACTGGGTAACTTTCTGCTTCATTCCTTTATCACTGGTGGATTTCAGATTCCAGTATGTGATGTCTTTATATCTAAAAAGCAAATGTGCAACTGCTGAAGCTGAGAATTTCTACTTTTGACTAGAACCATGAGCTACAACAAACATTATAGCAAAAATCATCATTATGACAATATTAACTTTATCTGACCTGATCTCCATGGAGATAGCTATGTTTTGTGGAGTATTCCAGGCAAAGCAAAAACATCTCAGTGAAGAAAAGAAGGTGTTTTTTTCCTTCAAAAAAACGTACACATAGTACACATAACTCTAATATGAATAGGCATAAAAATGAAGGACAAAGTGGTTTGAAGTTCAAGTTCATTCTAAATTAAAGGGCAAAAATATGTATACAAAATCTATCAAATATATTTTAATAAAGCAAATAAATCAATACATTTATCATTTAAATCATTTTCAATACACAATGGCTATAAATATATTTATATAAATATAGTTGTCTTTTGAATAGTTTTCTACTTACGGATGTGCCTAGTATTAGTAGATAGTAATTGACATGATTTGTCTTAACTGGTTGAGCTGGAAATGGTTCGTCATTGTGTCTCATTCATGCATTACTGCATGAATGTAGTCTGCTTGTTTAAACAAATGCAAATTAAAGGCCTTAACCTATTATACTGGACTGAAGTCTCCAACCCTACAATCATTTGCCAAAGAGTCTAGTGGAGGTGGCGCATGCTCCAAAAATGATTTACTCTTTAACTCTGAATACTATACTACCAGTCAAACATTTGGATACACCTTCCCTTTTTTTTTTTTTGTTAGATTATATTAGTTTGTTTTTTTTAGATTTTATTTTAGATACGTATGGAAGACATACACCTTTTAAATATGTTATATTCAAATCCTCAATAGCCACCCATTGCTTTGTTGACAGTTCTGCAGCCTCCAGCCTTCTCTCCATGGGCTTCTTGATAAAGCCAGAAGTGGTTGAAGCAAAGCATGATGTCATCAGTTATTTACAATATATATGATCAGTTATTTACAATATATATTATCAGTTATTTACAATATATATTATCAGTTATTTACAATATATATGATCAGTTATTTACAATATATATTGTAAATAACTGATAACATCATTTATATATTTGTTTCTACATTCCATATGTATCCATGCATAGTTTTGATGCATTCCGTAAGAATCTATAATGGCAATAATAATTGAAATTAAAGCCGCAAGCGGCATCGAACGGCCTTCGCGGGCATCACACTCAGCCAACCCGGTGCTCCCCCGGGTGGCGCTGACACTCCCCCGGGTGGCGCTGACGCTCCCCCGGGTGGCGCTGACGCTCCCCCGGGTGGCGCTGACGCTCCTCCGGGTGGCGCTGATGAGCCTCTTGTCTCTGTGTGTTTGTGGCTTTGGGCTGAACGTGTCACTAAACATATAAAGTCCACACACACTGGAGATGCTGATGTACCAACATAGACAAACATGGACAATTTGGGACATCGCAATGGCAACACTGTGCAAAATACAACTTTGGCCCCCCGGACTTTTTTGTTCGAGCTGACCTGAAGAATCACTGTGCCAAATTTCACGTTCTTCAATGAAACTAATTAGACGTTATATCACTTTGAAATGTAAGAAATTGTAGAAATTGTCCCATTAGGATAACATGGAGGCTTGGGCCGGAGGTCAATGATCGACTTTGTTGTCGTGTCATCTGACCTCCGGCTTTGTGTCTTGGACACTCGGGTGAAGAGAGGGGCAGAGCTGTCAGCTGATCACCTGGTGGTGAGTTTGGTCCACTGGCGGAGGAGGAAGCCGGAAAGACCTGGCAGGCCCAAGCGTATCGTGAGGGTCTGTTAGGAATGTCTGGCGGAACCCTCTGTCGGTGCGGCCTTCAACTCACACCTCCGGGAGCTTCTCCTGGATTCCAGGGAAGGCTGGGGACATGGAGTCCGAGTGGGCTTTGTTCTCGGCTTCTATTGTCGATGCGGCCACTCGTAACTGTGGCTATGAGCGGCACCACAGACCTTAGTCTGTGGTGCCGCCTGGTGGCCTCCAAACCTGGTGGTGGACACCAGAAGTAAGGGATGCCGTCAGGCTGAAGAAGGAGTCCTACCGGGCCTTGCTGGCCTGGGGGACTCCTGAGGCAGCTGACAGGTACCGACGGGCCAAGCTTGCTGCAGGCCGGGCAGTTGCAGAGGCAAAAACTGGGGTCTGGGAGGAGTTCGGGGAGGCCATGGAGGAGGACTATCGGACGGGCCCAAGGAAATTCTGGCAAACCGTCCGGCGCCTCAGGAGGGGGAAGCAGTGCTTCACCAACACTGTTTACAGTGCGGGGGGAGAACTGCTGACCTCAACTGGGGATGTTGTCGGGCGGTGGAAGGAAAACTTTGGGGATCTCAATCCCACCGTCATGTCCTCCGAAGAGGAGGCTGAGGCTGGGGACCCAGAGGCGGACTCATCCATCACCCTGGCCGAAGTCACTGAGGTGGTTGGAAAGCTCCTCGGTGGCAAGGCTCCGGGGGTGGACGAGATCCGTCCTGAGTACCTTAAGTCTCTGGATGTTGTGGGGCTGTCTTGGCTGACACGTCTCTGCAACATTGCGTGGCCGTCCAATACCTCCAATACCAATACCTCCACTAACACAGTCCTTGTTATCACACAATTAGCAGAATATTTGTAAATTTGTATTTGTAATTTGCAAATAATCTGAGTCCCTAACCCATATCCAGTACATTTATAACTTCTCTGGACACTGCAAATAAATGAATGAATGATAATGGTTCAACACTTATTTGATGCCAAGAATTGATATATTTATAATTAAATATCCTTTTATCGTCTATAAAAGTAAAATCATCTGGAGGTAGATTATGTTGCTCTGTGTGAGAATGCTTTTCTGATGCTGCTGATTTGACTTTTGGTAGGATGGATTTCCTTGCTGCAGCATCTAGTGCAGTGATTTTCATAAGTAAATGAGAAGTTTTGACTAGTATTGTGGATGTTTTGCCCATATAACATTTTTACAAATGATAGTAAGGAGCAGCATAATCTATCTTACACAGATAAACACTTTAATTTCCCAAGCATGACTCTGTGCAAGTTCCATAAACGGGACAGACTCTAGCATTAACTAATACTCGTGTACTCTTGTGTGTTATATGTTTAAAAATTTACATTTACTACTGTACTACTCTACAGAGGAGCATCCCTAAAGATCAATGTTTTTTTTTTTTTTTTTGTGAAGCATTGTCTTCTGCTTTCTCTCAGCAGGTCATTTCCAAAGTACATAATGCTATAAAAAGAGGCCATTAACGAAACATGCATTAAAGCTCATCAGAGATGACAAGGATTTCTCCATTTTGACAAGGAAATATGAACCCACTACTTGGATTATCCAGTGATGTCACCAATGAGAGAAACCACCACTGGATTCACAGAATCAGAAGGGTTCAGCTCAGTGTCCACATCTCACTGCCGAACTGTTGCATGTCATGGGGAGCCTGACCACAGGACAATTAGAGGACTTTAATAGTGATTATTTTGTGTTGTCATCATTTGGTGTTGATTTGCTAATACAAGGTTAGAATGTGTACTTTGGTTGATCATTAATGATCAAAGGGGTGAAAATGTAGTAGCAAAATTAATTTTAACATGTTCTTGAAGATGCTCCTGTTTTTTTAGACTACTTACAAGCACCTTACTAGACCCACGTGTGACCTTGTGGGAGTGTTCCCCACCAACCGGGCTTGTTTAGTGGACTTTTTATATCCAAAACCATTTACTGGCTCTTTATAATAGAATGTTTTTGTATCTAAAATATAGTTGGGCTATTTATTATAAATATTTCTATATCCAAAATCATTGTAACAAAAGACCTTAAAATTGACTGCTGTCTCCATCCTTAAAAGTGGAAAAATACTGGTGGTCTGAAGCTCCTCTGTGACATGCGCAGTCACCTGATGTGTGGAGGATTTCTATATCAAACAGACAATAGACTGGACTAGACTATAATAGACTAGAACAGAATAGAAAAGAATGGAATAGAAGAGAACAGAAGAGAATAGAAGAGAACAGAATAGAAAAGAATGGAATAGAAGAGAAGAGAAGAGAATAGAAGAGAACAGAAGAGAATAGAATAGAATAGAAGAGAATAGAAGAGAATAGAATAGAAAGCCTTCATTTTCAAAATAGACAGTATATTGAGATGAGAAACTGCTCCTTCAAAGTGCAGACAAAAAATAACAAAACTACTCACTAATAAACTACAATAAAACTTGTGCAAAACCCACCAGGGGTTCACAGACACACACATTACACACACATAACAGACACACACATAACAGACACATAACAGACACACACATAACACACACATAACAGACACACACATAACAGACACATAACAGACACACACATAACACACACATAACAGACACATAACAGACACACACATAACAGACACACACATAACACACACATAACAGACACACACATAACAGACACATAACAGACACACACATAACAGACACATAACAGACACATAACAGACACACACATAACAGACACATAACACACACATAACAGACACACACATAACACACACATAACAGACACACACATAACAGACACATAACAGACACATAACAGACACACACATAACAGACACATAACACACACATAACAGACACACACATAACAGACACACACATAACAGACACATAACAGACACACACATAACACACACATAACAGACACATAACAGACACACACATAACAGACACACACATAACACACACATAACAGACACACACATAACACACACATAACAGACACACACATAACAGACACATAACAGACACATAACAGACACACACATAACAGACACATAACACACACATAACAGACACACACATAACAGACACACACATAACAGACACATAACACACACACACATAACAGACACATAACACACACATAACACACACACACATAACAGACACATAACACACACATAACAGACACACACATAACACACACATAACAGACACATAACAGACACATAACACACACATAACACACACATAACAGACACACACATAACAGACACATAACACACACATAACAGACACACACATAACACACACATAACAGACACATAACACACACACACATAACAGACACACACATAACAGACACATAACAGACACATAACAGACACACACATAACAGACACATAACACACACATAACAGACACACACATAACACACACATAACAGACACATAACAGACACATAACACACACATAACACACACATAACAGACACACACATAACAGACACACACATAACAGACACATAACACACACACACATAACACACACATAACACACACATAACACACACATAACAGACACACACATAACAGACACACACATAACAGACACATAACACACACACACATAACAGACACATAACACACACATAACACACACATAACAGACACATAACACACACATAACAGACACACACATAACACACACATAACACACACACATAACACACACACACATAACACACACATAACACACACATAACACACACATAACACACACATAACACACACACATAACACACACATAACACACACATAACACACACATAACACACACATAACACACACATAACAGACACACACATAACACACACATAACAGAGACATAACAGACACACACATAACAGACACACACATAACACACACATAACAGACACACACATAACACACACATAACAGACACACACATAACACACACATAACAGACACACACATAACACACACATAACACACACATAACAGACACACACATAACAGACACACACATAACAGACACATAACAGACACATAACAGACACACACATAACAGACACACACATAACAGACACATAACACACACACACATAACAGACACATAACACACACATAACACACACACACATAACAGACACATAACACACACATAACAGACACACACATAACACACACATAACACACACACACATAACAGACACACACATAACACACACACACATAACAGACACACACATAACAGACACACACATAACAGACACACACATAACACACACATAACACACACATAACACACACATAACACACACATAACACACACATAACACACACATAACACACACATAACACACACATAACACACACATAACACACACATAACACACACATAACAGACACATAACACACACATAACACACACACATAACACACACATAACACACACATAACACACACATAACACACACATAACACACACATAACAGACACATAACACACACATAACACACACATAACACACACATAACACACACATAACACACACATAACACACACATAACACACACATAACACACACATAACAGACAGTGTTTAGCAGTGACAGTGCAAATGCTGCAGTTTTCAGTGCACACACAGAGGGGACATGAGCACTGACAGTACAAATATAAACTCCTAAAACTACAGAAAGTGCTAAGTTCCAATTAAATGCAAGAAACGGAGTACAAGAGACAAAGAATTAAGAGCTCTTACTTTAGTTCTATCTTTAAGATGTATTTTTACACAGACAAGACGGAAACAGCTTTTTTCAGTCGCAAACTGTAAAAAGTGCTCTCCAGTCTAAACATGGAATGAAATCATATACCTGGCCAGGTCATAGCCAAACAGTGTTTAATTGTTATGCTGTTCAACTTTGGTCTCTCTGACAATATTAGACAGGCATTTAAGCAGATATTACCATAAAAGAATCTTTATGTAAAAGTGCAAATTGAAAACATCATTTTTCTTCTGGCTGTTGGTGAGGGTGGATGCTTTTTCTCTCCTCTCCTGCCCCTTATCTTTTCTGCTTTGTTTCTATGTCTTGTCTTGTCTAATGTGTCTTATTATTCGAGAGACTCTCCCCGCTTTACTCTCCAAAACTAAATTAATTATGGATATGATAAATTGGTCTTTTAACA
The DNA here is from genome assembly GCA_034769755.1 of Odontamblyopus lacepedii. NCBI lineage: Eukaryota > Metazoa > Chordata > Actinopteri > Gobiiformes > Gobiidae > Odontamblyopus > Odontamblyopus lacepedii. The sequence goes on from CM068357.1 coordinate 40,497,955, forward strand.
AAAGTGACACTTTAACAAGACATGCAGGGTCGGGCAAACCTGCCTGTTCTTCGGACACAGAGGATCTCTCTATTTGAAACCCGGATTACGGGACTTTGCACTTTGGATCACACATGGAGCTGATTTTTCTGAAAATTCAAATACTGAGGCAGCTTTTCAGTGCCCCACTGGCTGCCTGTAAATTGGAGCGAGGGGCAGAGCTTCGAGTACTCGAACTTTGTGACTCTGGGCCGGGGTCGCGGTCACTGACTGCTGATGGACGTGCTTGGACACAGTGGCTCTAAATTACCTTTTTTGCACAAAATCTGTCGGAAACTTGGAGTTCTGCATATGTAAACCTTGAGACACTCAGAGCTGCTGTGAAAAAATGCAGCTGCTTGACCCAAAGCCAAAACATGATAAATCTATCGGCTTCCCCCTGCGGCCTTGGCCCAGGCCGACTCGTCAACTCGCCCTGAGAGACTGGAGCAGGGAGGTGCTCTTCTCCTCCCTACACTCTCTACACCCTCGCAGCTTCTTTGCCCCACCCAGCATGGTGGGCCGGTCTGCTGTAGCCAGCGCCCCCTGGCTGCAGGATCTGGATACTGCCTACTGGACTGTCTCTACCTCCCTGACTCCTCCTCCCGGTTGCAATGGCGTGTCATAATTCTATGTCATGTCATAATGTATATATGTGTTCTTTTTGTTGTTCTTCCTCTATTTTCTTTTTTCTCTGTAGTAGTTACTTATAGTTTAAGATAGTATAGAGACAGATTGAAGGAGTTATGAAAGACAGTCTGTCACTGTAGTAATCTCATAGTTTCCTGTTTCAGTTAAAGTCGTAAATAAAGATAGTTATGTCACAGTTAGACTCACTTGTTTAGTTCTGTTTTATGTGGGATTATAATCTCTAGACTCATCTGTTTAGTTTAGTTTTGTGAGGGGGTGGAGGGTGGAGGGGAAATGTGGGAAATGTGGGATTGTTCTTTTTTTAATCACTGTAAAGCGCTTTGTGATGCATGAAAAGCGCTCTGTAAAGTTTGATTGATTGCGTGATAGAATTTGCACCATATCTTAGCAGCTGATAATTGTTACAAAGTATTTGGAGCCAAACTAGTAATTTGTAGTGTGCATGACTTGGCACAACCACCCACAAGTACAGCCTCCTCCTTAAAATAAAATGAATTGCAGCCTGACAAGTTCCCTGTAAATTCCCTTTGCTAGTTAAACCTGTTTAAAGACGTTTAACTATGACAAATGGATATTTGCATATTGCAATACTTCCCTAACATTCTATCCATTCATCTTCTTCCACTTAATCTGGCAACGTGACGTAACGTGATGTAATGTGAAGGTAATGTGATTGTTTGTGAGGTGGAATCTGCTTTGGCCCAGCCATGCCACACCAACAACTGTCACGAGCACTCATCACTCCACCAGTGATCATAATGCCCCCATTCAGCCAATCCTGGGTATTTTAGCTGAAGCACTGTAGGTTTTAAATGAATTAATTTCCTAATTAGTATTTTAAAACCAACTTGAAGTAAGACTTTTTCCTTTTACGAATTACGAATTGTGCTATACAAATAAACTTGCCTTGCCTTTTATCGTATTAATTATTCATTTTGTTACAGTTTGTTTGTTACTGCCCCTCCTTTGACCTCCTGGAGTGATCATCATCTGCTTATCCAATTAAACAGATTCCCTTAAGGAAGCCCTAATATCTGTTTAGCTGGTCACATATTTAAATATACACAAAGGTTGTTCTTACAAGTAATAAAGTTAGCGTAACAACTTTTTGGATTTAAATCCTGCTGAAATCTTACTTACAAATATTAGGGCATTTTTTTGATAACCAACATAAATGTGATGTGATTCATCTGTTGTCAAACATGGCCAGCAGAGATTGCACCTTCTGAGGAAATGTATCTTGTTCTCTGTTAGTCCTATCATTTTGTGTATGTGTGGCTGTGTTTGTTTAATCAGTTCTTTATTGAGAGCCTCCTGTTTTTCCTTTGTTTGCTGGTTTAGCAACCTCTGTAAAGGATTAAGGATTCTATCATTAAAATCTGTTGTATAATTCCAGGAGTGCCACAGACATGACTTTTATAACACAAATTCCCTAAAAAGCCATTGTTACCATAAACTGGGTCATATAAGTGAGTTTTCTCTACTGCCCTCAGGCCCTCGCTATGTTCAAAAATAAATAGCTATTTGATATCTTTGCCTTTTAAGTATAATTTCTATGCAGACATAATGCCTTTTTATTGGGTGCGTCATCTACCTTTGTTCAGAATGGCTCTGCTATGTGCTTTTACTGCTCAACAACTACAGTGCCTACACCACACAAATAAATTCATTTGAAGATCTGGCTCCTCCAGAGTTTCTTCATCAAACTTCAAATGTAGAACTACCACCAGGGGGCAGGGCAGTATTGTGAGACGCAAAGGAACCCTTGCACTTTTACCAAAGGGCAATCAGTGGAATAAGCTTCAAACAGAGCTGATAAATCCTTCCGTCATTTTATCCAATGTGCGATCTTTAAGGAATAAAACTGACAAACTGCAGGCGAATATCAACCACATGTATGAATACCGGAAGGCATCTGTCTTGGCCTTTGCTGAAACCTGGCTAAGTGATTGTGACAACAATGGTGCCTTGCATTTAGATGGCTTTGGCTCCCCGTTGAGGCTGGACAGAGACAGAAATCTGACCGGCAAAAGTCAGGGCGGTGGTGTTTGTTTTTATATTAACCCCCGCTGGTGTAGGACAGTTGTACGTAGTGAGAGAAACTTTGTGTAATTCGGATATTAAATTACTGGCCATTTCACTTCATTTTATCTTCCCAGGGAATTTCCCCAAGTCTTTCTAATTCTTGTTTATATACATCCTAAGGCACAAACCTCTGCTGCCACTGAACACATAAAGCAAACACTTGAAAAGTTAGAACTGATTTCTCCTGATGCCCCCAGATTTGTAATGGGAGCTTTTAATAATTGTTCGCTGGATAAAACTCTGAAAGGTTTCTGTCAATATGTGACCTGTAACACTAGACATAGCAGAGCACTTGACAAATGTTATGGGTCAGTTATGAGCACATTTAAATCTGTTCCCCTCCCTCCTCTCTGTTCATCTGGCCATCCTGCTATTCTGCTGGGTCCTTCTTACTTACCTGTTTACACCTGTGGACAGTAGTGGACACCTGATAGCATAGATAGGTTACAAGGATGTTTGGATTCCACTGACTGGGACTGCTTAACATCTTCAGATGACATCGATGCTCAGGTAGAGACAGTGTCAGCATATATTACATTTTGTGTTGATAACATTATTTCAACAAAAACAGTAACAATATTCCCTAATAATAAACCATGGATTTCGAAAGAACTAAAGCAGATATTAAACAAGAAGAAGAGAACATCTTATAATGGCACAGAGTCTGAGAGGAAGGAAGTAAACATCAAAAAGGCTCAGCTCAAGTATAAAAGCAAGGTGGAGCTTTCTTTTACTCAAGGTAATCTCCACTCTGCCTGGCAGGGACTCAAGAATATGGCAGCCGTAAACACTGTCTCATCTAGTCGTATGCCCATTCAAGTCGATGGTCACAACTCAACATCTCTCCCAAATGACCTCAACCGCTTCTTCATAAGGTTTGAGAGAGATAATTCCTCTCAGCTCAATAGTGTGGCTTCTTCTCTCACTCCCAGTGGAACGTCCCTCATCATCAGTGAGGAGGACGTAGTGCAATCCCTGAAAAGGACTAGAACTGCCACTGGTCCTGATAACATTTGTGGACGGACTTTGAGACACTGTGCTGTGCCGCTGGGAGGTGTCTTTCAGTAGCTCTTCCAAAGTTCCCTAAGAAAGGATCCACAAAGGTCCTTAATGATCTGAGACCAGTGGCCCTGATGTCACTAGTGATGAAAGCTTTAGAGAGGATTGTTAAGAGCCACATTACTGGAATTGTTGATCCACTGATGGACTCACTGCAATTCGCATATAGGCCTGGCAGAGGTGTGGATGATGCCAAAATATTTATTATAGAAACCATCCACAAACATCTGGAGTCCTCAAACACCACTGACAGGCTTCTGTTTGCTGACTTCTCTTCTGCGTTCAACACACTGCAGCCTTATATCCTTACCGAAAAGCTGACCACCTTTTTCCACCTGGACCATCAGCTCATATTATGGATCATCAATTTCCTGACCAACAGGTCACAGAGAGTGATGGTGAATAATTTACTGTCATATGTTGTCCTTACCTCCTCAGGGGTGTGTTTTATCCCCCCTGCTCTACATCATATATACAGATGACTGTAGAGCAACTCAGCCAAACTGTCATTTGGTCAAGTTTTCGGATGTTACGGTCCTGCTGTCCTTGCTCTCTGCTCCATCCTTGTGTCACGGTCCTGCTCTGCTGGAGTTCGCGACATGGTGTGAGAACTCTGGTCTAGAACTTAACATTTGTAAAACCAAGGACATGATTGTGACTTTTTCTAACTGGCAGAGACAGCTGGCAGAATCAGTTACCTGTACCGGGGCCTGTAGAGACACTACACGAGTATAAATACCTTGGAACATTTTTTGATGATCTGTTAAAATTTTCAGAAGAGCTTCTAAAAAAATGCCATCAGAGGCAGTATCTTCTGAGGAAGTTAAGGTCATTTAATTTCAGTAAAAACATTATGATGACCTTTTACCACACATTTATTGAGAGCATTCTGTCTTTTTCATGTATTTGCTGGTTCTAGTGTTCATAACAGTTGATAATTGGTCAACCAGTGAGACCTCTTCCTGCTCTGTGTGACCAACAGGCTGTGAGGGCGGCTCTCAAAATTCTCAGGGACCCCTCACATGTCTTACACTCCAGATCTGAATGGCTGCATCAGGACGCAGACTGTGCTGTGTTCACTGTAGGACTCAGAGGAGGAAATGTACCTTTGTTCCTGCAGTTGTCCGGCTCCTGAATGCTAAGCCGACCCTTCCTCAGCTCTGCAACATCAGAGCACTTTAAACATGCGCTCACATGTCTGAATGAATGTATGTGTGAGGCTTATTTATTATGTGGAATTTTATATTGTTGTACTGTACACTGCAACTCTCTGTGCCTTTTAATTGCCCCTTGGGGATAAATAAAGTGATTATTGATTGATTGATTGATTGATTGAAAAAAAGCAGCTGGACCTGATGGGGTAAACCCAACTGTTCTAAAACATTGTGCATCCCAGTTAGCCCCAATATACACCACTATCTTCAACTATTCTCTCTATCAGTGCTTCGTACCAAAGTGTTTCAAGGATTCTGTCATTATTCCTTCCCCGAAAACTAATAAAGTAACTTGCCTCAATGACTACAGACCAATTGCTCTCACATCTGTTGTCATGAAATCATTTGAACGCATCATACTCTCTCACCTCAAAGACTTCACCACACACCAAACGGACAGTCACCAGTTTGCCTACCGAGCTAATAGGTCAGTAGAGGACGCGGTGAACCTGGCTCTTCACCGGATACTACACCACTTGGAGACTCCTCACACCTATGCCCGTGTACTGTTTCTGGACTTTAGCTCCGCCTTCAACACCATCGACCCGGTCAAACTCCTCCACAAACTGTTGGACATGAACATTCCTCTCACCCTATGCCACTGGATCAGGAGCTTCCTGTCAGAGAGAACGCAGCAGGTCAGGATGAGTGGCCTCTCATCCCAGCCTTTGACCCTCAGCACCGGTGTTCCCCAGGGGTGTGTTCTCTCTCCCTGGCTGTTCTCTCTCTACACCAACTCACTGACATCCACCCACAACTCTGTACCTTTATTCAAATATGCTGATGACACAACAATAATTGGACTCATCTCTGACAATAATGAAAGTCATTACCGTAAGCAGATTTCTCATGTAGCCTCCTGGTGTCAAAGTAACAACTTGCTCCTCAATACATCTAAAACAAAGGAACTCATAATTGATTTTGCACGCTCCCCTTCACAGAAAACACCAATCACAATTGATAACGAAACGATCACCACTACAGAGACCGTCAAATTCCTTGGTACCCACATCAATTACTCACTAAAATGGAAACAGCATACAAACGAGACATACAAAAAAGCCAATAAAAGACTGTTTTTCCTCAGACAACTGAAAAAATTTAGAATCAGACACAACATCCTTCTCCACTTTTACACAGCAATAATTGAAAGCGTTCTCACTTCATCAATAATAGTCTGGTTCGGTAATTTGGACTCACATTCACAAAACAAACTTCAGCGTATTGTAAACAAATCATCTAAAATCATTGGTCACACTCTCCCCTCCATAGACACACTTTATCATAGACGCATCACACAGAGAGCCAAAAGAATCACCTCAGACCCCACACATCCTGCCAATAATCTGTTCAAACTCCTGCCCTCTGGGAGGCGCTACAGGTCCATCATATCCAAATCTGTCAGATTCAAGAATAGTTTCTTTCCCACTGCCATTCGGAGTCTAAACAAATCCTGTTCATAACTGGATATTTATCTGTTGTGTGTGTTGTATTATGCAAGTGTGTTGTAAATTTGTTTTGTTCTGCAACAGACACAGAAGAAGATGTGAGCATTTCTTGCTGTACTGAAAACAAATTCCACCAACTTGTTGTGTGGCCATTAATAAATGATTCTGATTCTGATTCTGATCAGTAGCCTTAAAGTTTTAAGGTAAAGGCTCTCTTCTTTTCTTCATGGAGATGTTATTTTGTCTAAATACTCCACAAAATAGCATAAAACTTATCTCCATAGAACAAGCAGGAGTGTATTTTTGCAATGGATATGTTTATACCATAAGAAATTTTCTCTTTTTTATCATATTTTTATTGATTTTTACAAGACAATATGTACACAGTTTATGAGAAGCATTTTGATACACATACTTTTTTGTGTGTAAAGTAAAATAATAATAAAAAACAACACAATCAAGTAGCAGAACAAAAAATGGGGATAAAAAAACTTGGTTTTACAAAGTCTAGCCAGCCTTTCCATATAATCTTAAATTTCTCTGTTTCTAATCTTAAAGTATAAGTAGTTTCTCCATAATATAAATGTCATGTATCACCTCAACCCAGTTTTCCATTTTTGGTGCTTCTGCCCTTAACCCCTCGATTGTCACACTAGGAAATGTTTAACAATTTAGTTGCAACAATGCCACCCCAAATCTAGTTTAGGGAAATAGAATATAAGGCCCACCAGGGACGTGCACATGATTATAGAGGGGCCAGGGGCTCAAAGTCAGAAAGGGGCAGTACATGTATTCATGTATTCATGTGTACAGTATTATGGACTATGAAAGGTTTCAGAAATATTTGTGAGCGTAGATAGAAATCTGTGCACATTTGGAAATCCGTGTATATTTGTCTGTGTTGAGCATAAAGAAAATATTCGTAAACTGAGTCCAGCCATACATAAAATGTGTTGTGTGTATTTTATCCATCAGAATATTACAATTACACAATTAAAATTTACAATTACGCTTTCATTATTAGGAAGAGGATTTCACAGATGCGACTCCACTGTCAAAAATACAACATCACTTCACGTAGGTATGAACTGTAGATATGACATTCAGCCTCTTGGCGTTAATACCGCCGCCATCTTGGTACAGGTTTCCCTAGTCTAAAGTGTCATTGAACATCATCTGACTGAAGCTTTTTCACAGTATCAGCGAGCAAAGATGCCGGACTGCTGCACTGCATGTGGACTGACCCAGGACTGAACCAGGACTGAATTAGGACTGAACCAGGACTGAATTAGGACTGAACCAGGACTCAACCAGGACTAAACCAGGTCTAAACCAGAACTGAACCAGGACTAATCTTGGACTTAAGAGAGACAGAGAAAACCCAAGGCCTGCGTAGAAGAGTGTCCACAAAGTGTGATCAGGTGATGGCTGTTCTTAGCCCCGTGGGGTGTGGAGCTCTGTGCCGGTCCTTTTGCCTGCAGTCACCCAACAGTCTACATGGGTGCACCTCCGGGCCAGTCCCGACACTCGAAACCACCACAAAGCCCAGCGTGGTCCAGAGCTTCTGACAACATGGGAGGACCTTTCCATATTTGAAACTGTTCATCGCTGCTATTGGGAATAAACTCTGTATCGTATCCAACCCATCTCAGAAGCTTACAGGATATTATCAAATCATTCTTTGTAACGATTTCACACCAAAGAGACTTCAAACCATGGATTTATTTCCCCACTCAATTGTAATTATATCATTTATTATCCACAATTAGTGCATGGACCTGAATCATACTTTTTTCTATTGCATTTCATTAAGCAGAATATGAGCGATTACAGTTTAACAACTATTTATTTATTTGTGGTCGCTTAAATCAAATCAAACTTTAATTTTTGATACTTTTCATACAAAAATGTAACACAACGTGCTTTATGGTCATCAACAGTTCCACATATCCTTCCAGACAGATGCTAGCTTTGCTCTGGCTAAGAAGGAACTCTGACAGAACAAGAGAAACACACCCCGCCAACAGTGCCAAGGAGTTTCAAGGTGAACCAGTCTGGGCACCAGAGCCACTCAAAATGCCTTTGGCAACAGTATGCAGCCAAGTCCAAGTTGAATCATAGAGTATCAGATAACTGACTAATTTGTTAATCATTGTCACTGTCATGTTTATAAACGCTTTGTCACTCAATGGTAAATGGTAATGATAAAGAATTTATAGAGCACTTTTCCACCTTCAAGGCCCTCAAAGCGCTTTACATCGAGGAACCACTCACTCATTCACACACACACATTCATACACCAGTGTACACAAACACTGGGGGTGAGGTGGATTAAGTGTCTTGCCCAAGGACACAACGACAGCATTCATCTGTGGGAGCTGGAATTGCACCTCCAACCTGTGGGTCAGTGGATCTGACGCTCACCAATGATGATTATTTTGTCAAGAGCAGGATTCAAAGTGCCAGCCGTCAGATTATTGAACCAACACTCTACCTACTGAGGTACTGTCACCTGTTGTGGGACCACTGACATGAGAGATTATTTTAGGTTTTGTTTTAGTTTTTTTTTTTTTTTTGCTGTTTTTGTGGATAGAATGAAAATTAAATACAGTATCTATTCTAATCTATGAAATGCACCAAAACCAGAGCAAAAGATTTCAGTGTTAAATGCTGTTCAAATGTGGTGTTTGTTAGACATCTACTCAATGTCAAATTTACTTAGGAACATTTCTATAAAAATTAGGTAAAAAGGTCTTTCCTAAAGAATGAATGAACATTTCAGTGTTTCCTTTCTGCACACAAATCAACGAAATGCTGTTTATCAGCAGATAACAATGCATCAACATTTGCAATGATAATAAATAGAATAGCCTAGGATGAAAACATTTTAAAATATTAAAGCCGCAAGCGGCATCGAACGGCCCTCGCGGGCCATGCGTCGCACTCGGCCGACCCGACGCTCCCCCGGGTGGCGCTGACGCTCCCCCGGGTAGCGCTGACGCTCCCCCGGGTGGCGCTGATGAGCCTCTTGTCTCTGTGTGTTTGTGGCTTTGGGCTGAACGTGTCACTAAACACAAAGTCCACACACACTGGAGATGCTGATGTGCTAACAATTTGGGACATCGCCATGGCAACACCGTGCAAAATACAACTTTGGGACTTTTTTGTTCGGGCTGACTTGAAGAATCACTGTTACGGCCCGCGTTCTGGCTCTGCCTCGCCCTGCGCTCCCCGTTTGTTTTACTGCTTGTGCCTTAATTTGCATGTGCTGTGTGATCCCTGGCACCTGATTGGTTGGGTGTGGTTCCGTCGCTGTTGGGCTCTGATGTTCCGCTGTGATTGGAGGACTGACGTGCCGCTCCTCCAATGCCGTTCCTGACCCTCAAACAGCGCGCCCGAAAAAACTGCTTTGCAGCAGCTCCTCCGGGCGGCTGGGGGCCAGTATCAGTTTGCCACACTGTTTCGAACATGTCTCCTGGTTGCTCCGGTCTGGACTTTCGTGGGTTAATTCAAACCAGAGACACTAGAGGTCGCTTTGACTTAAGTTTTGCCAACTCGGCTCGGCCTTTGGGCATTTGTATTTTCTTTGAATTAGTTGATTTCTTTTATGTAAAAACCCTCTGTTACGTTATTGTATGTCCTTACATTTACTTTATAAAGCCACTTTAAATTACATCTTAACTTGTTTGTGTTACTTTCCTTTGTCCCTAGCACTGGTTTGTAACAATCACTGTGCCAAATTTCACGTTCTTCAATAAAACTATTAAGCCGTTCTATCACTTTGAAATGTAAGAAATTGTAGAAATTTTCCCATTAGGATAACATGGAGGCTTTGGCGCATTGCCATGGCAACCCAGTGAAATATACCATATGGTTGTCATTGACTTTTTTTATCGGGATGACATGAAGACTCATTGAGCCAAATATGAGAATATTCTGTGAAAGTAAAATATTTTTCATGAATGGGAATTTATCTGATCTTTCCCATTAGGATAACATTGGAGCTTTCGTGCATCACCATGGCAACACGATTAAAAATACCATATGGTTTACATTGACTTTTTTTGATTGAGATGGCCCAAAGTAATTTTGTACAAAATTTGGTACATTTTATAAAAACTAAAATTTTGACCCACCATGCAAAATTTTGTAGTGTCCTGCAGGGGGCGCTATCACACCATTTTTGCTCGTGTCACAATTAGTCGGCTTTGGCACGAAGGTTTTACAAGTGATTCAAATTTGAGCCGAATCGGACTTTGTATGGCCAAACGGGAGCAAATTTAGACATTTGACATTTGTGATTGGAGACGTGTTTTTGGGTGGATAGAAGCTGCAACTCTGGACACACTTTCTTTCTCTTTTGCTCTTTTGCTTTACCGGTAGAATGAAATTAGGCCTCTGTTAAAACAAGTCCTTTTGTTTGTGCCAGTTGTTTGTGCATAACAAAGGGATAATAATATAGTCTTTCTAATTTAATTTAATCATTCCTGCCTGTCACCATCAAACTCTGAACTATGTACTGTAGAATTGTCTGTTATAGTATTAATATATTGTTATTTTTATACATATATTTTGTAGGAAGATTGTCCTATGAATCTGCCATTTATACAACGTTAAATGTGACCATTTGGATTGAGCAAACTAAAGACTAAAGACTAAAGAATGGTCACTGTTATCTGCCTCAACAAACCTGCCTGAGGAATGTCCTGACCTCAGCCTGACCTTTGCCTCAGCCCCACTTCACAAAGGGGGTTGCATCTTGTACCTGTTAAGGTCTAAACCCACAAACTCAAGGAATAACCAAAACAAGGAACAAAGACTTCTAAATGAAGAAGAAACCACATTGACTGAAGTAATTCAAATAACATATATTAAATAAATAACTGAGACAAATAAAAAGACATTTTTGTTTGTCTATCGAACTTCTCTACATTTCAATATCAATTTGTAAATGCGAATGTAAATTACTTCATCTGTGTAAAGACTGTTCATATGTAACATGAGAAGGTATCCCATCACTCATCTGCCTTCCCGCCCAGCTTTGGCGAAGAGTCAAAGGGGGGAAGAAAAAGAAAGACCCTTATCAGCTTTTTCTGCAGTCTGTCTTCAGTTCTTGTCCAGCTGCTAAGGAGCAACAATGCTAAAGTTCTCTCTCCTCCTTTCAGACCACCAGCTGCTGAAGGAGGGACAACACCTAGTTCTCTCTCCTCCTTTAAGTTCTGGCCGTCTTTTGACGTGTTTTTACATCTGTAGCTTAATCTGACCATTTTTCCAAAATCCAAACAATTGCATTTTCTAGTCAACGCATTTTTGACTAATTGTTAGTTTGTTGACAGTAGGCTGAGTGCGGAGATTACGCTGGGGTTTGAGCACATTCAGTTCATGTTTTGCCAAAATCAGACAGTCCTTGTCTCATAGTCTGATAAGCCTGGCTCCAGCCTTCAGCTGCACAGAAGTGGAAAAGTACTGCACACAGTTTTCAAGCACAAAAGAGATTATTGCAAATACACAAATATCTAACACATGATTAAGACAAATATGGGATAATATACATAATTATTCTAACATTTCCCTCCTGTTTATCACATATTTGCTGGATAGAATCATTTATAACCACTTCTTTCGATTTTCAGCTACAAACTCATAGATAAACAAAATAAGTTTACACTCAGAGGTTTATGTTATTTACATAGGTGTGTCTTTTTCGTCTCTGAACAATGTGGCAAAAGCCTCAGTGGAGTCCTTAACGTCAGAGTCACCATCAGCCAAAAGATGGATCTGAACTGCCCTGTCCTCTGGACCAGGGGCTATTGCTGTGGTGATTAAACGGTTGACTAGACTACGGATACAGGGAATACAACAGCATCCACACAAGGTCAATATTGTGGCGAACATGGCTATTGAGATCAGCACTGAGCTCACGAGTGCTTTATATCTGCCAAACACCCCCAGCCAGTCATCCCACAGTGATTGGTCGACGCCACACTGCTCCTTCATGCGCTTGTTGAGGGTACGAAGACCCTCTATTGCTCTGGTCAAGCTGCCATCGGATGCAGTATTATTCGGGATAAAAGTACAACACTGACTGCCAAAAATCGCGCACACGGACCCTTTCTCTGCCAAGAGCATGTCCAAGGCTATGCGATTCTGAAATGACATCAGTGATGTGGCTGCTAGCTGCTCGTGCACTGCCTCAAAGCTGCCTGTGTCCAGTTGCCCAATTTCTGTACGTTGTAGTGGACGTTGTTTATTTGGTCTACATTTTTGTTAGGTGTGATTGGAAAAATTGCTGCAATTATAGGCAGGTTTTCAAAACCTGTTGCAATCTGATCTGACAATTTGTATTCGTTGGGAACTCCTCTGGGCACTCCTATTGCGTCAATATAAGTGGGATCATCATCTCCTTGCCACTTAGAAGCTCTTTTGTCTCTATGCCATTCTTGTGGTAATAGACTCCTTGTTGTTCGTAATAAGTCCTGGGCCGAGAGGGGATTAATTTGTCTCATACATGTAACATAGTATAACACCATTCTAAGGACAGGTTACCTAATATCTCCCCTGTGCCTGTCATATTAATACATGTATAATTCGCCATAAGAACATTTTTGTTAAACAATGGTTTTCTCTTTTCTAGGGGTGTGAGTAGATAAACTGAGTCCCAGAATGTACAGTTGGCTTGTGGAACAGTCTTTTGCATAACGTCAGCTACACAGTCTGGTGGCATAGTCGCTGGTACCACACAAAGTATTGGTCTGGGCCCTAAGCATACAACACAATCAGAATTTACAGCCTTTGCAGCTTGTTCTACCAGAAGCAACCAGTTGTTGTTTTGTCCTGAAATGCCAGTAGTGATTTGGAACCATTCGTCTGTAGGTAGTGGGCCATTAACAATTTTTATTTTCATTTTTGTCCTTGTTTTCGGTCCTAGGGTCAGGTTGTCAATGGGGGTGTCTGTTTTAGATGTGTTGGCGTTACCTTCGGTAATATTAGGGCATATGGACAAAACAGTACATGGGTCTTCTCCACTCTTGTGTACACATAGGGCAAAACTAAAACAGGGGTGTTCATCATAATGTGCATCATTTATTCCCCGTGATGGTAATGGCAAAGTCGTTGTATTAAAGTGCAATACTAAAGTTGGATTCCCATTTATCTTTTGCTTTCCCATAGTTAGAATTTGAGACCAATTTCTCGCCATCGGGTTCCACCCATATGAATCTTTAGCCCATGTGGAATCAGTAGTGGAGAAGACGTCTCCCCAGCCCCCTACGTATCGAGATGTGCATAGATAAAGTTGGTAGTTGTACCAATCTCTGTCTAGATAGGGTCCTATCTTAAACGTAGACATTGAGATCATTACAGTGCTGATAAATCTTGGGGTATAATAACATATATATAGTTCGTTCGTCACACCCCCAGTTTTTAAATTGTGGCAGCCTGAACATTCTCCTGAATATAGTTTCATAAGGTGTCAGTCCTACTGTACTGGTTATGTTAATGTAGAGTTTAACTAAATCTAGGCATTGAGTCCATGGTCTTCCTGTCTCTTCCATACATTTCTTCAATCTATTTTTTACTGTACCATCCATCCATCTTCTTCCGCTTATCCGGGGCCGGGTCGCGGGGGCAGCAGTCTAAGCAGGTTTTTACCATACCATTCATCCTTTCTACTAACCCAGCACTTTGAGGGTGGTAGGCACAATGATTTTTTTAAATCAATATGGAATAATTTCCCAATGTGTGAAATTAGACTATTTACAAAATGTGTCCCATTATCACTATAGATTCTCTCAGTTATGCCAAATCTTGGTATTATGTCTTTACACAGCGCCTTAGCCACCGTCAGAGCGTCTGGTGTTTTGGTTGGAAATAGTTCGACCCATTTAGAAAATGTGTCTACTATTATTAAACAATATTTCTTGCCTTCACTTTGATTTAACTCTATGAAGTCCATATGAATAATTTGAAATGGATATTGGGGTTGTGGAAATTGTCCTCGCTTGGGTCTTAAATTTCCCTGAGTTGTGTTTTGCACATATCAGACATGCTCTACAAAACATCTGAGTAAGAATTGAATCCATAGGTTGTATAATGTTTCTCTACCTCTCCCACCATCCCTCCTGTTGAGACATGGGTCTTACCGTGGCTCAATATTGCTGCCCATTTGTATAGATTTTTTGGAAGGATGGGTTTATTTTGGGGACATATGTAAATGCCATTTTTTAATGTTGCTCCATTTTTTACCCACACTTGTGTTTCTTGCTGTGGGCTCTGTTGCTGCATGTCTTGTAAAATATCATCTGTAACTGTGTCTGCCTCTCTCAATTGTAACAGGTAGTTTGTCTTTGCTGCTGCATTTTTTGCTGTCTTATCTGCAAATGCATTCCCTAAAGTTATTTTATCTGTCCCATTAGTATGTGCTGCACATTTGCATATTGCTAGTTTCAATGGCAGCTGTACAGCTTGTAGTAGGTCCAGTAGTAGTTGAGCCTGTGTTACTGCTTTGCCTGTAGAGGTCACCATTCCTCCATTCTTCCAGTATTGGGCAAATGTGTGTACTGTCGCATAGGCATACTGACTGTCTGTGTATATTGTTGCTATCTTATCTTTCATTAGTTTACATGCCTCTGTCAGTGCTATCAACTCTGCTGCTTGAGCTGAGTAATTAGACGGTAAAGCCTCTGCTTTCAGTATTACTGTCTCTGGCACTACTGCGTAGCCAGTCTCAGTCTTACCTAAATCATTCTTGTGAGATGATCCATCTACAAATATTAATTCACTACCAGCAATGGGTTGATCCAATAAATCCGGTCTGCTTTTAGTTAATGTCTCTGCCAATTCCTGACAGTCGTGTACCTGACCTTCATCTGGCAGTGGGATTAAAGTCGCTGGGTTCAAAGTTGTGCATCTTTCTAGAGTCAAATGAGGCTGTGATAGCAGGTTCACCATGCAGGAGAGGTGACGAGCAGGGGATAAAAAGGTCATATTAGTCTGTAATAATAATACTGAAACAGCATGTGGAACCTTTAAAGTTAATGGATGAAACAATACAATGCCTGCACTCACTTCTATTGCCATGGAGGCCGCTATAACAGCCCGAACACAAGGTGGCAATGCACCTGCTACACTGTCTAATTTTGAGGAAAAATAAGCTATTGGTCTAAGCTTGTGTCCGTGTTTCTGAGTCAACACTGACGTCATAAAATGCCCTTTACAGTCCACCATCTGAATGAATCCTTTACTGTAATCTGGTAACACCAGTGCTGTACTTGACACTAATGTCTGTTTTTCTGCCTCTTCTGTCCATACAATTGGATCTGTCATTTTCATTCGCTCCTCATACATCAGTCTCTGCAATGGATGTGTTATTTCTGTGTAATTTGGTATCCATGACCTGCAGTAATTAGTGAGCCCTAAGAATGACATCATTTGTTTCTTGGTCATGGGTTTTGGTGCGGCCAGTATTACTGCTTTTCTACTGTTCTTCCACCTGCACTTAGATTATGTCCCAAATATTTAACTTCTGTTTTACATAGTTGTACCTTGTTTTTGCTCACTTTGTGTCCATTTTCAGCTAGATACTTTAGTAATGCTAATGTGTCAATCTTACAGGTTTCTGTATCTCGTGATGCAATCAATATGTCATCTATATAAAGCAAAATTTGGCTTCCTCCTGGAGGATCGAATTTCGACACATTCGCTGACATAACCTGGGAGTAAATTGTAGGGTTTTCGCAATAACCTTGAGGTAGTCTGGTGAAGGTATATCTCTTACCCTCGAAAGTAAATGCAAACCAGAAATGGCTGTCCTTGTCAATTGGAATTGAGAAAAATGCATTATTAATATCAATTACTGTGAATATCGTAGCATCAGGTCTTAATGAATTTAGTGAAGTGTGTGGATCTGGAACACATGGAGCTCGTTGAATCACTGCACTGTTCACTGCTTGTAAATCCTGTATCATACGCCAGCCTATAGAGGGCGCCTGCTTCTTTACTGGGAATATTGGTGTGTTACATGGTGAGTCATCACACTCAATTATAACACCTGCCTTAATCAGATCATTTATGATGGTCTTATACCCTCAACTGGCTTCAGTGGGTACTGCTTCACACATGGTCTGTACTCAGATTTTGGTCTTATTATCACTGGTAGGGCCCCTTTAATAAGTCCTACGTCAGATGGGCTTGTTGACCACACCTCGTCTGGTGCGCCAGATAAGAAGTCCTCTTCTGCCTCAGTTAAAAACATTCGTCATGGTTGTTGATCAAAGGGGTCCAAATTTGCCTGTCCTGACATCCTAGCTGTCCTGAATGATGCTTTCCTCGTCAATCCTGTCTCTGCACTGGTTTCTGTATTCACAGAGGTCACAACCCAGTATAAAAACACACACTGTGTCCTAGAATCAAACCAGCAACCAACAAAAGTACTTACTCTCTCTCCTTTCACCAAGTTTTCCAATTAATGAACCAACTTTAAGAACAAAGTTTACATCCTTAGCTTCCACCTACTAACCACGATGAAATATTGTTCTATTATAAACCTCAGGTTCACTACTTTACTTTGGGATCTGTACTTTTAACAAATCTACGTGGCTCTGAACATCTTTTACTTGGTGTATAAAAATTATTCCTACATAAAATGAGCGCTGACACAGACAACATGTAGTACAGAACACACTGAAGCACTTTGCATATCACATTGAGGCATGGGGAATACATGCACATGGACTGAACAATGGCTGCTACTATCACTGCGATAAAAGCACGTTCCCTAAAAAAATTATAAAATAAGTAACATAGGACTAGACAAGGCGAATTGTTATTGCTATATTGCTATATTCTGCTTAAGATTATCCTTGTCGACATAAAAAGTACCTATAAATACGCATTAGTGCACAGGACGACTTCAGAAGCACAGAGAGGAATGAGGGGAGGGAGGGGCTGAGGGATTCTCACATGCACGGGCTTAGGAGAAAAGTGGAACTTTGAGATGGGAGGGGGAGCACGGGAACGCGCTGAGCACTACTCTGTTTCACGGTTTTCCACTAATTTGTACACACAAAAACAACTTTTAACAAACTACAAATTGTGACAAGACAAAACTACAAGTTGTGACAGGACTCAAAGGAAATATCTCAAGGATCACAGTAATTTCTTATGCAACAAGCTTCTACAACTAAAAGTTGCGGTTACATACGAGGGGTGTATCTCCCAGGAATTAGAGTGTTTTAGGTCCCAGAGTCTCAGTCACCTAGATTCCTTAATGACGAGTTGAATATTCTACTTCAACAGGAAGTGACTTTGTGACTCTGCTGCTTCAAATACTTCTCGTCAAATCATACAACACAGAACTTTCACACCATACGCCAAACTAAGTTTCTGGCTGACGTCAGTCCGAAAACCTAATTTGGTTGTGGTCTGGTTATGATGTCTCCAAAATGCTGACTCGGATTCTGTTCTCCTTTGCCTTTTTCTGACCTTCCTCTCTTTCTCCATCTACTCTTAACCAAAACTCTGTCTCTTTCATGCCATATTTTTCCATCTTTTTGGATCATTAACTTCTTAGGTTCCTTTCTAAGACAATGTAGCCAAGTGTATTTGTACCTTGTTGACATGTTTCGGCTGCTGCTGCGAGCCATCTTCAGAACTGTCACCGGTGTTGGTGGTGGCGTGTCATATATCAGCTGTTGTTACTTCCGGTAGGCGTGGTCCTACAGGTCCCATCAGGCTGACCACGCCTACCGGAAGTAACAACAGCTGATATATGACACGTCACCACCAACACCGGTGACAGTTCTGAAGATGGCTCGCAGCAGCAGCCGAAACATGTCAACAAGGTACAAATACACTTGGCTACATTGTCTTAGAAAGGAACCTAAGAAGTTAATGCATTAAGAAGACAAAATGAATATTTTTGGCGTTTTTGGATCATTCTTTGCCTTTTCTTTTATTTGACCTCTGAACTCGACGAGGTCCCTAGTATTAAGTTTGCCCTTAAATCCATGTCTTCCTTTCTATGAAAAAACACTTCCTCCCCTTTACTTCTGTCCTCTCTACTTTCCTGTTTCCTTTTTTGTCGCTCCTCTCTCAGCTTTGCCGTCTCTAACCAACATCCTAACTCTGTTATGCCCTACTTACGCATTTTCTTCTCATTATTTTTTGTCTTTTCCCTTATCTGGTCATGTAATGCCTTCAAGGTCACTACACTCAGGTTGCCTTTAAAATTATATTTTTCTACCCATAAGTCTAGGTATTTATTATATCCTGCATTTTTCGCCTCCATTATTTTATAATCCTTACATTTCAATCTATCTCTAGGTTTACTGGTTGTTATTAGGTTTCCCATTTTGTCACAATTTGGATCAGCCTGTCACTCGTAGGGAGGTCTCTAAGACTGATTTCAAGGACTGATTGGGATAGTGATTAATCTATTTTTGTGGTATTTCTCACTTCTACCCGTTAAGGTGGAGAAATCTTGTCTTTACATCCACAAAAACTCACTATTTACAATCCCAATCTTTTGGTATGAAATTATTAACCTAGTGGTTATTAACTTCCACTTACACACTCATTCACACTCCTATTTACGCTACTCACGGAATTTAACTCGAGGGGACTCCGCCGTCCCTTATTTTACGGAATTTAACACGAAGAGGACTCCGCCATCCTTTGTTTCACGGAATTTAACTCGAGGGGACTCCGCCGTCCCTACGGAATTTAACACGAAGGGGACTCCGCCGTCCCTACGGAATTTAACACGAAGGGGACTCCGCCGTCCCTACGGAATTTAACTCGAGGGGGACTCCGCCGTCCCTGCGGAATTTAACTCGAGGGGACTCCGCCGTCCCTACGGAATTTAACTCGAGGGGACACCGCCGTCCCTATGGAATTTAACACGAAGGGGACTCCGCCGTCCCTACGGAATTTAACTCGAGGGGACTCCGACATCCCTACGGAATTTAACTCGAGGGGACTCCGCCATCCCTGCGGAATTTAACTCGAGGGGACTCCGCCGTCCCTACGGAATTTAACTCAAGGGGACTCCGCCGTCCCTACGGAATTTAACTCGAGGGGACTCCGACATCCCTGCGGAATTTAACACGAAGGGGACTCCGCCGTCCCTACGGAATTTAACTCGAGGGGGACTCCGCCGTCCCTGCGGAATTTAACTCGAGGGGACTCCGCCGTCCCTACGGAATTTAACTCGAGGGGACTCCGCCGTCCCTGCGGAATTTAACTCGAGGGGACTCCGCCGTCCCTACGGAATTTAACTCGAGGGGACTCCGCCGTCCCTGCGGAATTTAACACGAAGAGGACTCCGCCGTCCCTTACCTATCAGTGCCTAGGATTATAGGGTTTGTTTACGCGCAACGACCCTCAGTCATTCGCTTCTTTTAAAGTCAAGATTACTCACTTTCTGTTGTCTCTCTCCCTCGGCATTCCGTCAACCGTCGGACTCCAACTGACGAGAAGATAACCAGCCCGAGAAAGGGACTATTCTGCCGTGGCCACGGTCTTTCTGGATTCTTAACGCCCGATGGAGTCTCCAGGTATCTTGGAATCCGGCTCGAAGGACCAAGTTTATGTTAGGTTTAAACACCACCTATAACATTCAGAGAAGAAAGACAAGAGAGATTATTCAGTTTTACTCGCGAGGAGAACGGATTGAGACGTGCCCAGATACACTCTCCAACCCGCTCTGGCACACGCCCGCCGTCTCCTCATTTTTATTTACATTAGGATGGCCCTGGTTACAATGGGTATCACTGCTCTAAAGGAAGGGGGGAAAACAGCAGCAATACCAAGATAGGATAAATATAATAAAATATGATTATGTATTATTGATCAAGGTCGGACAGTAGGCTGAGTGCGGAGATTACGCTGGAGTTTGAGCACATTCAGTTCATGTTTTGCCAAAATCAGACAGCCCTTGTCTCATAGTCTGATAAGCCTGGCTCCAGCCTTCAGCTGCACAGCAGTGTAAAAGTACTGCACACAGTTTTCAAGCACAAAAGAGATTATTGCAAATACACAAATATCTAACACATGATTAAGACAAATATGGGATAATATACATAATTATTCTAACAAAAATATATCGAGATATTTTTGAAACTCGATATGAATTCTGACATATCGATATATCGCTATAATGCTTATGTTTACTTCTGGTTTCGCCGCTTCGTTTGTTTTGCCTTCTCTGTGCCTCGCTCGCCTCTGCCTCCTGCTTTTGTCCCCCGAGCTCCTCCGCGGAGCCTGGAGCTGGACTCGGACTAAACCAGGACCAGGACTAGGACCAGGGCTCTCCAGTGCGCCCATTTCACTCGCATTTGCGAACAAATATTTTGTCATGCGAACGGGGAAAACAAACAGTTCTAAATGCACCTGCCCAGCGTGAGCGCAACCGAACTGTGCCCGGGCACGACACCTCCGACCGCGCACGACCCCAGTATATGAGCTCCGCGTGTGGCTGATATCACTGATACGAACAAACTCCGCTTCAAAACACCCACACCCCCTTAAACGAGGAGCGCCCCACAGCAGGACCCACACCTGTCCCACCCCTCAGTAGACACCCCCACACCGCTGGACTTCCCTCTCTAAAGCCAGAGCTTTGTCTTGGTCTTGTCACAGACTCAACGTCTGAATACTGAGCGTGATCATATTTGTCACAATGTGCGTTTGCTTTGGTAAATGTGCAGAGACTAAACATCACTTTAACACAAGAGAATGTAACTTCTGTTTGGAATTTGAAAATACAGGTTTAAAAATCCTACACACTTTTTTCACGTTAAAGTAGTTTTCTGTAAAGTGCCAACGGAACTTCTCTTAAAGAAGAGGTTCTTAAACTGTGGGTGAGGGTCCAAAAAGGGGTGCAGAGTGTTTAAGTGCAGTACTAAATGAATATTAATCAAATAAAATTTGTTTGTTGTTTTTGCAGTAGTTTTGGGGGGGCTGTATTTTTCCTGTAAAGATATTGAGATATATATCGTATATTGAGATATAGCAAAATATATCGAGATATATTTTTTGGTCCATATCGCCCAGCCCTAGCCAGAACCACAAAGGCCACGTGGTACTGCTGAGGTCAGAATAATCAAATTCCAATCAATCCAATTCAATTACCACATTCTTTAAGTACAGGAACCAAACACTACATAATTTAATCTGACCCGTGTGGCGCTATATATTGTAATAGCTCTGTTATAGCTATTGTGTTCTTAGTTCTGTTACATGTCCCATCCCTGTTTTGCCGATTGGGGGCACTGGGGATGTATTGAGGGTTGTGTCCTGTGGGCAGGGACACGAGTGAGTGACCTGTCTTCTGGGGTTCTGGAGGAAGCGGGACTGAGTTGTATGGGATTTTTTCCAGGGCCTTCAGCGTGAGTTGTGGCTGTGACAACGGCTCGTATTAAACCTGTTTGTAAATAAAGCACTTCTAAAGAGATCTCGGTGCTTGGTTCTTACCTGTAAGTACTCGGGGCATTACATTGGTGTCAGAAGCTCGAGATTCGTCCCTACCGCCGTGGAACTGGAGAAAATGTTTCCCAGGGAGAACGCCCGACTACAGGTGAAGAAAGAGGCCAATCAGTGCTCCATAGATATGGCAGCCTTGCTTTCATCAGTGTGCTTCCTTTTGATGACATTATCTGCAGTATCTGGACAGAATGTCTAAGGATTATTATTATTTTTCTTTAATGGTTAAGTAAACTTTCAAGCACGTGATACAAAGGACGTGCACTCAATTAACTGTAATTTACTGCTCTAGCAGAGGCGTAACTCTAATGATTCATTTAGTAATTATTACTTCTGTAATTACTGATAAGTACTATCATTTGTGATGTGGGAGTTGCCTAGCTGGTAAGAAAACTCCCTCATTTTGAGGGTATAAAAATCAAGTCATTTCCAGTCTATTGCGCAGGAATAAAAGCAGCACAAAACTGTACAAACCTCAAAGCAATAATTATATTTTCTCGAAAACTCTGGTCATTTCCCGGGAAGCTTATATCAACTATCAAAATGAAGACATTGGTAAGAAACTTACTTTCTAGAAGTCCATGCTGTGCAGCATTCACTCATATTTGTTGTGTTTTTACTCTTCCCAACAGTTACTCATAGTCGTAGTTGCTGCCCTTCTGAGTAAGTTTAAAATGTGCTGCTCTCGCTTTCATGTTATTATGTGGGACATTGGTTAATTCAACACTTTCAAATAAGAATGACAAAAATGTTACCACCATGTTATGTAACATTAAGTAAAATTGAAATGTGCTCAATGTATTTCTTTTCACCTTTAGGACCATACCAACAAAGTCTTCTGGAGGATGAGAATGAGGGCAGCGGTAGTGATACCATCAATGATGATGCAAACAGTGTAGAACCCACGGTCAATGAAAATGATGAAAATGTGGCCAGTGGCGCAGATGAGGGCAGTAAAGAGTTTGAGGGCAGTGGTTCAGATGAAAACAGTGACGGAGAGGGTGACACTGAGGATCAGGACAGTGGTGGCGACCCCGACAATGAGGACAAGAGCTCAACTCCGAACAGTGAAGAAGATGAGGACAGTGAGGAAAATGAAGACGGTGATACAAGTGAGGAAGATGACAGCACTCAAGAAGATGAGAATAGTGAGGAAAATAAATCCCATGTTAGTGGCAGTGATAGTAGCAAAGATAGTGCTGAGGACAGTGGTAGTGATCAAAGCAGCGACAGTAAAGGAAACAGTCCTGAAAAGAGACCTGAGCATAACCATGATGAGTGCAAACACGGTGAGTCATATAAGAATAATGAGAATACGTTTCACAGTCATTGCATTTTTATATGTATGTTTGTCATGGTTAGTGTTCAACTAAATGAGAACACTGTACGTAAAAGACATTTAAACACACTCATGAACTGTATTTTGCAGAATGCTGGACTGCTTGGTTTAACAGAGATGATCCCAGTGCATCAGGAGACTGGGAGACCCTAGAAAATCTTTACCACCAATTCCCTGGGATGATCTGCAAGAGGCCTCTTCGTATTGAGGTCAAGACTGCATGTGGGCGCAGTGTAGCTTCAACAGGGGATGTTATTTCAGTGTAAGGCTTTAATCACATAGACATTTTGTTGAATGGGTTGTGTTTTCATTTCTTTTAAATCATTTAATTATCTTCAACAGGTCGGATGTAAGAAATGGCTTTGTCTGTAAAAACTCTGAGCAACCATTACTTTCACAGTGCCATGATTATAAAGTGCGTTTCCTCTGTCCTCGAGAGTTTTGTCATCCCAAAGGTATGTACAGGAATAACTTCAAATGTCTTTTGGTCTGTAACTATCATAGAACTATAATAAAATCAGGAAGATGAATCCAAGATGGCGTCTTGTTGTTTCCAATGGCCTGTGCTCATTGGCGCATGACAGCAAAAAAGATCTTTACTTCCGCATTTACTTCCATGTTTGCCGCCCAACGTGTGACTTCGGGCAGCCCAAGACTGTTGGGCTGTGACGTCAGAAACACAGATCTGACCAATCAGAGCGCGAGCTGCTAGAGCGGAGCTCAGGCTCAGAGCGGGGCCAGGCTAACTCTTACAAAGCTGATTTTTAGGAGCTTTGACAATTAAAAAAAAATAAAGTTCATACTGTAAAGATTCAGAAGAATCCTACAAAATCCGACCTTTATGAAAGCTGTGGATGCCCTGTCAGCTGAACACAGGCAGTTTGATTTCTTAAAGAATGCATTGTGCTTTTATGGGAGAATTGTTTTTGAGCTGTGGGCTGCAGTACCTCTCTTGGCCACACGTCACTCTGTAGTCACGGATAGAGGGGGCGTGGCTTATCCAGCTCTTATTATACATCCATGGTAACTAATACTGTTGTTTATTATTATATACTTTTGCTTCTTGTGCCAGTGTGCTGGACCAGGTGGTTTAACCGAGACAACCCCGATGGCATTGGAGACTGGGAACTCCTGTGTGAATTGAGAGCTGAACATCCTGGAAAAATCTGTGAACGGCCCCTTCACATTGAAGTTCAGAACAAGCTCAACGATGTGCCTGCTGTCTTCACTGGACACACATTGTTGGTTCATCTTCATTTATGATCTTTGCTCTGTCCACAAATGAAAACAAAATAACTGAATGTTTTTTTTTTCTACAATTTCAGCCACAGCCCCACTGAAGGTTGTGGCCGCAGCAAATGTGACCACAGAGAACGTCGCTCCCAAAAGGTCCGCTTTGGTTGTCCATGTGATGTTTAGACATTTCCCTGCATCTGTAGCTATCACAACAAACAACAAGCAAAAATCCTTACAGGTGATCAGCAAATCAGTAGCATTACGTCATGATTCTATAATTCTCCTTTATCCAATTTTGTAATAAAGAATTAACATTTGAGTCTTCTTTAGTTATAATGTGTAACAAGAACTTGTCTTGAATGATTTTTAAATACGTTGATAATCATTTTTAACATGTCTTTGTGGCTAAATAATGAGCTATTAATGAGTATTAATTTATTAATAATTGTTACTAATTCATTAAAATTATATTGTATGAAACCTTTAAACAATAAACAATGACCATGATTGTAACTAGTTATTGATGCTTTACATATATTTGAATAAAAAAGTGGAAGTGGATTGTGTTTAGATAAAACTATAATGAATTAAGTTTGCCACATTTGCCCAAAATTCATGAAATGATGTTCATAAATAAAACAAAGGGTGCTACAATGCCAAAACCACACTGGAAAAGAAAGTGTGGCATTTTCCAAACATAAACATTATTTTCATTTAGAAAGCATGAAAGAGTCATACCAAAGATACCAAAAGCATGATTACTGCAGGGCTAAGTTTCAAGTTGAACCACACCTCACATTTTCCCAGCAGCTCTATTCAGGAAGTTCCTTCAACGCTACAGGTTTCCTTATATACCTGCATTTCAATGGAAGGGTCCAAAATCTGCCAACTAAACTGCAGAGACAGAGCCTTCATCGCCTCTCACCTGATAGGCCTTTTTACCACATAATATCATAGCTGTGGATGTCTCCTTCCTGGTCTGTCAGGGGCAGTAACAGGCACTGGGATCCAAAATAGACTAAATGGGACTTCACACATGGTTGTTACTTAATGTTGGAATTCTCATCTTGTCCCACCCCTGTATATTAGTAATAGGTAGCAAGTACATCTTTTAAACAGGAATGTATGGTGGCCGCAAGATGTGGCAGCTCGGCAGGTGCTGCTGCTCCTGACCTAAATCCACCTAGGAAGCAGCCTGATTTTGTTAAATTTGAATATAGAGCATCATTGCTTCTTCTACAAAGAAACACAAAAACACAAGATTTTCTCTGTGCATTAACTGAGTATCGTGGAGCCAGTATGTTGTCTACGATCATGTGGATGAAGGGAAAGCCTTTGTACTGGTTATTTACCAGCGATCAGGGATGACTGCGCTTTGGAAAACATCACCGAAACAGAGCAGTAGAACACTTCTACTTCTTCTACTTCTGGTTAGAAGAAGTAGAAGTCTCCTTTGTGCAACCATGCTACGCCACTGTCCTCGTGACATGTGGTTCGTCACTCACGAATGCAAGGTACAACTAACTCTACAAATCACTTGCCAAACAAACAGACCCACATCAATCGTGGCACACAAACAACAATTTTTATTTTTTTCCCAAACTGTTAGTGCTGTATTCACATCCCACAACGCTCGTGTGTTATGGCATGCGGATACGAAGCCTAAAAGAGTTTTTGGAGAACATTTAAACATACGGAGCATTCTCCCAAAACCAGAACAGATTGAGCAATTAACAGACTCCAACTTGGATTACTTGTGCCTTACAGAAACAACTCCACTGTCGTTATTCACTGTTCCTGGCTATAATGTTTATAGACGTGACGAGGGAAAAGAAAGGGTTATGATTTATGTAAAGGCGATTTATGTATTGTTCTCACCACCGACAGACCTCCAAGCGCCACGAACAAGTTTTACACAGAGCTAGTTAAAATGCTTAAAAGTTTCAAGGAAAAGAAGTGTTACTAATGGGTATTTTTAAATTTTTTTTACATTAAAGGACATTCCAAATTCATTCCAAATGACCCAACTTGTGGACAAACCCACAAGAATCCCTGCCATCTCTAAGGTCTATGAGAAGGTTGTACCTACAGTAAGCAGCTCAACACCTTGATGCAAATGATTTATTATTAAATCTGTTGCAGTTTCAGGAAGAATTATTCCACCGAAATGGCATACTATTACTACTTCTTGGAAGAAATTAACTCAGATCTAGACTAGGGTGGAGTAGTTGAATCTGTCTTCTTTGACTTGCGTAATACTGTCTGAGACTGTAAGCCACAGTCTTCTTATTAATAAAATAGGACATTTTGCATTATCACAATCTGCACTACACTGGTTTGCATCATAACTGAGGTGGAGACAGCAATGTGTGAGAGCAAACACTTTATACTCTCTCCTAAGCTGCACAATGGGTGCGCTGCAGGGCTCGATCCTCAGGCCTCTGCTTTTTAGTTTATACATAAATGACCTCCCTCAGTGTGTCAAGATAATGAATAATTATCATCAGCATACATTACATACATAATTAAGTGTCATAATTCAATTAAATTTTATTTATGGGCGGCATGGTGGCTGAGTGGCAACACTCATGCCTCACAGCAAGTAGGTTGTGGGTTCGATCCCCGGGTCGCCCGGACCTTTCTGTGTGGAGTTTGCATGTTCTCCCCGTGTCTGGATGGGTTTCCTCCGTGCACTCCGGTTTCCTCCCATCAACTCAAAACATGCAGCACCTGAACTAACATCAAGGACCATGACGTCCTGTGGGCTCACCACCTGCAGAGGGGTTCATAGGGGGTCAGGTGCTATGAGTATTGGGCAGCAAACTGCCCCCGCGACCCAGCTGGATTAAGCAGAAGAAGATGGATGGATGGATTTATTTCTATAGCCCAGAATCACAACAAGAGTTGCCCCAATGGGCTTCACAGTGAAAAACATGGAAACATAATGTGACATAGACATCAGCAAACACATTGTCCCATCCTCAGTCTCTCAGTGAACAGACGATCCTTGGTGCCAGAGAGCAAAAAACCCACCGGCAGGTGCAGTATGGGAAAATTCTCTCCAGACACTGTTACCAACCAGCTGTTGACGTGCGGCACCTTCAATTTCAATTTCAATTTTCAATTTCAATTTATTTTGTAGCGCCCAAAATCGCAACAACAGTAGCCTCTAAGGGCGTTCCAAGATATGGATGAGTAAAACATACACACAGACATATCAAAACAGGAATAAACAACATTCATGTAAAGCAGCAAATGAAACATTGTCCAGTCATCCCCTGTCCTTAGACCCTCCTTCTCAGCAAGGAAAAACTCCAAAAAACCCAGGGTCCTGGGAAAAAGAAGAAACCTCGGGGAGAACTACAGTGAAGGAGGGATCCACTCCCATGGACGGACAGGCTATAGATGTCCAGGCCACACCTGAGAACGTTGAGGAACCAGTCATTTTATAGAGATCAGAGGTTTAGACGGACAGGCAGACGTTGAGGGCTTCAAGCAGGCAGGTCAGGCTCCATCCAGACAGGGGAGTGGAGAGGGGTAGAGCTAAGGTCTGGTCAGCGTCTGCTCACAGGAGGGCATCTGAAACCTCTGAAACATCTGAAACAGCTCCACTCCCCAAGGGGAGCGGTAAAGAAGAAGAGAGACAGACACTGGTGAACATCAGTGAACTGATTTGTCTGTGTGAGACATGAGGTTATGGGACAGAGATGAAGGAGAAGGAGCAGTTTGAATAAGAGGACAGAGGCTCAGGGCACCATCCTTCCCCCAGCATCTAACTCCTAGAGCAGCCTGACTTCAGCTGTGGAGTTAACCCTGCTCCTCTAACCTGGCCATAAGCTTTCTCATAGAAGAATGTTTTAAGCCTAACCTTAAATATAGAGACTGTGTCTGCCTCTCTGACATGAGGTGGAAGCTGATTCCATAAAACAGGAGATTGGTAACTAAATGTTCTACCTCCCATTGTAAGTTTATTAAATCTGGGGACCACTAGTAGTAACTAGTTTATATGGGCTTTAAATGATAAGTCTTGGTCAAATATAACTCCCAGGTTCCTCAGGGTGGAGCTCAAGGTCACACTGATGCCATCCAGGGAAACTATCTGATCTGATAGAGCCTCTCTCAGGTTTTTTGGGGCAAGTATAATAACCTCTGTTTTTCAGGGTTTAGAAGGAGATAGTAACTGTCATCCAGGTCTTTATGTCTCTGACACAAGCATTGAGCTTTTCCACATGTCACTGTGATCAGGTTTTATTGATAAGTACAACTGTGTGTCATCTGCATAACAGTGAAAGTTAATGCTGTGCTTTCTGATTACATTTCCAAGGGGCAGCACGTAGAGCATAAACAGAATGGGTCCAAGTACTGAACCCTGCGGCACTCCGTAGTTAACGTTAGTGCACTCTGAAGATTGACCATTTACATTGACAAACTGGTACCTCTCAGATAGATAGGATTTAAACCAGCACAAGGCCTCTCCTCTAATCCCTACATCACATTCTGATCTTTGTAATACGATGTTGTGGTCGATCGTGTCGAAGCTGCACTGAGGTCTAACAAAACCAGGATTGAGAGCAGCCTATTGTCTGCAGCTGATAACAAATCATTTGTGACTCTAACTAATGCAGTTTCTGTGCTGTGGTGGGGTCTAAATCCTGACTGGAAAATCTGGTTGTTGTCCTGTAGGTGGCAACAAAGCTGTTTAGTTACAACTCTTTCTAGAACTTTTGAAACAAAAGGAAGGTTTGATATTGGTCTTTAATTGGCCAGAAGGCCTGGGTCTAAACTGGGTTTAGACCCAGGCCTTCTGCTGACAACACTGGCCTATTATGTATGCTGACAACACTGGCCTATTCACTCATGGAAAAAATGCAAGTGAGGGAGCAAAAAGCCTAACAACTGAAATGAGAAACATGGCAGACTGGTTACACCGTTCCTGTCTGGCGTTAAATGTAAATAAGGCTGTTGCCATGTATTTTACTAACAAGTGCAGTTAACAAATTGCCCAGATATTTTTCCAAATGATGAGATAATTAAAAAGGTTACTGAATTTACTTACTCCTTAAATTCAACTTTAACTTTTAAAAATCACACAAAAAACTCCTTCAAATGTCTGGAAACGTTATAAAACTGTCAGGGTTTGGTGTTTGCTGTGTGTTCCCTCTCCCTTCTGCATCTGTCTGCTCCTCTCCGGGGTGTGGCTGGGCTCATGCTGCAGTGTGGATCACCTGCAAAGTGGTTCACCTGCAGCTCAGTGTCTAATCAGCCTCAGTACTTAGTTCTGTCCTTGTCCTTTGTTCTGTGTCAGTTCATTCCTCGTCAATCCCTTGTCCACGTCCTCGTCCTGCCTGCCCTTGTCGTCCTGCCTGCCCTTGTCGTCCTGCCTGCCCTTGTCGTCCTGCCTGCCCTTGTCGTCCTGCCTGCCCTTGTCATCCTGCCTGCCCTTGTCGTTCTGCCTGCCCTTGTCGTCCTGCCTGCCCTTGTCGTTCTGCCTGCCCTTGTCGTCCTGCCTGCCCTTGTCGTCCTGCCTGCCCTTGTCGTCCAGCCTGCCCTTGTCATCCTGCCTGCCCTTGTCGTTCTGCCTGCCCTTGTCGTCCTGCCTGCCCTTGTCGTCCTGCCTGCCCTTGTCGTCCTGCCTGCCCTTGTCGTCCTGCCTGCCCTTGTCATCCTGCCTGCCCTTGTCGTCCTGCCTGCCCTTGTCGTCCTGCCTGCCCTTGTCGTCCTGCCTGCCCTTGTCGTCTGCCTGCCCTTGTCGTCCAGTCTGTCTACCCGTGAGTCGACCCCAGTGTCTTCCCTCCGTCTATGTTTCCAGCCAGTTCCCATCACCACATCCTTCAATCCCGGCAATAAACCTGTTTAACAGCTACCTGCGCCTCTGTCTCTGCTTTGGGCTCCTCTACTACACTCTAACCATGACAAAAACAACTTTATAAGCATCTTTACACTTACCTTTGTAAGTGTCGATTACAGATGTTGTTTCTAATCCCATTTATTTATGAGTGAATTATACTTTTTTGAAAAACGGTAAAAAAATTTTAAAAAAAACATTCCCAAACCATTTTCTTTCAACAACTTTCAGTTTCTATTCTTCTTCACAGGCAGTAGTCGATCCTCACTTGTTGCTTCTGGTGGCTCTAGCCTTTTATCTCTTCCTGCATCGACAAAGTCACACGTGATTTCAGAGCGAGAGTTCAGCTCTGGGTCAGAACAGAAGGATATACTGCAAAAGCTAGAAAGCACTACCCAATGCCTATCCATGTTAGATACACTGCAATATTGTGGTGATGATTTAAATACTTAACCACAGAGTTTTTCAAAAAATATAATTGGGATTAGAAATGACAACGGCAATCGAGTGCACAGTGGGAAATCAACAGAGGTAAAGCTAAGGCTGCTTATAAAGTTGTTTTCTAACATTTCCAGACACTAATGAGTGAACCAGGCAGAGCGTTTTGTTTGTTAGACTCGTGGCTCTTGTAAGATGGGTTAAAGTGGTGTTAAGCTTCTTCTGTGCAAATTGGCTTTTTTACGTGGAAGTTCAGAACTTGCCCCCATCACTACACTAGTTTGTTGCCTTGACAGACTCACTGCCACAGAGAGATCTCTGTCCAGGCAACAATGATCTGTGCTGTTTTTTGGCTTCTGACAGTATTCAACCACCTCTAGCAATGGACTTTCGCTTCAAACATGCCGGAGTTCCCCTTTAACCTTTCAATTTTCAGACATATACAAGGGTCACTGACTATGGCAGCCTCACACATGTATTTTAACTCCATGATCATTCCACGATTCTTGTGCTTTATGACGAGTTGTGCGCAAAACAGCCTTGAAACCTTTTGAATCATTATATAAATAAGAAACCCTGACAGTATCACCTCTGTCCTATTCTTACAAAATACAATTTATTAAATTTTGAAAATCTTATGATGTATGGAAATATTTGTTTGCTTTTCAAAATCCTTCATGGTGCTGATCCTCCTCTGAAGGGTTTTGTTTCATTGAGCTCTGAAAAAACATCTCAAGTAACGTGCTCACCCTCCAGCCACTCACCAAATCGTCTTTTTCCTCTGTTGCTGTGAGTCACTGGGATGTAGAATGTGTGTGTGTCTGAGTATGTATATAGGGCTTGGATACCAGGTGGAAGAGGCTAAGAGTGCATGTGGTTGCGTGTTTGGTGTGTGTTCTTTTTTTAGAATAGTAGTTCAACACTGTAACCCTGAGTAATAATTTAATTTATTTTGGGTCAATTTATCTATGTACACTGAAGCTCTACTTTTAATATTTCTACCAACCTGCTCAGGGACTGCAGGTGTGCATGGGCATCCACACTATAACCTGGCACCAGCATCCTTCTTATGACTTCTATCTCGGTAAATGTATTGTTGTGCACTGTGCCTGTACAAATAAAAAGCAGACCAATATCATACCATACATACACTGACTTGGTTATAAAACTTTTTTGAAGAGTTTATATAGGAAAGTTTGATAAATAAGAGTGACATTCTTCACCGTCTCTGTATTGTATATATTGTACAAAGGGCTGCAATAATGAAATCCAGTGTAACTAAGGAAAATACATTCACATTAATAATAATAATAATAATAATGCATCAGTTTTATATAGCACTTTTCAGGACACTCAAAGACGCTTTACAGAGCATTATTCATTCACTCCAGACCCGGTGGTGTAAACTACTATTGTAGCCACAGCTGCCCTGGGGCAGACTGACGGAAGCGAGGCTCCAATCTGCGCCATCGGCCCCTCTGACCACCACCACCATTCACACACACACCACTTTCATACTAGGCAATGTGGGTGAAGTGTCTTGCTTAAGGACACTACGACAGTTTTTTGCCACTGGCCCCCCTGTGGCACCTGGAATTCCCAGTGGTCTCCCATCCAAGTACTACCCAGGTCCGGCCCTGCTGAGCTTCTGAGATCTGACGGGATCAGGCTTTGACGAGCTGGTATGACCACATTCTAACCATGTTTACTATAAGCATATCCAATTACAACTGTTAAAAGTGTGGCTGTTTTGTAGAATCATAGATGAAAACGTTAACTCAATTTAATTTCTTCTACTGGTCGATTGCATGTCTGAAACAAAAAATAGAGATGAGTAAAAATCATTTTGATTCTATTATTTGAAATCCTTAAAATGCTAAAACACAGTTGAGATTTTTAGTGAGTTTTGGTCTGTTTTGCAGAAATAAAAGTACATTGTAGTTAATGTATTTGTAGTTAAGACACAAAAAACATGTCTGGAATCATGTTTTGGTTTGGTTTACGTATGTTTACGAAATCTCCATTTAATGATCACATATTGTGCTTGAGCTCTTGAGTTCTTATTTACACATTGTAAACCGCAATAGTCATAAAAAATGATTTAATTAAAGATATACTTCTCAGACGACTGCTTTAGAAAGATGCAGTGTCCAACAGGAGCTGGGGTTGCCGTAAACATCATCACAAAAAGAGACAGTGTTACGCATTTTCTCTGCCCTCTGCAGACAGATGCACAGGCATCTGTGCAGACACCTGTCCCAGGGCCTCTGGAGTGCTGACTACATAAAATGTAAACATTCTTCTGTGGCTTCCTTTCTGTCATGTCTGAAGTGGGGATGTGGATTTACGTACTTGTCTGCACTGAAGGAAAACAGTGACAGGTTTGTCTCTCTGCAGCATAGACAGTATATATGAATGGACAAGATTGTTAATGGGAACAAATAGAAGAGAGTGTTAGCTTCACTTTACTGGCTCCCGGTCGAGTTTAGAATTAAGTTTAAAATCCTTCTTCTCACCTATAAAGCTGTAAATGGGACGGCCCCATCCTGTATTACTGACCTGACAGCACCTTACAAACCAAACAGACACTGCGCTCACAAAATGCAGGGCTACGAGTGTCCCCAGATTTAATAAACTTACAATGGGAGGTAGAACTTTTAGTTACCAATCTCCTGTTTTATGGAATCAGCTTCCACCTCATGTCAGAGAGGCAGACACAGTCTCTACATTTAAGTTTAGTCTTAAAACATTCTTCTATGAGAAAGTTTATGGCCAGGTTAGAGGAGCAGGGTTAACTCCACAGCTGAAGTCAGGCTGCTCTAGGAGTTAGATGCTGGGGGAAGTATGGTGCCCTGAGCCTCTGTCCTCTTATTCAAACTGCTCCTTCTCCTTCTTCTCTGTCCCATAACCTCATGTTTTTCACAGACAAATCAGTTCACTGCTGTTCACCAGTGTCTCTCTCTCTTCTTCTCTACCGCTCCCCTTGGGGAGTGGAGCTGTTTCAGAGGTTTCAGATGTTCCTCCTGTGAGCAGACGCTGACCAGACCTTAGCTACCCCTCTCCACCCACCTGCCTGGATGAACCTTCAGCTCAAATAAGCCGATGTCCAGTCCCCCACACATTTGCCTGTCTGTCTAAACCTCTGCTCTTTATAAAGTGACTGGTTCCTCAAAGTTCTCAGGTCTGAAGGTGCCGCACGGTGACAGATGGTTGGCAACAGTGTCTGGAGAGAATTTCACCTGCCGGTGGGTTTTTTGCTCTCTGGCACAAAGGATTGTGTGTTCATTGAGAGACTGAGGATGGGACAATGTGTTTGCTGATGTCTATGTCAGATTATGTTTCCATGTTTTTCACTGTGAAGCCCATTGGGGCAACTCTTGTTGTGATTCTGGGCTATAGAAATAAAACTGAATTGAATTGAGTAGAAGGGCGGGCACTCCCTGGTGAGGAGGGCGGACATGTTTAACCACCTCACTCATGACTGGCTCTTGAAGTTGCTATGATAGTCGCCGTCGGATTTCCAAATATGGAGTCTGGCTCCAAATTCGCTCCTGTAACCATGACCATCGGGAGCCTCATTTGAGCAGTGCTGAACGCTGTGGGTGATCACTCACTGAGTCCACTCATATATATGCTCTATGATACAGAGAGTATTCCCTGTCTCCGATTGAGTCAAGGCAAACAGGCCATAATCAGTCTGAAGCAGCTCAACCACACTGACATGCCTCGTATGTATCTCGAGGATGATTTAATATTGTGAAACGCACTCAAAAGAAACACAGATACCGTGTTAGAAACAGAATATTAGGGTTATTAAAGCTGGGTCCTGTTAGAGAAAATAAAATTGTAGAAAGAAGTTAGTACAGAGCAGTGTGTGTATCCTGGTGGCTGTGAACACGGCATGATCGATGATGATATAGCATTTTGAAAATGTCTGGAGGGGCATATTGAGTTGTTGCAGTTTTTGGATCATCAGGTGCCTCTAAAAAAAGTGTCCACTGTCTCTACTGTCTGGTATCCTTACACCACTTAGTGAATTTTACGATTGTGTTGTGCTAGTCCATAACTGAATTATTGGCTTTGAGCAGGGCTAGGATCACAGTGTCGTTTGAGTATTTGAGATATGTTATGCTTCTGAAGCGACTGATATTGTCATTTGTATAAAGAGTGTAAAGAAATGGGCCAAGCACACATCCCTGCGGAGCCCTGGTGTTTATGGTGAGGGCAGAGGATGTGGTCGCGCCCAGACATACAACCTATATCTGTTGCTCAGGACATTATGGATGAGGTGGATTAGTCTGAAGGGGATATTGGGTTGTTGCAGTTTTTGGATCATCAGGTGCCTCTGGC
The DNA here is from genome assembly GCA_034769755.1 of Odontamblyopus lacepedii. Classification (NCBI taxonomy): domain Eukaryota; kingdom Metazoa; phylum Chordata; class Actinopteri; order Gobiiformes; family Gobiidae; genus Odontamblyopus; species Odontamblyopus lacepedii. The sequence continues at coordinate 40,533,118 of CM068357.1, forward strand.
TGGAGTTAAAGGCTGAGCTGAAGTCCACAAAGAGGATCTGGGTGAAATGATTGTGCTAACATTTTAGATTATATCGTTTGGCAATTTTAGAAATGTTTAGATTTGTTTTTTAGCCAAATCTGAGTTGGCTCATATGGGAGGGCATTTGATTTCATATAGACAAACCCTAAAGATTACTCAAACATGCATGAATCACTCCGAATACAACTCCCAGAGGGTAAATGAGAAGGGGGAACAGCTATAACACGATTAAAAGCTCTGAAAAGTCGATTTTGCTTAACCTGTGCCTTAGCGCATTGTCATCCATTAAGCTATAAAACTGGATCAAACCCCAATCTATCAATGCTAAACAAGAAGTCATTAACTTCGAGTCACCACCAATTAATGAGATCAAAGGCAGTGTTGACATGTCTGTGTCATCTGAGTGATGTGAATTGGCCAAACCAATAAACAAATCTCGATGGCTGTAACAAGAGTAATAACCAAAAAGAATGCCTACAAGCATAGTCACTATAATTACCAGTATAATTACCAAGAAGTATCGATGAGTCTATCAGATGCCCGCAAACCTGGGAGTTGCATTTCCAACTTATCACCCTGATCATCTAATAATAATGAATTGGATTTATATAATACCATTCATAATAAACTCACACACCAGATTCATACTAGGAAAGGCAGCAAAGTGCCTTGACTAAGGGGACGATAGCAGTGAAACTCCAGAATAATGGTCTAAGAAAACCACAAGCTTGAAATAGTTTAATAGATTATTTTTTCAGACCATGTTTTAGTTTGTTTTCATACCTGATGGTTTTGACTGCTCACTATTCCTTCACTGAAAAAAAAATCTATTAAAAAAATTGAAAGACCAAATGAACCTCATTGGACTGCTAACTGCTACACGACATGCCTCTTCTCCCAACTGTCCATCATGTAGTCTGCAGGGCATTCGGATTCCCCCGACCCCAAGGTCCTCGTGTCAGTTGTAAAACCAATTGGTCAAATCTAATATTGAAACTAAAGCAGGATAATCAAAAAATAAAAAATAAAGCAACACTGTTAAAAAACATGAACATGATGATGTATGACATGACGAGTAATAGAAGTAATTTATTCAGCCATTTATACCTCCAATCTTATTGTAGTACAGAAAAGTAACAAAAAGTTCCCCTCTAGTACAAAGAAAGAAGTATCCACGATAAACATTGACATCAATTAAATTCAATTCAACAACATGCAAAAATAGTTGTTCCATCTTTCATATAACTATTGGTAAGTCAACATAGGAGTTATTGTGACAGGCCTATGGGTCTGTCGTTCTTTAGTTCTGTTTTAGTCCTGGACACATCTACAGCTTGTGGAGTGGATCTCTCACTCTGGTTCTCCTCGAGTTTTCCCTCTGGGTTTGGGGAGTTATTCCTTGATGAGAAAAAGGGTCTAGTAACAGGGGGTAGTCTGGGACAATTATCTATTTTCTTGAGTCCTGTACATTTTTTGGTCTATCTTTTTATCTTTATTCTTTTCATCTTTCTTTTGATTGCATTATCTGCAGTATCTGGACAGAATATCTAAGGATTATTATTATTTTTCTTTAATGGTTAAGTAAACTTTCAAGCACGTGATACAAAGGACGTGCACTCAATTAATTGTAATTTACTGCTCTAGCAGAGGCGTAACTCTAATGACTCATTTAGTTATTATTACTTCTGTAATTACTGATAAGTACTATCATTTGTGATGTGGGAGTTGCCTAACTGGTAAGAAAACTCCCTCATTTTGAGGGTATAAAAATCAAGTCATTTCCAGTCTATTGCGCAGGAATAAAAGCAGCACAAAACTGTACAAACCTCAAAGCAATAATTATATTTTCTCGAAAACTCTGGTCATTTCCCGGGAAGCTTATATCAACTATCAAAATGAAGACATTGGTAAGAAACTTACTTTCTAGAAGTCCATGCTGTGCAGCATTCACTCATATTTGTTGTGTTTTTACTCTTCCCAACAGTTACTCATAGTCGTAGTTGCTGCCCTTCTGAGTAAGTTTAAAATGTGCTGCTCTCGCTTTCATGTTATTATGTGGGACATTGGTTAATTCAACACTTTCAAATAAGAATGACAAAAATGTTACCACCATGTTATGTAACATTAAGTAAAATTGAAATGTGCTCAATGTATTTCTTTTCACCTTTAGGACCATACCAACAAAGTCTTCTGGAGGATGAGAATGAGGGCAGCGGTAGTGATACCATCAATGATGATGCAAACAGTGTAGAACCCACGGTCAGTGAAAATGATGAAAATGTGGCCAGTGGCGCAGATGAGGGCAGTAAAGAGTTTGAGGGCAGTGGTTCAGATGAAAACAGTGACGGAGAGGGTGACACTGAGGATCAGGACAGTGGTGGCGACCCCGACAATGAGGACAAGAGCTCAACTCCGAACAGTGAAGAAGATGAGGACAGTGAGGAAAATGAAGACGGTGATACAAGTGAGGAAGATGACAGCACTCAAGAAGATGAGAATAGTGAGGAAAATAAATCCCATGTTAGTGGCAGTGATAGTAGCAAAGATAGTGCTGAGGACAGTGGTAGTGATCAAAGCAGCGACAGTAAAGGAAACAGTCCTGAAAAGAGACCTGAGCATAACCATGATGAGTGCAAACACGGTGAGTCATATAAGAATAATGAGAATACGTTTCACAGTCATTGCATTTTTATATGTATGTTTGTCATGGTTAGTGTTCAACTAAATGAGAACACTGTACGTAAAAGACATTTAAACACACTCATGAACTGTATTTTGCAGAATGCTGGACTGCTTGGTTTAACAGAGATGATCCCAGTGCATCAGGAGACTGGGAGACCCTAGAAAACCTTTACCATGAATTCCCTGGGATGATCTGCAAGAGGCCTCTTCGTATTGAGGTCAAGACTGCATGTGGGCGCAGTGTAGCTTCAACAGGGGATGTTATTTCAGTGTAAGGCTTTAATCACATAGACATTTTGTTGAATGGGTTGTGTTTTCATTTCTTTTAAATCATTTAATTATCTTCAACAGGTCGGATGTAAGAAATGGCTTTGTCTGTAAAAACTCTGAGCAACCATCAGGTTCAGAGTGCCATGATTATAAAGTGCGTTTCCTCTGTCCTCGAGAGTTTTGTCATCCCAAAGGTATGTACAGGAATAACTTCAAATGTCTTTTGGTCTGTAACTATCATAGAACTATAATAAAATCAGGAAGATGAATCCAAGATGGCGTCTTGTTGTTTCCAATGGCCTGTGCTCATTGGCGCATGACAGCAAAAAAGATCTTTACTTCCGCATTTACTTCCATGTTTGCCGCCCAACGTGTGACTTCGGGCAGCCCAAGACTGTTGGGCTGTGACGTCAGAAACACAGATCTGACCAATCAGAGCGCGAGCTGCTAGAGCGGAGCTCAGGCTCAGAGCGGGGCTAGGCTAACTCTTACAAAGCTGATTTTTAGGAGCTTTGACAATTTAAAAAAAATAAAGTTCATACTGTAAAGATTCAGAAGAATCCTACAAAATCCGACCTTTATGAAAGCTGTGGATGCCCTGTCAGCTGAACACAGGCAGTTTGATTTCTTAAAGAATGCATTGTGCTTTTATGGGAGAATTGTTTTTGAGCTGTGGGCTGCAGTACCTCTCTTGGCCACACGTCACTCTGTAGTCACGGATAGAGGGGGCGTGGCTTATCCAGCTCTTATTATACATCCATGGTAACTATACAATACTGTTGTTTATTATTATATACTTTTGCTTCTTGTGCCAGTGTGCTGGACCAGGTGGTTTAACCGAGACAACCCCGATGGCATTGGAGACTGGGAACTCCTGTGTGAATTGAGAGCTGAACATCCTGGAAAAATCTGTGAACGGCCCCTTCACATTGAAGTTCAGAACAAGCTCAACGATGTGCCTGCTGTCTTCACTGGACACACATTGTTGGTTCATCTTCATTTATGATCTTTGCTCTGTCCACAAATGAAAACAAAATAACTGAATGTTTTTTTTTCTACAATTTCAGCCACAGCCCCACTGAAGGTTGTGGCCGCAGCAAATGTGACCACAGAGAACGTCGCTCCCAAAAGGTCCGCTTTGGTTGTCCATGTGATGTTTAGACATTTCCCTGCATCTGTAGCTGTCACAACAAACAACAAGCAAAAATCCTTACAGGTGATCAGCAAATCAGTAGCATTACGTCATGATTCTATAATTCTCCTTTATCCAATTTTGTAATAAAGAATTTACATTTGAGTCTTCTTTAGTTATAATGTGTAACAAGAACTTGTCTTGAATGATTTTTAAATACGTTGATAATCATTTTTAACATGTCTTTGTGGCTAAATAATGAGCTATTAATGAGTATTAATTTATTAATAATTGTTACTAATTCATTTAAATTATATTGTATGAAACCTTTAAACAATAAACAATGGCCATGATTGTAACTAGTTATTGATGCTTTACATATATTTGAATAAAAAAGTGGAAGTGGATTGTGTTTAGATAAAACTATAATGAATTAAGTTTGCCACATTTGCCCAAAATTCATGAAATGATGTTCATAAATAAAACAAAGGGTGCTACAATGCCAAAACCACACTGGAAAAGAAAGTGTGGCATTTTCCAAACATAAACATTATTTTCATTTAGAAAGCATGAAAGAGTCATACCAAAGATACCAAAAGCATGATTACTGCAGGGCTAAGTTTCAAGTTGAACCACACCTCACATTTTCCCAGCAGCTCTATTCAGGAAGTTCCTTCAACGCTACAGGTTTCCTTATATACCTGGATTTCAATGGAAGGGTCCAAAATCTGCCAACTAAACTGCAGAGACAGAGCCTTCATCGCCTCTCACCTGATAGGCCTTTTTACCACATAATATCATAGCTGTGGATGTCTCCTTCCTGGTCTGTCAGGGGCAGTAACAGGCACTGGGATCCAAAATACACTAAATGGGACTTCACACATGGTTGTTACTTAATATTTCTCATCCCTTACACTGCCTAGTACAGTATCGTTATAGTTATATATATTTTTTGTCTTGTACAGATGGAGCCGCATTGTCTCATCCCATGGAATATTCCTCTTTTCCCATCCCTGTATATTAGTAATAGGCAGTGAATATATACAGCTCTGGGAAATGACCACTGCAAAATGATCAGTTTCTCTGATTTTTTTCTGGTTTGTGTTTGAGTAAAATGAACATTTTTGTTTCCTTCTATAAACTACTAACAACAATTCCCCCAAATCCATTTAGAGCATTTATTATATACCAGAACGAGACAGACAACTAAGTTCTGCTTGTTTTTACTCATGTGGAATTTTTCTTTTTTTTTCTAATTTGCTAAGTTTGTTTTACACTGCATTTACAGACATCTCAGGTATTCCTGACGAAACCAGGTCTAAATCAGGTCTAAACCAGGACTAAACCAGGTCTAAACCAGGACCAAACCAGGACTGAACCAGATCTAAACTAAGACTAAACCAGGACTAAACTAAGACTGAACCAGGTCTAAACCAGGACTAAACTAGGTCTAGGTGCCAATCGAGGGGTTGACAATTTACAATATTAATAGAAACAGTAGGCCTATTGTAACAACGCCACCCCAAACCTAGTTTGGGGAAATAGAATCTAATTATGAGGCACACAGGTAAGCATATCAAATGAGAGAGCCAGGTTCTATAATTTATACGGTCTTTATATTACATTTTAATCACATTTTAAATTTAATTAATAATAGCTACAATATTAAAAGTTCTGGATCCAATCACTCATTCAGTTCATTATAAAACAGTTAACCCCATTTCTAGTTGCCCCATATTTGGGCTCCGTACAGGAGAGTGGGGCCAGACACGAGATTAGACCCCAGTATTTCAATTTAAAGCATAAATCAAGTGAACTGAAATAAATCAAAAGACGAAATATAAGCAAACGAGAGAGAGCATAACAATATAGACAAAGCAGCAGAGAAGCAAAGCAGTACAGGTAAGAGGCGGTGTGCACTGTGCCTCTGCTGACCACTGATGACACCTGAAAACTTGAATGTGGGATTATTGTAAATCCTGTAGCGCACTGGAACTAAGTCCAACTAAGAGAAATACATAGGCCTACTGCTGATGGACTAAGGTGAGTGCACGATCCCAGGGTTGACAGAAGGGAATCCGCTTTACTCAGTTCACATTCTGGAGTTTGGGATGTCAGGCGCGGAATGACTTGTGTTGTCCTTAGCACACTGCCTGTATCTCTCTCTTAATAGTAATTTACAAAAGGAATTCTTACAAGTACACACTAAAAATGCTGGGTTAAAATAGGGGTGTAATGGTACATGTATTTGTACCAAACCGTTTTGGTATGGGTCGTTTGGTTCAGGGTTCGGGGCTGTGCACGAGTGAGTCCATGCAATTTGTGTCAACTTAAGTTGACAAGATGCCACTTTGAATAAAGCGGGCGATTTTGATAGGGTCAAATTTCATTCATGCTCCCCTGCACTACAGGGCGGACATATAATACTACATCCCTGGCTCAGAATTTCGTCGTGCTTCTAAACAAAACAGTCGAGTTAGACAGTGTTTATACTGAAACGAATCACTGTATCAGTGTATTGGAAACGATTTGCTTCCACATACGTTGTGTCTGGATCGCCAGAAACACTAATCACATGACTACGCTGCCAACACCACATGGACAGTAAAAACAAAGAGCGGAGCACCGTGTCTGAAGTTGCCATAGTGCTATGGAAGTTGCGGCAGCCGATTTTGAGCCGAGGAAGATGACAAGTGTAACGGGTGTGCGTTCATCAAAAGTTTAATATCTTGGTGCACATCAGTTAACCCTTATTTTTTCTAATCTGTGTTGTGTTCTTCGACTACTGCGCTGGCTGAAGGAAGGACTACGAGACACTGGTGACCACTGGATACACATTTACTGCTGGTTCTGCACAAATAAAACAAAATACAAATCCTTGTCACGTCTCCTCATGCACACAGCTTATCAGTCTCCTCCTCAGTAGCACTGCGCAGACTGCGCAAGCTTACATAGTGCATATGCATTTGACATATTTATACTTTTTTAAAACATAAAATAAAACATCCATCCATCTTCTTCCGCTTATCCGGGGCCGGGTCACGGGGGCAGCAGTCTAAGCAGTGGCTCCAAAGCTTCCATCTCCCCAGCCACTTCCTCCAGCTCCTCCAGACGGACCCCGAGGCGTTCCCAGACCAGCCGAGAGACATAGTCCCTCCAGCGTGTCCTGGGTCTTCCCCCGGGGCCTCCTACCGGTGGGACATGCCCGGAACACCTCCTGAGGGAGGCGTCCAGGAGGCATCTGGACCAGATGCCCGAGCCACCTCAACTGCTTCTCTCGACGTGGAGGAGCAGTGACTCTACTCCAAGCTCCTCCCATGTGACCGAGCTCATCACCCTATCTCTAAGGGAGCGCCCGGCCACTCTGCGGAGGAAACTCATTTCGGCCGCTTGTATCCACGATCTCGTCTTTTCGGTCATTACCCAGAGCTCATGACCATAGGTGAGGGGAGGAACGTAGATTGACCAGTAAATCAAGAGCTTTGCCTTTCGGCTCAGCTCCCTCTTCACCACAACGTTCTGATACAGCGACCGCATCACTCCCGACGCTGCACCGTTCCGCCTGTCAATCTCACGCTCCATCCTCCTCTAACTCGTGAACAAGACCCCGAGATACTTGAACTCCTCCACTTGAGGCAGAGACTCTCCACCCACCCGGAGAGGACAATCCACCTTTTTCCGGTCCAGAACCATGGCCTCGGATTTGGAACAGCTGATCATCATCCCAGCCACTTCACACTCGGCTGCAAACCGCCCCAGTGCTGCAGGTCCTGGTTCGATGGAGCCAACAGGACAACATCATCCGCAAAAAGCAGCGATGAGATCCTGTGGTCCCCCAACTGGACCCCCTCCGGCCCCTGGCTGCACCTAGAAATTCTGTCCATAAATACAATGAACAGAACCGGTGACAAAGGGCAGCCCTGGCGGAGTCCAACATGCACCGGGAACAGGTCTGACTTACTGCCGGCAATGGGAACACAGCTCCTGCTCCGGTCATACAGGGACCGGACAGCCCTTAGCAAAGGGCCCCGGACCCCATACTCCCGAAGCACCCCCCACAGGACACCACAAGGGACACGGTCGAATGCACATGTGGACTGGTGAGACAGTGCCCTTTCAGCTTGACTGTCACTTAAACCAGGTCTAAACCAGGACTGAACCAGGTCTAAACCAGAACTGAACCAGGTCTAAACCAGGACTGAACCAGGTCTGAAACAGGTCTGAAGTAGGACTGAACCAGGTCTTAACTAGGACTGAACCAGGTCTAAACCAGAACTGAACCAGATCTAAATCAGGACTGAACCAGATCTAAACCTGATCTAAACATTTATAATTATAATAATTATAATTATCATTATTAGTTCTTATTATTAGTAATGATTTTCCCTTAGCATTCAGTATGATGCAGCATTGTAGCAGGTCTCTGGGGGGGAAAGAAGTGCTGCATTTTATCATTCAAACATGTGACATTTTTTCATTTTATTACCATACTGTCCCATGACCTCAAAACCGAGATATGTACCAAACCATGATTTTTGTGTACTGTTACACCCCTAGTTAAAAATAACCCAACCTGTGTAAAATAATTGCCTGGTGCTGGATCATTTCACTATTGGATAACACAACTCTGGGTTATTTTGACCCAGGAGTTTGGGTTATCACTTTAACAAACCTTTTGGGGTTTTTTTCTTCCCAATTCTGGGTTGTAATTTACTACCCTGCTGAGTTAAATGCTTTTAATGACCACCACAGTGTTAGTTAGGAAATATTTATTCATATTTTTTGTCACAGCATTAACAGTAACACATTATGAATTCAGCAATAAAATATCCATCCATCCAACGTTTTTCAAGCCAGGGACCCCCAAACTGATGGCAAGCTGGAGCAGGGATCCATTACTATCTATTTGACATATAATAGTGTTTTATATTAAACTGGGCCTAGTGTCATGTATAAACAGAGCTACTGTGTTATTGTACATTCAATACTAGGGGAGTATTCAATTCATTCCATCCTTCACTTAACAAGTCCAGGCTTATCCTGAAATCCTGAGCTGAAACTAGCTTCATCTCCAGCTTCAACTCATTCCATGACAGAAATAAGCCTGAGTCTGACCAAAGCTAAACTCAGGCCTGAGGTTTAAGCTTTGCTTTGTGCACACTGGCAGTGACTCTGGGAATGCCAGATCAATAGAGGAACAACATCGCGGAAAATGGGCTCAAAGTGTGACTTTTTTAATGATCTAATTAAATGAGAGAGGAGCCACAGAGCACAAGGATGAGAGTTTGATATGGGCCACGGAATTTATCCGGTCATTCTGATCTGAGGAGGAAAAGACATGACTCCCCTCTGGTCTCCTGGTCACTCCATGCGTAGGACACTGGCTGTGGAGTGCAGAGCCTGGTTAAGACGCCCGGGGAATGAAGTGGCCTCCCTGATGCACAGTAGTACCTGTGGAGCTTAAGTTCTGCTGTGCTGTGTGTAAAGCTGTAACGGAACCAAACAAGAAACGATAAAACGTGCGCTGATGTGTTTGCCGTTTGACAGGAAGCGAGAGATGAGGGAATGAAGAGAGAGAGACAGATGTGATGAAAGAATGAACAGACAGGACCCACTGAAAACCTGTTCATCCTCATCCTTCAAAAATGAAGACTTTTTTTTAAAGTCTAATCCACCAAAGATTTCGCGACCCCCTGCAGTACCTCCCCCCTGTTGAAGATCTCTGCTATAAGTGATAACTCTGAAACTAAATTATGTCATTGACACAATAACACCAATCCAGACTTGTCAAAAAAGTGAGTTCTGTGAGCTACATTGTCAAGAAAAATATGATCTGCAATAAATTTGTATGACATAGCATGAGTAATAGAAGTAATTTATTCAGCCATTTATTATTATTTTTGTATTCTTTATTTGTTTATTTCATTCATAAAGTATAAAAAGACATTAACAGTGTTGCGATATCAAACACAAGAATGAATTAAAGCCACTCGTGGCAATGATGGCCCTCGCCCCGGCGCACACGCCCCTCCCACTCGACCGCCGAGACACGACACTCTCTCCTCCCGACAGCTCGTCCACCAGAAAACCCATGGTCAAAACATTATGACCGGGTGACTTTGATTCAGTCAAACGGTTACAGTTAACATCCCTGAGACAGTCCAGCACATAACTGCAGGTGTAAGATGCTGCAGGGAAAGCGAACATAGAGCTCCACACATGGAGCTCCGTGAAAAGTGAGGCACATATTTATGTAATGGGTTCCTCACCTGCCAAGTTTTGTTTGTCTTTTACCCTCCTTTTCTATGGGGTCATAATAGGGAATATTAAAATCAATACAAGAACTGACTTCACAATCACAATAATCTTTTTGCTGTTGACAGTGAACACATTTTAACAAAGAAGGAAATGTGTTTTGCTGGTTTGATACACTCATAACACGGAACAAGGAACAAGGAACAAGACAAAACAAAGATATTAATAGTTATGAATTAGGGCATGACTATCAAAAGACATGATAACCTGTGTGCACGTGACCGCCGTGGAGTCGTGACAGCCCTGGCACGACACTCTCTCTTCCCGACAGTTCGTCTATTAGAAAAGTTACATAATGCACCTTTAAATGTTTCTTAGGAGTCATTGCGCTCCTGTTGGCCAACTGTCAAAAATAACCCAGGGGCCTAATATATTGTTTTGCTTGTAATCATACATAGAATTTAATCCCCAAATTTGGTATAAATGTGATCATGTTGACATTTCACGTATACACTAGGTGGCGCTATAGAGTTCAGTTTTATTATATTTCATATTTCATCACATTCAGGCCGGGATCACACAATAGTGATGTGAGTTTGAGCTCTGTAGGCCAAAGCCTGTGGCCGTGAGAGCTCATCAAAGAAACAGGAAATGAAGGCGTTAAACGCCGACCTGCAATGGACAAACCGTGAGGAGGATCTCAAAAAAAAATAAAAAATGCGTGTATGGACTCACGTCTGTAGATGTGACATGGGAAATCTGAGCTTATTTGGACCAAAAAACAGGGACTAGATGAGTTTTGCAAACACGCAGTCCAAACGGAGAAGGGATTTTTGATCCAAAATGGCTGACTTCCTGTTGGTCATAGGGGAATGCACCAATTCAACTTTAGGCTTGTGTCATAGTCGACTGTCACTGTTCTAAATTTCATCAGCCTGCACTAAAGTTTGTCTGTCCCCATTCCCATAGGGGTCAAATTCTAGGAGGCGTGACCCTGAGTGGGTTTAGGTTGGACATTATTTTAAAAGTCATATTATCGATTATTGTTCCAGGCCGATTAATCCTATACCCGGTTGTGGGACTTTTCGTTGATGTTCAGTGGGTCAAATCTGCAATAGTTTGTGTATACAGAATGAAGAAGAATGTTAACTTAAAGCCCCTTGCGGCAATGATGGCCCTCGCCCGGTGCTTAATGCCCCTACCACGTGACCGCCGAGGACTCACGACCACCCCAACACCACTCACTCCTCCCGACAGCTGCGCAGGAACACAGCTTTCATGAATTAACTTAAAAGTCTGATGTTTTCTCCTCATAGTAAACTTTCTGCATTCCTCTAGGTGGCGCTGTAGCACTGATTATGAGTGTATAAGTGATAGAAATTTCAGCACGATTAAACTATGTATGTATGTCAATGTAATACGTTTTAAAATATTTTTGAAGTAGTCTTTGCGCCCCTACTGGCCAACCATGAAAAATACCCCATATCCATAATATTTTTTTTTGCTCATAGTCAGGGATAGAATTTAATCCCCAAATTTGGTACAAATCTGATAATGTTGACATTTTGCATACAGGCTAGGTGGCGCTATAGTGTAACTTTTCATATACTTTATAGTTTATTATATTCAGTCCATGATCAGGCTTTAGTGATTCAAATTTCAGCACGATCAGACAAAGTCTGTGTGTGTAGTAATTTTTAAACTATTTATTGGGGGAGTCTTTGCACCCCTGGTGGCCAACAGTAAAAAATGCACCATGACCATAATATATTTTTTGCTTGTAATCATGCACAGAATTTAATCCCCAAATTTGGTACAAATCCGATAATGTTGACGTTTCACATATATGGTGGGTGGCGCTATAGAGTTCAGTTTTATCAGATTTCATATTTCAAAGAGTTTTGCAAAGACGCAGTCAAAACAGCGGCGAATTTTTTGATCAAATATGGCCGACTTCCTGTTGTTCATAGGGCGGTGTGACAATGACATTTTGTGTTTGTCTTCTTGTTTTCTATCATTGTCCTGAATTTTGTCGGCCTACACCAAATATGCTTTTCAGCTTCCCATAGGCTTTCAATTTTTGCCTTTTCTAGGGGGCGCTGTCGAGTGGGGGAACTTTGGGCATTGTCGCGATGCCCATTTTATAACATTTTTCGCCGGACCATTGATCTGATACCCCCATGTGAGACTTATCGTCGATGTTTAGGCCCTCAAAATTGCGATCGTTTGCAAGGAAAAATAATAATAATAATAATAGAGCGTAAGAAACTGAGGAAGAACAATACCCCTCGCCATTAACTTCGTTACTGGCGAGGGCCAAGTAAAGCCGCTCGCAGCGATGATGGGGTCATAATAGGGAATATTAAAATCGAAACAAGAACTAACTTCACAATCACAATAATCTTTTTGCTGTTGACAGTGAACACATTTTAACAAAGAAGAATGTGTTTTGCTGGTTTGATACACTCATAACACGGAACAAGGAACAAGACAAAATAAAAGATAATAATAGTTATGAATTAGAGCATGACTATCAAAAGCCACACCTATGAGGAAAATCAACACGCAGATTCATCCAGAAGCACGAACAGAAAGGGATACACAATTACTGTTAGAATAAAATGCTTATAATGATGAAGTTATTAAAAATGTACATAAAGCTAAAGGCAGTCTCAAGGAATGATACAAACCAGGCTCAGAGCATGAAAGAGCCTTTGTTAAGAATCTGTGTGGCATGACAGCACTATATCTGCTAAAACCAGATGTTTGAACTTTTGAACTCTGTTGCTGAGGGTCCAGGGTGACTCCTCAGACCATATATCTGTGCTTATCTGATGAAATGTAAACCTAACGCAGGATATACTTTGACCATGCTGTCTATTGTAAACCTAACACATGATGTATACTGACATGATGTATTGTAATGACACAATAAAAAGTTGTGCCAGAAATGCGGGCTTTGGGAGTCTGGCGTGGACGAGCCTAGACAAGCACACGTCTCGTCTCCCCCGTGTGCACGTAAAAGAGAACTGGCTCAGGTGATTTAATCCTCAATTAGGTAGGAGACTGGCATTTATATAAAACTGTTGGATATTTTGCTGCTTGTGATTTATTCTTTAACAATTACACACACCAAGATGTGTAATTTTCCATCTGTGTGAGAATTAACGCCACTTAGAGCAACTTTTTCCCTCGTTATAAACACACACAGTCAGAGGAGTCGACCATCTTGACTCACTTCACTCTTTGGCAAAGTTTAGGTCGATCAAAATGGACGGAGCGCATGAGTTTGGGGAAAACAAAGTTCCTATTGGACACTCGTTTTGCTCACGTCATCACACAGCGTGAGTGTGACCTAGGATAAAGCCGCAGAAATGTACGGAAACCTCTATGTCTGAACTTCTCAGAGGGGAAAAGGAAGTTTAAAGTTATAAAGTTATTTAAAGTTATACAAAACATGGAATATGTTTCTATAACCGCGCAGAACTTTCTAACTGTAAAAGACAAACTTCCTTTTTCCCTCTGAAAGTGCAGACGTAGAGGTTTCCGTACATTTCTGCAGCTTTATACTACAAATGTGTAACCTGGTCTCTGTGCTCTTCCACTTCTTCCAGATCGTTCTAAAGACGTTCAGGAAAGGTTCTAATTTCATCACATTCAGGCCGGGATCACACAATAGTGATGTGAGTTTGAGCTCTGTAGGCCAAAGCCTGTGGCCGTGAGAGCTCATCAAAGAAACAGGAAATTCAATTCAATTCAATTCAATTTATTTTGTAGCGCCCAAAATCGCAACAACAGTAGCCTCTAAGGGCGTTCCAAGATATGGATGAGTAAAACATACACACAGACATATCAAAACAGGAATAAACAACATTCATGTAAAGCAGCAAATGAAACATTGTCCAGTCATCCCCTGTCCTTAGACCCTCCTTCTCAGCAAGGAAAAACTCCAAAAAACCCAGGGTCCTGGGAAAAAGAAGAAACCTCGGGGAGAACTACAGTGAAGGAGGGATCCACTCCCATGGACGGACAGGCTATAGATGTCCAGGCCCGTGGGCCAGAGGAGGAGGAGAAGAGGGGCGAGGAGGAGGAGCCGGGCGAGGAGGAGGAGCCAGGCGAGGAGGAGGAGCCAGGCGAAGAGGAGGAGCCAGGCGAGGAGGAGGAGAGAGGTCCAGCTGCCATCAGGCGTCTGAAAGAGTTCCACTCCACAGGGGGAGTGGGACAGGGGACAACATGTGAATAGCAATGAACAAACTACAGATGAGAACATAGTGAGTGATGCTGGTGAGAAAAAGGAGGAAACAGAGGACAGTGCTCAGGTTGCCACACTTCCCCAGCTTGTTATCTCCTGCGGCAGCTTATCTTAGTGACATCAACTAAGTAACCTGGTCATAAGCTATTCCGAAGAGGAAGGTTTTAAGCCTGGTCTTAAATAAAGAGACTGTGGGTGCCTGTTTAACATCAACAGGGAGTTGATTCCATAACACAGGAGCTTGGTAACTGAAGGCTCTCCCCCCCACTGTACTTTTAGACACTCTAGGAACCACTAATAATCCTGCATTCTGAGAGCGAAGTGCTCTATTTGGCTGATAGGGGACAATGGCATCCTGAAGATATGATGGGGCCATATTGTTTAAGGCTTTGTATGTCAGAAGGAGAACTTTGAATTTAATTCTAAACTCGACAGGAAGCCAGTGAAGTGATTTTAACACAGGACTGATGTGATCACGTCTTTTAGTTCCTGTTAGGACTCTGGCCGCTGCATTTTGGACCAACTGGAAGCTTCTTAAAGTACCTTTAGTGCAGACGGTGAGCAGAGAATTACAGTAATCTAGTCTGGATGTAACAAATGCATGGATAAGTTTTTCAGCATCATTTTTAGGCAAAATTTTTCTGATTTTAGTTATGTTTCGCAGGTGAAAATATGCAGTTTTACAAGCTTGGTTTATATGAGCTGTGAATGAGAGATTTTGGTCAAATACGACTCCAAGGTTTTTACAGTAGAGCTAGAGGCTATACTCACATTGTCAAGTGAGATTATCTGGTCTGACAGAGAATCTCTCTGACCTTTAGGACCGACAACAATGACCTCTGTTTTTCAGGGTTTAAGAGGAGGTAATTCAGGGTCATCCAGGTTTTGATGTCCTTCACACAGGCACTGAGCTTATCGATTTGATCGGTCTGATTAGGTTTCATTGATAAGTACAGCTGAGTGTCATCAGCATAGCAGTGGAAATTAATGCCATGTTTTCTGATAATGTTACCTAATGGCAACATATACAGAGTAAACAGGATTGGACCAAGCACAGATCCTTGTGGAACACCACAAGCTACTTTAGAGCAGGGAGAGGTGCACTGGTTTACACTAACAAACTGGTACCTATCTGATAGATAGGATTTAAACCATTTGAGGGCGGTCCCTCTGACACCTATGTCACATTCTAACCTCTGCAGTAGAATGTTGTGATCAATGGTGTCAAACGCTGCACTGAGGTCCAGTAGGACCAGGACTGAAGCCAGCCCGTTATCAGCAGCTAGTAGCAAATCATTTGTCACTTTAAGCAGAGCAGTTTCTGTGCTGTGGTGAGCTCTGAAACCAGACTGAAATTTTTCATATAAATTATTGCCCTGCAGATGGTGACAAAGCTGTTTCACCACAACTCGTTCCAGAATCTTTGAGAGAAATGGAAGATTCGAGATAGGTCTGTAGTTGGCTAGTTCATCAGGGTTTAAGCTAGGTTTTTTCAAAAGCGGTTTAATTACAGCATATTTAAAGGACTGAGGAACAAAGCCATTTTCTAATGACATATTTATTATGTTATGGATGGAACCTATTATTAAGTGGAGCTTCTTTGAGGAGTTTGACTGGAATAGGGTCGAGCAAACAAGTTGATGGTTTGGACGACATGATGACTGAGGTAATCTCCACCTCATCGACAGGAGTAAATTTGTCTAATGCTGTTAGAGGATTTATGTGGGATATTGGTGTTACAGACTGGATTTGCAGAATTTGCTCGGGGCTGATTTTTGGAGTGGCTTCGTTGATCTTGTCTCTAATGGTTATAATTTTGTAATCGAAGAATTCAAGAAAGTCATCACAACTGAACTTCAAAGGGAGAAGAGACTCAGGGGCAGTATGCGAGTTTGTCAGCCTGGCTACAGTGCTGAACAGAAATCTGGGGTTGCTTTTGTTTACTTCTATTAGATTTGAATAGTATCTGGTTTGTGCTTTTAGAAGCGGCCTTATAAGAGAGCAGGCAGAGCTTCCATGCCTTCAGAGACTGCTCGAGCGAGCGGCGCCAGAGCTTCTCTGTGCGTCTTACGTGTTGTTTGAGTGATCGCAATTCTGGAGTATACCAAGGAGCCGGAGGTCTTGGTTTAATGCTTTTCTGTTTAAGCGGAGCTGCAACATCGAGAGCAGATTTTAGGGTGAGCATTGTCCTATCAACAAACTGATCCATGATAATTGGATTAAAGTTGTTCTCATTGTCACAGGGCATATCATTTAATACTGGCTCGATTATTTCTTTGAACTCGGCTACCGATTTTTCTGATATTGTTCTTTTCATTATAGTTTTCTCCTGCAGAGCTGGATAGTCTTTTAGTACGAATTGAAAGGTTATTAAAAAATGGTCAGAGAGTATAGGGTTTTGAGGAATTACAAGTAAATCACTAATCTCAATACCATAAGTTAGGACGAGATCGAGAGTGTGATTGTGACAGTGAGTCGGCTTGTTCACACTCTGGGTAAAACCGACCACATCCAGGAGAGCACCAAAAGCACTGCTGAGGCACTCACTGCTGTTATCAACATGAATGTTGAAATCTCCAACTATAACAATCCTTTCCCATTCCAAAACTAAACTTGAAATAAAGTCAGAAAACTCTGTCAGAAACTCGGCATAAGGACCAGGAGGTCGGTAGATTGTTATGAATATAACAGCTTTTTGGTTTTTCCAGTTGGTGCACGTAATAGATAGTGCGAGGCTTTCAAAGGAGCGGAATGTATAATTAGATTTGAGGCTGAGAATTAGGCTGGAGTGAGAAATGACGGCCACACCGCCACCTCCACCTGTGCTCCTGGCACTTTGAAAGTTCACGTGACTTGGAGGTGTAGATTCGTTTAGTCTAACATAATCATTTTCCTGAAGCCATGTTTCAGTTAAAGCTAGAAGATCAATATTAAAGTCGCCAATTAATTCATTTATTAAAAGAGATTTAGAAGAGAGGGACCTGATGTTTAGCAGTCCACATTTTACACACTTATCATTTTGTTTATTTGCGACACATGTATTTATTTTTATTAAGTTATGAGGTCTGACGCCTTTCCTATCAGAGTTCAGTTGACTTTTATTTGTGCTTTTTACATGCTTAATTTGTTTGTTTGCAACACAATTATTTATTTTTATTAAGTTATGAAACCTGACGCCTTTCCTATCAGACTTTAGTTGAGTTTTATTTGTGCTTTTTATGCATTTATTTTGTTTATTTGCGATGCATGTATTTATTTCTATTGAGTTAGGAGATCTGATACCTTTCCTATCAGAGTTTAGGTATGTTTTGTTTGTGCTTTTTGTGCGTGGGACATACACAACCTCAGCCGGTCTGGGAGAATTGTTCATGCAGGGTGGCTCAGAGGAGGCCCCTGTACGTGGCGCACACACAGTCTCAGCCTGTTTGGAAATGAAAGTGTTATTCGCCGGCGTGCTACGGACAAACCGTGAGGAGGATCCCAAAAAAAATAATGCGTGTGCGGACCCACGTCTGTAGATGTGACATGTCAAATCTGAGCTCGTTTGGACCAAAAACCAGAGACTAGATGAGTTCTGGAAACACGCAGTCCAAACGGAGAACGGAGTTTTGGTCCAATATGGCCGACTTCCTGTTGGTCATTGGGGAATGTACCAATTCAACTTTAGGCTTGTGTCATAGTCGACTGTCACTGTTCTAAATTTCATCAGCCTGAGTTTGCTTGTCCCCATTCCCATTGGGGTCGAATTCTAGGAGACGCTGTTGAGCGGGTTTAGGTTGGACATTATGTTAAAAGTCATATTATCGAAGATAGTTCTGGGCCGATCAATCCTATACCCAGTTGTGGGACTTTTCGTTGATGTTTAGTGGGTCAAATGTGCATTTGTTTGTGTATACAGAGCGAAGAAGAATGTCAACTTAAAGCCGCTCGCGGCAATGATGGCCCTCGCCCTGGTGCGCACGCCCATGCCAGGCAACCGCTGAGGACTCGTGACCGCCCTGACACAACACTCTCTCCTCCCGACAGCTCGTCCACCAGAAAAATTACATAGGGCACCTTTAATATTTGAAAATGGGAACGATCTAGAGCCAAATTATAGAAACTAGGACACAGGTCACTTGACTTTTATAATCAAGAGCACTGTCAGACTAAGACTGCATAAAAACAGACCCTCCACCAGAAAATTTTCATAGTGCACCTTTAAACATATTTTGGGGGGGGGAGTATTTGCCCCCTTTGTGGCCAACCATGGAAAATACCCCATATCCATAATGTATTTTTTTGGTCGGAGACATGCATAGAATGTATTCCCCAAATCTGGTACAAATCTGATCACGTTGACGTTTCATGTCTGAGGTAGGGGGCGCTATAGAGTTCACTTTTCTATATACTTTATAGTGTATTATATTCAGGTCATGATCAGGCATTAAAGGTTAAAATTTCAGCACAATCAGACGAACTCTGTGCGTGTAGTAATTTTGGAACTATTTATTGGGGGTGTCTTTGCTATATAATAATAATAATAATAATATAGCGTAAGAAACCGGTGAAGAACAATACCCCTCGCCACTTCGTTAGGCGAGGGCCAATTAAAGCCGCTCGCGGCAATGATGGCCCTCGCCCCGGTGCGCACGCCCCTCCCAGGCAACCGCTGAGGTCTTGCGACCGCCCTGGCACGACTCTCTCCTCCCGACAGCTCGTCCCCCAGAAAAATTACATAGGGCACCTTTAATATTTGAAAATGGGAACGATCTAGAGCCAAATTATAGAAACTAGGCCACAGGGCACATGACTTTTATAATCAAGAGCACTGTCAGACTAAGACTGTGCATAAAAACAGACCCTCCAACAGAAAAGTTTCATAGTGCACCTTTAAACATATTTTGGGGGGGAGTATTTGCCCCTTTGTGGCCAACCATGGAAAATACCCCATATCCATAATGTATTTTTTTGGTCGTAGACACGCATAGAAATTAATACCCATATTTGGTACGAATCCGATAATGTTGATGTTTCATGTCTGGATAGGGGGCGCTATAGAGTTCACTTTTCATATCCTTTATAGTGTATTATATTCAGTCCATGTTCAAGCTTTAGTGATTCAAATTTCAGCACAATCAGAGAAAGTCTGTGCGTGTAGTAATTTTGGAACTATTTATTGGGGGAGTCTTTGCGCCCCTGCTGGCCAACCGTGGGAAACACCCCATATCCATAATATATTTATTTGCTTGCTTTGATACAGAGAATTGAATACCCAAATTTGGTACAAATCCGATAATGTTGATGTTTCTTGTATAGGCTAGATGGCGCTACAGAGTAACTTTTCATATGCTTTATAGTTTATTATAATCAAGCCCTAATCAGGTATTAGTGATTCAAATTTCAGCACGATCAGACAAAGCCTGTGTGTGTAGGCATTTTTAAACTATTTTTTTAGGGAGTCTTTGCGCCCCTGCTGGCGAACAATGAAAATTGCACCATGTCCATAATATAAGATTTTGCTTGAAATCATGGATAGAATATAATCCCCAAATTTGGTACAAATCCGATAATGTTGACGTTTCACGTATACACTAGGTGGCGCTACAGAGTTCACTTTTATTATATTTCATATTTCATCACATTCAGGCCGGGATCACACAATAGTGATGTGAGTTTGAGCTCTGTAGGCCAAAGCCTGTGGCCGTGAGAGGGCATCAAAGAAACAGGAAACGAAGGTGTTATTCGCCGGCGTGCTACGGACAAACCGTGAAAAAGTGCGCTGAGAAAAATGATGGCGTTTGTGGACCCACATCTGTAGATGTGACGTGTCAAATCTGAGCTCGTTTGGACCAAAACCAAGACACTTGAAGACTTTGGCGTACACGCAGTCAAAACGGCGGTGAATTTTTGATTCAATATGGCCGACTTCCTGTTGGTCACAGGGCGGTGTGACAATGACATTTTCTGCTTGTCTCCTTGTTTTCTATCACTGTCCCGAATTTTGTCGGCCTACGCCAAAATATGCTTTTCAGCTCCCCATAGACTTTCAATTTTTGACTTTTCCAGGGGGCGCTGTCGAGTGGGGGCACTGTGGGCATTGTCGCGATGCCCGTTTTATCAAATTTTTCGCCGGACCAGTCGATCTGATACCCCCATGTGAGACTTTTCGTCGATGTTCAGGCCCTCAAAATCGCGATCGTTTGCAAAGAAAAATAATAATAATTAAAGCCGCTGGCGGCAATGATGGCCCTCGCCCCGCCGCGCACGCCCCGCCCACTCGACCATCGAGGAATCGCGACCGCCCTGGCACGACTCTCTCCTCCCGACAGCTCGTCCACCAGAAAAATTACATAGGGCACCTTTAATATTTGAAAATGGGAACGATCTAGAGCCAAATTATAGAAACTAGGCCACAGGTCACATGACTTTTATAATCAAGAGCACTGTCAGACTAAGACTGTGCATAAAAACAGACCCTCCAACAGAAAAGTTACATAGTGCACCTTTAAACATATTTTGGGGGGAGTATTTGCGCCCTTTGTGGCCAACCATGGAAAATACCCCATATCCATAATGTATTTTTTTGGTCATAGACACGCATAGAATTTAATACCCATATTTGGTACAAATCCGATAATGTTGATGTTTCATGTCTGGGTAGGGGGCGCTATAGAGTTCACTTTTCATATACTTTATAGTTTATTATATTCAGTCCATGTTCAAGCTTTAGTGATTCAAATTTCAGCACAATCAGACAAAGTCTGTGCGTGCAGTAATTTTTGAACTATTTATTGGGGGAGTCTTTGTGCCCCTGCTGGCCAACCGTGGGAAACACCCCATATCCATAATATATTTTTTTGCTTGCTTTGATACAGAGAATTGAATACCCAAATTTGGTACAAATCCGATAATGTTGACGTTTCTTGTATAGGCTAGGTGGCGCTATAGAGTAACTTTTCATATGCTTTATAGTTTATTATAATCAAGCCCTAATCAGGCATTAGTGATTCAAATTTCAGCACGATCAGACAAAGCCTGTGTGTGTAGACATTTTTTAACTATTTTTTTATTGAATCTTTGCGCCCCTGGTGGCGAACAATGAAAATTGCACCATGTCCGTAATATAAGATTTTGCTTGAAATCATGCATAGAATTTAATCCCCAAATTTGGTCCAAATCCGATAATGTTGATGTTTCACGTATACACTAGGTGGCGCTACAGAGTTCACTTTTATTATATTTCATATTTCATCACATTCAGGCCGGGATCACACAATAGTGATGTGAGTTTGAGCTCTGTAGGCCAAAGCCTGTGGCCGTGAGAGGTCATCAAAGAAACAGGAAACGAAGGCG
The DNA here is from genome assembly GCA_034769755.1 of Odontamblyopus lacepedii. Taxonomy (NCBI): domain Eukaryota; kingdom Metazoa; phylum Chordata; class Actinopteri; order Gobiiformes; family Gobiidae; genus Odontamblyopus; species Odontamblyopus lacepedii. The sequence continues at coordinate 40,555,065 of CM068357.1, forward strand.
TTATTCGCCGGCGTGCTACGGACAAACCGTGAAAAAGTGCGCTTAGAAAAATAAGATTTTTGTGGAGCCACATCTGTAGATGTGACGTGTCAAATCTGAGCTCGTTTGGACCAAAACCAAGACACTTGAAGACTTTGGCGTACACGCAGTCAAAACGGCGGTGAATTTTTCATTCAATATGGCCGACTTCCTGTTGGTCATAGAGACGTGCTCCAATTCATCTTTTGGCTTGTCTCATGGTTCTCTGTCACTGTCCCGAATTTCATTTCCCTGCGACAAACTTTGCTTGTCCCCTCTCCCATAGGGGTCCAATTCTAGGGGGCGCCGTTGAGTGGGGTCACTTTGGTCATTGTTGCGATCTCCGTTTTATCGAATTTTTCGCCGGGCCGGTCGATTCTATACCCCCATGTGAGACTTTTCGTCGACGTTCAGGGGGTCAAAAATGCGATCATTTTGGCGGAAGAGGAATAATAATAATAATAATAATAATAAAGAAACCGAGCAAGAACAATACCCCTCGCCATTAACTTCGTTAACTGGCGAGGGCCAATAATAATAATAATATAGCGTAAGAAACCGATGAAGAACAATACCCCTCGCCATTAACTTCGTTACTTGGCGAGGGCCAATAATAATAATAATATTAAAGCCGCTGGCGGCAATGATGGCCCTCGCCCCGGCGCGCACGCCCATGCCAGGCAACCGCTGAGGTCTCGTGACCGCCCTGGCACGACTCTCTCCTCCCGACAGCTCGTCCCCCAGAAAAATTACATAGGGCACCTTTAATATTTGAAAATGGGAACGATCTAGAGCCAAATTATAGAAACTAGGCCACAGGTCACATGACTTTTATAATCAAGAGCACTGTCAGACTAAGACTGTGCATAAAAACAGACCCTCCAACAGAAAAGTTACATAGTGCACCTTTAAACATATTTTGGGGGGGAGTATTTGCCCCTTTGTGGCCAACCATGGAAAATACCCCATATCCATAATGTATTTTTTTGGTCGTAGACATGCATAGAATTTAATACCCATATTTGGTACAAATCCCATAATGCTGATGTTTCATGTCTGGATAGGGGGCACTATAGAGTTCACTTTTCATATACTTTATAGTGTATTATATTCAGTCCATGTTCAAGCTTTAGTGATTTAAATTTCAGCACAATCAGACAAAGTCTGTGCGTGCAGTAATTTTTGAACTATTTATTGGGGGAGTCTTTGAGCCCCTCCTGGCCAACCGTGGGAAACACCCCATATCCATAATATATTTATTTGCTTGCTTTGATACAGAGAATTTAATACCCAAATTTGGTACAAATCCGATAATGTTGACGTTTCTTGTATAGGCTAGGTGGCGCTATAGAGTAACTTTTCATATGCTTTATAGTTTATTATAATCAAGCCCTAATCAGGTATTAGTGATTCAAATTTCAGCACGATCAGACAAAGCCTGTGTGTGTAGGCATTTTTAAACAATTTTTTTAGGGAGTCTTTGCGCCCCTGGTGGCAAACAATGAAAATTGCACCATGTCCATAATATAAGATTTTGCTTGAAATCATGCATAGAATTTAATCCCCAAATTTGGTCCAAATCCGATAATGTTGACGTTTCACGTATACACTAGGTGGCGCTACAGAGTTCACTTTTATTATATTTCATATTTCATCACATTCAGGCCGGGATCACACAATAGTGATGTGAGTTTGAGCTCTGTAGGCCAAAGCCTGTGGCCGTGAGAGGGCATCAAAGAAACAGGAAACGAAGGTGTTATTCGCCGGCGTGCTACGGACAAACCGTGAAAAACTGCACTGAGAAAAATGATGCGTTTGTGGACCCACAACTGTAGATGTGACGTGTCAAATCTGAGCTCGTTTGGACCAAAACCAAGACACTTGAAGACTTTGGCGTACACGCAGTCAAAACAGCGGCGAGTTTTTGATTCAATATGGCCGACTTCCTGTTGGTCATAGGGCGGTGTGACAATGACATTTTCTGCTTGTCTCCTTGTTTTCTATCACTGTCCCGAATTTTGTCGGCCTACGCCAAAATATGCTTTTCAGCTCCCCATAGGCTTTCAATTTTTGATTTTTCCAGGGGGCGCTGTCGAGTGGGGGCACTTTGGGCATTGTCGCGATGCCCGTTTTATCAAATTTTTCGCCGGACCGGTCGATCTGATACCCCCATGTGAGACTTTTCGTCGATGTTCAGGCCCTCAAAATCGCGATCGTTTGCAAAGAAAAATAATAATAATTAAAGCCGCTTGCGGCAATGATGGCCCTCGCCCCGGCGCGCACGCCCCTCCCAGGCAACCGCTGAGGTCTTGTGACCGCCCTGGCACGACTCTCTCCTCCCGACAGCTCGTCCACCAGAAAAATTACGTAGGGCACCTTTAATATTTGAAAATGGGAATGATCTAGAGCCAAATTATAGAAACTAGGCCACAGGTCACATGACTTTTATAATCAAGAGCACTGTCAGACTAAGACTGTGCATAAAAACAGACCCTCCAACAGAAAAGTTACATAGTGCACCTTTAAACATATTTTGGGGGGAGTATTTGCCCCCATTGTGGCCAACCATGGAAAATACCCCATATCCATAATGTATTTTTTTGGTCGTAGACACGCATAGAATTTAATACCCATATTTTTTTACAAATCCGACAATGTTGATGTTTCATGTCTGGATAGGGGGCGCTATAGAGTTCACTTTTCATATACTTTATAGTGTATTATATTCAGTCCATGTTCAGGCTTTAGTGATTCAGATTTCAGCACAATCAGAGAAAGTCTGTGCGTGTAGTAATTTTTCAACTATTTATTGGGGGAGTCTTTGAGCCCCTGCTGGCCGACCGTGGGAAACACCCCATATCCATAATATATTTATTTGCTTGCTTTGATACAGAAAATCGAATACCCAAATTTGGTACAAATCTGATAATGTTGACGTTTCTTGTATAGGCTAGGTGGCGCTATAGAGTAACTTTTCATATGCTTTATAGTTTATTATAATCAAGCCCTAATCAGGTATTAGTGATTCAAATTTCAGCACGATCAGACAAAGCCTGTGTGTATAGGCATTTTTTAACTATTTTTTTATTGAGTCTTTGCGCCCCTGGTGGCGAACAATGAAAATTGCACCGTTTACATAATATAAGATTTTGCTTGAAATCATGCATAGAATTTAATCCCCAAATTTGGTCCAAATCCGATAATGTTGACGTTTCACGTATACACTAGGTGGCGCTACAGAGTTCACTTTTATTATATTTCATATTTCATCACATTCAGGCCGAGATCACACAATAGTGATGTGAGTTTGAGCTCTGTAGGCCAAAGCCTGTGGCCGTGAGAGGGCATCAAAGAAACAGGAAACGAAGGTGTTATTCGCCGGCGTGCTACAGACAAACCGTGAAAAAGTGCACTGAGAAAAATGATGCGTTTGTGGACCCACATCTGTAGATGTGACGTGTCAAATCTGAGCTCGTTTGGACCAAAACCAAGACACTTGAAGACTTTGGCGTACACGCAGTCAAAACAGCGGCGAGTTTTTGATCCAATATGGCCGACTTCCTGTTGGTCATAGGGCGGTGTGACAATGACATTTTCTGCTTGTCTCCTTGTTTTCTATCACTGTCCCGAATTTTGTCGGGCTACACCAAAATATGCTTTTCAGCTCCCCATAGGCTTTCAATTTTTGACTTTTCCAGGGGGCGCTGTCGAGTGGGGGCACTTTGGGCATTGTCGCGATGCCCGTTTTATCAAATTTTTCGCCGGACCGGTCGATCTGATACCCCCATGTGAGACTTTTCGTCGATGTTCAGGCCCTCAAAATCGCGATCGTTTGCAAAGAAAAATAATAATAATAATAATATAGCGTAAGAAACCGGTGAAGAACAATAGCCCTCGCCACTTCGTTAGGCGAGGGCCAATTAAAGCCGCTGGCGGCAATGGTGCGCACGCCCCTCCCAGGCAACCGCTGAGGTCTTGTGACCGCCCTGGCACGACTCTCTCCTCCCGACAGCTCGTCCCCCAGAAAAATTACATAGGGCACCTTTAATATTTGAAAATGGGAACGATCTAGAGCCAAATTATAGAAACTAGGACACAGGTCACATGACTTTTATAATCAAGAGCACTGTCAGACTAAGACTGTGCATAAAAACAGACCCTCCAACAGAAAAGTTACATAGTGCACCTTTAAACATATTTTGGGGGGGAGTATTTGCCCCTTTGTGGCCAACCATGGAAAATACCCCATATCCATAATGTATTTTTTTGGTCGTAGACATGCATAGAATTTAATATCCATATTTGGTACAGATCCGATAATGTTGATGTTTCATGTCTGGATAGGGGGCGCTATAGAGTTCACTTTTCATATACTTTATAGTGTATTATATTCAGTCCATGTTCAAGCTTTAGTGATTCAAATTTCAGCACAATCAGACAAAGTCTGTGCGTGTAGTAATTTTTGAACTATTTATTGGGGGAGTCTTTGAGCCCCTGCTGGCCAACCGTGGGAAACACCCCATATCCATAATATATTTATTTGCTTGCTTTGATACAGAGAATTGAATACCCAAATTTGGTACAAATCCGATAATGTTGACGTTTCTTGTATAGGCTAGGTGGCGCTATAGAGTAACTTTTCATATGCTTTATAGTTTATTATAATCAAGCCCTAATCAGGCATTAGTGATTCAAATTTCAGCACGATCAGACAAAGCCTGTGTGTGTAGGCATTTTTAAACTATTTTTTTATTGAGTCTTTGTGCCCCTGGTGGCGAACAATGAAAATTGCACCATGTCCATAATATAAGATTTTGCTTGAAATCATGCATAGAATTGAATCCCCAAATTTGGTCCAAATCCGATAATGTTGACGTTTCACGTATACACTAGGTGGCGCTACAGAGTTCACTTTTATTATATTTCATATTTCATCACATTCAGGCCGGGATCACACAATAGTGATGTGAGTTTGAGCTCTGTAGGCCAAAGCCTGTGGCCGTGAGAGGGCATCAAAGAAACAGGAAACGAAGGTGTTATTCGCCGGCGTGCTACGGACAAACCATGAAAAACTGCGCTGAGAAAAATGATGCGTTTGTGGAGCCACATCTGTAGATGTGACGTGTCTAATCTGAGCTCGTTTGGACCAAAACCAAGACACTTGAAGACTTTGGCGTACACGCAGTCAAAACGGCGGTGAATTTTTGATCCAATATGGCCGACTTCCTGTTGGTCATAGGGCGGTGTGACAATGACATTTTCTGCTTGTCTCCTTGTTTTCTATCACTGTCCCGAATTTTGTCGGGCTACGCCAAAATATGCTTTTCAGCTCCCCATAGGCTTTCAATTTTTGCCTTTTCCAGGGGGCGCTGTCGAGTGGGGGCACTTTGGGCATTGTCGCGATGCCCGTTTTATCAAATTTTTCACCGGACCGGTCGATCTGATACCCCCATGTGAGACTTTTCGTCGATGTTCAGGCCCTCAAAATCGCGATCGTTTGCAAAGAAAAATAATAATAATAATAATATAGCGTAAGAAACCGATGAAGAACAATACCCCTCGCCATTAACTTCGTTAACTGGCGAGGGCCAATAATAATATAGCGTAAGAAACCGGTGAAGAACAATAGCCCTCGCCACTTCGTTAGGCGAGGGCCAATAATAATACCCCTATGAACTAACATCAAGGACCATGTTGTCCACCCTCCTGTGGGCTCACCACCTGCAGAGGGGTTCATAGGGGGTCAGGTGGTATGAGTATTGGGCAGCAATCTGCCCCCGCGACCCAGCCGGATTAAGCGGGAGAAGATGGATGGATGGATGGATAATAATAATATAGCGTAAGAAACCGATGAAGAACAATACCCCTCGCCATTAACTTCGTTAACTGGCGAGGGCCAATGAAAAGGAGCAGAAAGAAGAGTCATCTGATGTTATCTGCCTCCTTTTCCCTTTTTCAGACACATCAACACTGATTGTTGCTTTGAAACATTTCAAATCAGTACATTTCATTTCAGTCACAATTATTAATCTATAATTTATACTTCAAATCTCATTGTAGCACAGAAAAAAAATCCTCTTGTACAAAGAAAGAAATACCCACGATAAATATTGACATGCCAAAATTGCATGATATACAAAAATTAATCCTTATGTAAAGATTATCTTCTTTTATGGTTATGACATGCCATACAAAGGAGGTTAATTGAGAAAATTAACAATTTATTATAGCAGAGGTGTCACTCTAATTGGTTCATTTAGTAATTATTACTTCTGTAATAACTGTGATGTGGGTGTTGCCTAGCTACTAAGAAATACTCCCTATAATAAAAGTCTGTTAATTACCTACCTAATTATCTACTGAGCAGGAAAAGAAGCAGCACACATGCACAGCCTAAAGAAATGTACTTTCTAGAACTCCATGCTGTGTAGCATACACTCATTGTACTGTTAATATATTTAATGTGGACTTTAAAAAATGTTTGTTTGTTTTGAAGTCGCTTACTGCCCTCTAGTGGACACCTTTGGTTTAAGTTTTGTTTTTTGCTGCACTCGGTCTTTTCGGGCATGAAACGCTCAGTGCAGTCACAGACCATATGAGTCCTTGTTTTCAGCCTTGGGGCATCTTTGTCCGTAAGTTCCACCTGTTGTAATGTTGTTTTCTTTCAAGATAATACATATGGTAAAAACTAAACAATAAGACATGTTAAAAATGTTAGCTGTTGCTAGCTTCTGTTATTAGCTCCATCCTATTTTAAGTTAGGCAATGCGTGTGGGCTTTTATTTTCTATTTACATGTTGCTTGTACAATTTGTTAATATACATTTTTGTGTGTTTTGTTTCAGTTTTACAGACAGAGGCAGAGACAAAAGACAAAATAATTTACAAAGAGACAAGTGTGGAGAAAAAACATTAGTAAAGACAAGTCTTCTCTACATGGTCGTGTGGACTCTCTTTTTGTTTGTTCGCTGTCTGTCTAGCCTTGGTAGTGACACTATAGTGAGGACAGAATACTCATATTTGTTGTGTTTTTACTCTTCCCAACAGTTACTCATAGTCGTAGTTGCTGCCCTTCTGAGTAAGTTTAAAATGTGCTGCTCTCGCTTTCATGTTGGTTAATTCAGCACTTTCAAATAAGAATGACAAAAATGTTACCACCATGTTATGTAACATTAAGTAAAATTGAAATGTGCTCAATGTATTTCTTTTCACCTTTAGAAACATACCAACAAAGTCTTCTGGAGGATGAGAATGAGGGCAACGGTGGTGATACCAGTGATAGGTGGTGGTGGCAGAATTGCAGCTTTGTTTGTGTCAGTCTACCTCAGTGGTGGTAGTGGCACACAACCATCAAGTGTTAAGTGAATAAATAATGTATGTGAAGCTGCTTGGGTCTTTAATAAATATAATGCTAGTTTTATCATTATTAAAGGCAGCAGATGCCCAGGATTAGCATTCACCCTAGAGTCAAGTAAATAATACAGTATGTACGTATTCATAAAGTGCCTCAGAGTATTACAGACCCAATATGTGGCTGGACTGTACTCCAAACAGACAATATACGCCTCTAGTTGGACGCCTTTGCATGTGAATGACGAGCGTGTGAGCTGCTAAAATGAATGGAAATCAATGGGGGTCAATGAGGGACTCTGACGAGATGGCCCCAATGACCCCACGGTGACGTGGGGAATCTCGAAAGCTTTCAAAAAATGTATAATATGCATTTCCTATGTTAAAGGATATTTTGTTTTTGCTAAAAATATTATTATTATTTTTAGGGCCTATTGCTTTCCCAACGATGATGCCTGGGCTTTTGTCAACTGTCTTACAAAGTTCAGCGTGAAGCACTTTCACTCACGTCGCATTTGAACGAACTCCTCTGAAGGCGCTTCACCCACAGGGGTCAAAATTGGCGTACATCAACTAGAGAAGTGCGGCATCAAACGATAGCTGAATTTTTTTTGATAACTGTCACGGTTTACGTGCGGCGAAGCCGCAAAATTTGTTCAGATTTTTTGAAATTTTCCAATGACTAAATTTGTTCCCGTTCGGCCATACGAAGTCCGATTCGGCTCAAATTTGAATCACTTGTAAAACTTTCGTGCCAAAGCCGACTAATTGTGACACGAGCAAAAATGGTGTGATAGCGCCCCCTGCAGGATACAATAAAATTTTGCATGGAGGGCCAAATTTTAGTTTTTCTAAAATGTACCAAATTTGGCCCAAAATTACTTTGGGCCATCTCAATCAAAAAAGCCAATGTAAACCATATGGTATTTTTAACTGTGTTGCCATGGTGATGCACAAAAGCTCCAATGTTATCCTAAAGGGAAAAATCAGATAAATTCCCATTCATGACAAATATTTTACTTTCACAGAATATTCTCATATTTGCCTCAATGACTCTTCATGTCATCCCGATCAAAAAAGTCAATGACAACCATATGGTATATTTCACTGGGTTGCCATGGCGATGTGCCAAAGCCTCCATGTTATCCTAATGGGAAAATTTCTTCAATTTCTTACATTTCAAAGTGATATAACGGCTTAATAGTTTTATTGAAGAATGTCAAATTTGGCACAGTGATTTTTCAAGTCAGCCCGAACAAAAAAGTCCGGGGGGCCAAAGTTGTGTTTTGCACGGTGTTGCCATGGCGATGTCCCAAATTGTCCATGTTTGTCTATGTTAACACATCAGTATCTCCAGTGTGTGTGGACTTTATGTGTTTAGTGACACGTTCAGCCCAAAGTCACAAACACACAGAGACAAGAGGCTCATCAGCGCCACCCGGGGGAGCACCGGGTCGGCCGAGTGCGAAGCGCCGCCCGCGTTCGATGCCGCTTGCGGCTTTAATTTTTATTTTTTTCTATTATTTTTAGAATAGTTAAGTCGGCAGTTAAAATACCATTTTGCATCCTGTCCAGTTCCTATCACAATAAAACGCCTCCAGTTTACCAAATTAAAACATTTCGGCCACACTCACAATACATTTCAGTGTTATAGGTGTTACCTGTTATAGGTTCTTTCAATTCATATTCAGACTAAATAAGAACAATGCATGTTTTTCAATAACAATAACATAAAAAAATACAACATCCTCCTGTCCCATTAAAAACAGTTCATCACCACTAGACTATGTTACATTAACATATTGCAAGAGGCTATAACAACTGCACAGGTCTTCTTCACAAACTGCCTGTTGGGATGTAAACAGCACATGAGCGTATTAGACCACCCCTGCCTGGAAAAACCTCCGTTATTATACCCATCATCCAGGTCTGTCTGGGAGCATTGTCCTCTCCTATCAGGACATCTCCTACTCTGTGTGTGGCAGGGGTTGGAGTCTCACATTTAGTCTCTGCACCTGCTCTTTCAAAAGCTGGTCAAAAGTCCCCCTGTATTTCCACCTTCTGCCCAGCTCTAGAATACATAAATAAAGCCAGTGTTTAGAGCAATGATGCAAGCAATGCCAGCAATGGGAACAGTGGTAGTGAGCTGTGTAATGCTAGTAATGACAGTAAAGGAAACAGTTCTGAAGAAAGCCTTGAGCACCAGTCATGTGTGGACTGATGTCAGAGCTTCTTTTGGTCAGAATTGCTCCATACACAAATACATAAATAAATCAATTTGGAAAAAGATAATTTCTTCTCCCAAATTCAATTGCTATTAAGCATAATCCAAAATCTGGCTCCTCCTCTCAGTTTCTTCACCAAAGTGCCAATGTAGTTCAACCACCAGAGGGCAGTGTAGTTCTGCCAGACTCAAAAGAACATTTGCACTTTATCAATGGACAAAACAATGGAGTAAGCTTCAAGCAGAGCTGATAAGTTAAAGCAACTTCCCCAGAGGAGCAAACCTTAAAACTTAAGATCGAGGAAACCATAATAATAATAATAATAATAATCATCATCATCATCATCATCATAACTAAAACCATGCCACCTAATCTTGGGGGGTAATGGTCGTAGGGACAGATGAAAGATTTGTTTATGTCAGTCTATCCCAGGGCAGCTGTGACTTCAGTAGTGGCTAAATAATTCAATGTGAAGCTCTTTGGGTGTCACGAAGGAGCAAAAACAAAAACAATCCAATTTTCTATTGCATTTATATTATACTTCAATATAATGAATTTATTAAAGGCAATGGACGCCCAGGAGAGTGACAGAAATAATTGGATTGGATTGCACTGGAGACTGGGAAAATGTGTTTCCATTTGTGATATAGATATTGCAGATATAATTATTTTTTAACATTTACAATTGTATGATGTTTCATGTCTATAATTGGGAAAGAATCACTTTCTTTATTTCAATATTTCAGGCTGTGGATGTACAGAATGATGTGTAATATAGACTAATCCCACGAAACATAGAAGTAGAGCAGAAGTAAAGCAGCACCACCATTACTGTGATGTTTTGCTGCTAAGGAAGTAGCAGAAGTAGTAGCGTGTTGGTCATGGATCTGGTGTTGGTCCTGTAGCTGTAGGTTCTCAGACATTAGTCCTTCTCATGGTTCTTCTAGCTGGAACCTGACAACACCCTTCAACATGATGACCTCCTCTGCGATGGTGTGCACAGTCTGACCCAGGGGTCGGCAAACTTAAATACTCAAGAGTTGTTTGGAGAAAACACCCGGAACCACAAAACCCTTTGAGTCTAAAATGAGGAGAACTGCACTATTTTACTTGTCTGCTCTGCGTAAAAGACTATAGTGTGTTGTATTTATGAAATCAATGAAACGCTACAGAGAACATATGTCCATTCATAGATACGGCCTATGCTACTCTGCTGTAGCATTAGTAGCAGTATAATGCTTCTGTGTTCAGTCATCTCCTGATCTGACCAATCCACCCTGCCCATAGATAGTTCTGCTTCTTTCAGGCTCTGGAGTTTAGGTTTGGACTCTGGGACCACAGATAGTTCTGCTACTATCAGGGCCTGGAGTTTAGGTTTGGACTCTCATCACATGCCAGCTGATTAATAAAATAATGCTAAATACACGTAAGAACTTTTATTTTACTGCTACAACTGGTCATGTTTTTTTTCCCAACTTGTGGCGTGTGTGAACAACTATGACAGCGTTCAGTTTCCATGGGATCCATGGACAGCTCACAGTCCGTAGCCATGCAGTAATGGCGGAAGACAACATTTTTCATGGGATTAGTCTATAATCACCAGTAATTGGTAATAAGTGATTGTTAGTTGTTGTCAAACACTTAGTGCAGATTAGTTTAATTATTATAGCCTTAACACTAAGATCTTTAATCCATGTAGTAAAACAAACTTGCGACACATGTTTGTGGATTCCAATCAGTTTAAATGGTTAGTGTTAAACATAGGCCTCAGTGGCCTAAACACATAAGTTAACTCTGTAGCTCATAAACTCATAATTTTGTAAAGTTAGGGGCACAAACTAAAAATTAGGAGAGTGCTAGTCTGCACATTTGACATAAGACATGGACTGGTCTGAGAATACAGACCTGGGGCCTCATTTATAAAGGACTGCGTAGGAATTTCACTGTAGGAATTTCACTAAGCTAGTGAATACTCCTAGTGGCCACTAGAGGCGTTCGCCAAATTTAGAAAACCCTCTGTGTACGTTCCACCTCGCAGTGTGTGCTACAATCTGCACATGTGAAGCCACGTCACGTCACACCCTCTCCACACCTCCACCTCACCATAAAAGGAGCAAAGTGACTCATGAATGAGATCTACGTAAACATGAGCCCATAATTAATGGTTTTAACTGAGACACGCAGGGCAGAGGGAGGAGGAGATGCCCCACACAGCACCTCACAGTCCCGTCAAGGGCTTAAAATAAACACACAAAATATAAAAGTAATTGCAACAACACGACTGATTTATTTAAATGAAGAAAATAACTAAATCATGTTATAACATTTAGGCAGTGCATCTTTGCAGATTTGGTTAATTGTTTTCTTGCTGTTTCAGTTTTATATTTTTAAGTAGGTCTATGATATGTGCGTGTGGACTGGACTTATTTACGCACATAGATGCCCTGCTAAAAGGAAAGGGCTGTGAGTGCATGCAAGAGATTCAGATGCCCTCCCCTAGATAGTGAAAGGAGCAACAGAGAGATTTGTGGATCAGCAGCCAGGGCACAAGCTCTTCAGCTGTTAGAACAAAAATGTGAGTAAAATATCAATTTAGGATTAGCTGGTTTCCCTGATAATAACATATCCCCCTTTAAGCACATAAATCAATACATGACTTCTCAGACAGCGAAATAAGATACAAGGAATGCTCACAGGAACAATTTCAATTAATACTTAGGGACTCTAGGATTCTACAATTTAGCACTTCACATACATCAAAAAGTATGTTGCAAGTTTGTCCTTCATAGCAATATTTTACAATCTTTGGGGTTTCCCTAGTGTCCCTGGTGTCCCTTTTCAGCATTCCCTGTCTCTTACCTGCATTATTTGTCAAGCCGGTTGTATCGTAGGTTGTTGTTTTGATTGTCGGCTGCTGTCCGAGGCCAGTCTGAATACTCCTATGGGGATGTGGGGTGTACACTAGAACAATTGTCAACTTTTATCTTCTATTAAAGCCGCTCGTGGCGATGATGGTCCTCGCCCCGGCGCGCACTTCCCTCCCAGGCGACCGCCCCGGCACGCCACTCGCTCTTCCCGACAGCTCGTCTACCAGAAAAATTACATAGTGCACCTTTAATATTTGAAAATGCGAATGATCTAGAGCCAAATCATAAAAACTAGGCCACATTTCACATGACTGTTATAATCAAGAGCACTGTCAGACTAAGACTGCATGATAACAAACCCTCCACCAGAAAAGTTACATCGTGCACCTTTAAACATATTTTTAGGGGGCATCTTTGCGCCCCTGCTGGCCAACCATGTAAAATACCCCATATCCATTTTTTTTTTTTTTGGTCGTATACACGCATTGAATTTAATTCCCAAATCTGGTACAGATCCAATCATGTTGACTTTTCATGTCTTTGGTAGGGGGCGCCATAGAGTTCACTTTTCATATACTTTATAATTTATTATATTCAGGCCATGGTCAGGCTTTAGTGATTCAGATTTCAGCACCATCAGACAAATGCGTGTAGTAATTTTTGAACTACACTCAACAAAAATATAAACGCAACACTTTTGTTTTTGCTCCCATTTGTCATGAGATGGACTCAAAGATCTAAAATTCATTCCAGATACACAATATTACCATTTCTCTCAAACATTGTTCACAAATCTGTCTAAATGTGTGATAGTGAGCACTTTTGCTTTGCTGAGATAATCCATCCCACCTCACAGGTGCCACATCAAGATGCTCATCAGACACCATGATTAGTGCACAGGTGTACCTTAGACTGTCCACAATAAAAGGCCACTCTGAAATGTGCAGTTGTTGCTTTATTGGGGGTCTGGGGACTCAGAACCAGTCAGTATCTGGTGTGACCACCATTTGCCTCATGCAGTGCAACACATCTTCTTCGCATAGAGTTTATCAGATTGTCAATTGTGGCCTGTGGAATGTTGGTCCACTCCTCTTCAATGGCTGTGCGAAGTTGCTGGATATTAGTGGGAACTGGTACGCGCTGTCGTATGTATGTCGATGTATGGCACAACAATGGGCCTCAGGATCTCATCACGGTATCTCTGTGCATTCAAAATGCCATCAATAAAATGCACCTGTGTTCTTCGTCCATAACAGATGCCTGCCCATACCATAACCCCACCACCACCATGGGCCACTCGATCCACAACATTGACATCAGCAAAGCGCTCACCCACACGACGCCACACACGCTGTCTGCCATCTTCCCTGAACAATGTAAACCGAGATTCATCTGTGAAGAGAACACCTCTCCAACGTGCCAGACGCCATCGAATGTGGGCATTTGCCCACTCAAGTCTGTTACGGCGACGATCTGGAGTCAGGTTAAGACCCCGATGAGGACGACGAGCATGCGGTTGAGCTTCCCTGAGACGGTTTCTGACAGTTTGTGCAGAAATTCTTTGGTTATGCAAACCAATTGTTTCAGCAGCTGTCTGAGTAGCTGGTCTCAGACGATCTTGGAGGTGAACCTGCTGGATGTGGAGGTCCTGGGCTGGTGTGGTTACACGTGGTCTGCGGTTGTGAGGCCGGTTGGATGTACTGCCATATTCTCTGAAACGCCTTTGGAGACGGCTTATGGTGGAGAAATGAACATTCAATGCCCGAGCAACAGATCTGGTTGACATTCCTGCTGTCAGCATGCCAATTGCACGCTCCCTCAATGCTTGTACCATCTGTGGCATTTTGCTGTGAGACAAAACTGCACATTTCAGGGTGGCCTTTTATTGTGGACAGTCTAAGGTACACCTGTGCACTAATCATGGTGTCTGATGAGCATCTTGATGTGGCACACCTGTGAGGTGGGATGGATTATCTCAGCAAAGCAAAAGTGCTCACTATCACACATTTAGACAGATTTGTGAACAATGTTTGAGAGAAATGGTAATATTGTGTATCTGGAATGAATTTTAGATCTTTGAGTCCATCTCATGACAAATGGGAGCAAAAACAAAAGTGTTGCGTTTATATTTTTGTTGAGTGTATTTATTGGGGGAGTCTTTGCGCCCCTGCTGGCCAACGGTAAAAAGTGCACCATGTCCATAATATTTTTTTTTGCTTGTATTCATGCATTGAATTTAATCCCCAAATTTGGTACAAATCGGATAATGTTGACGTTTAACATATACAGTAGGTGGCGCTATAGAGTTCAGTTTTATCAGATTTCATATTTCATCACATTCAGGCCGGGATCACACAATAGTGATGTGAGTTTGAGCTCTGTAGGCCAAAGCCTGTGGCCGTGAGAGGGCATCAAAGAAACAGGAAATGAAGGTGTTATTCGCCGGCGTGCTACGGACAAACCGTGAAAAAGTGCGCTGAGAAAAATAATGCGTTTGTGGACCCACAACTGTAGATGTGACGTGTCAAATCTGAGCTCGTTTGGACCAAAAAACAGAGACTTGAAGACTTTGGCGTACACGCAGTCAAAACGGCGGCGAATTTTTGATCCAAAATGGCCGACTTCCTCCAATTCATCTTTTGGCTTGTCTCATGGTTCTCGGTCACTGTCCCGAATTTCGTTTCCCTGCGACAAACTTTGCTTGTCCCCTCTCCCATAGGGGTCCAATTCTAGGGGGCGCCGTTGAGTGGGGTCACTTTGGTCATTGTTGCGATCTCCGTTTTATCGAATTTTTCACCGGGCCGGTCGATTCTATTCCCCCATGTGAGACTTTTCGTTGACGTTCAGGGGGTCAAAAATGCGATCATTTTGGCAGAAGAGGAATAATAAGATAAGATAAGATATCCTTTATTTGTCCCACAATGGGGAAATTTTAGTGTTGCAACGCACAGTAAAGAGAACAGCAAGAAACAGTAGCAGCAATAGAAGTACAGTTAAGTTAAAAATAAACAAACACTATAAAGATAAGGATTATAAAACTATGTATCATATAAATTGCTATCTTAAAACTATATATACAATAAATTTCTATCTTACATTATTGCACAGGGTCCCAGTATTGCACAGGCAGCAGAGTTAGCAGTGTTCATTGTAAAGTCTGACAGCAGCAGGAAGGAAAGACCTGCGGAACCTTCACACAGCGAAGGTGGATCAGTCTGTCACTGAAGACAGGCCCTGAAGAGGGTGAGACTCCAGGTCCAGAGCACAGGGCCCTGAAGAGGGTGAGACTCCAGGTCCAGAGCACAGGGCCCTGAAGAGGGTGAGACTCCAGGTCCAGAGCACAGGGCCCTGAAGAGGGTGAGACTCCAGGTCCAGAGCACAGGGCCCTGAAGAGGGTGAGACTCCAGGTCCAGAGCAGACAGGCCCTGAAGAGGGTGAGACTCCAGGTCCAGAGCACAGGGCCCTGAAGAGGGTGAGACTCCAGGACCAGAGCACAGGGCCCTGAAGAGGGGGAGACTCCAGGTCCAGAGCAGACAGGCCCTGAAGAGGGTGAGACTCCAGGTCCAGAGCAGACAGGCCCTGAAGAGGGTGAGACTCCAGGTCCAGAGCAGACAGGGCCCTGAAGAGGGTGAGACTCCAGGTCCAGAGCAGGCAGGGCCCTGAAGAGGGTGAGACTCCAGGTTCAGAGCACAGGGCCCTGAAGAGGGGGAGACTCCAAGTCCAGAGCAGACAGGCCCTGAAGAGGGTGAGACTCCAGGTCCAGAGCAGACAGGGCCCTGAAGAGGGTGAGACTCCAGGTCCAGAGCAGACAGGCCCTGAAGAGGGTGAGACTCCAGGTCCAGAGCAGACAGGCCCTGAAGAGGGTGAGACTCCAGGACCAGAGCAGACAGGGCCCTGAAGAGGGTGAGACTCCAGGTCCAGAGCAGACAGGGCCCTGAAGAGTGTGAGACTCCAGGTCCAGAGCAGACAGGCCCTGAAGAGGGTGAGACTCCAGGTCCAGAGCAGACAGGGCCCTGAAGAGGGTGAGACTCCAGGACCAGAGCAGACAGGGCCCTGAAGAGGGTGAGACTCCAGGTCCAGAGCAGACAGGCCCTGAAGAGGGGGAGACTCCAGGTCCAGAGCAGACAGGGCCCTGAAGAGGGTGAGACTCCAGGTCCAGAGCACAGGGCCCTGAAGAGGGTGAGACTCCAGGTCCAGAGCAGACAGGCCCTGAAGAGGGTGAAACTCCAGGTCCAGAGCAGACAGGCCCTGAAGAGGGGGAGACTCCAGGTCCAGAGCAGACAGGGCCCTGAAGAGGGTGAGACTCCAAGTCCAGCATAGAAGTTAATCTGGCCAGGACCCTTCTGTCCCCCACCTCCTGCACCGAATCCAAGGCACAGCCCAGGACAGAGCTGGACTTCCTGATGACTTTGTCCAGTCTCCTCTTGTCCCGCTCTGTGATGCTGCTGCTCCAGCAGACCACACCGTACAGGATGGCTGATGTCACCACAGAGTCGTAGAAGGTCGTCAGGAGGGGCCCCTTCACTCCAAAGGACCTGAGTCTCCTCAGGAGGTAGAGCCTGCTCTGGCCCTTCCTGTACAGTGCATCTGTGTTGTGAGTCCAGTCCAGTTTGTTGTTCAGATGAACACCCAGGTACTTGTATGAGTCACTCTCTCAATGTCCCTTCCCTGGATGTTCACTGGTGGGGAGGCAGTGGAGCGGCGTCTGCGGAAGTCCACCACCATCTCCTTGGTCTTCCCGGCGTTGATGAGGAGGTGGTTCTGCTGACACCAGTCCACAAAGTCCTGCGTTAGTCCCCTGTACTCTGCGTCATCGTCGTCCGTGATGAGTCCGATAATGGCAGAGTCATCAGAGAACTTCTGCAGGACGCAGCTGTCCGTGTTGTGCCTGAAATCTGCAGTGTAGAGGGTGAAGAGGAAGGGCGCCAGGACAGTGCCCTGGGGCGCCCCTACACTGCAGGTCCGAACATCAGACACACAGTCCCGGGTCCTCACAAACTGGGGCCGGTTTGTGAGGTAGTCCAGGATCCAGTCTGCCAGGTCGCAGTCCACCCCGGCTGCCTCCAGTTTGTCCCTCAGAAGCAGCGGCTGGATGGTGGTGAAGGCACTGGAGAAGTCAAAGAACAGAATCCTCACAGTGCTGCCGGGCTTCTCCAAGTGAGAGAGGAAGCGGTGTAACAGGAAGATGACGGTGTCCTCCACTCCGATGCCAGGCCGGTACGCAAACTGCAGCGGGTCCATTGCTGAGCTCACGGTGGAGCGAAGGTGGCCCAGGACCAGTCTCTCCAGTGTCTTCATCAGATGTGATGTGAGAGCCACTGGCCTGAAGCTGCTGAGGTCCTTGGCGTGCGGTGTCTTTGGCACCGGTACCACACAGGAGGTCTTCCACAGCTGTGGTAGAAGACGTGCCCCATGACTCCACACAGCTCATCTGCGCAGGATCTCAGGAGCCTGGAGCTAATGTTGTCTGGTCCCGCTGCCTTCCTCGCCTTGATCTTCTTCTGCTCTCCCCTCACCTGGGCTGTAGTGAAGGACAGAGTTGGGCAGGGGGGTGACGTGCTGGGGGGAGGGGTGCCTCCCTCTGCAGTAGTGGAGAGTCTCAGAGTTGGAGCAGAGGTGTGAAGAGGTACAGAGGTGTGAACAGTAGCAGCTGTCTGTCCATTCATGGAGGAGGTGGTGTGCAACTGTGCGGGGGGAGGGGTGGGTGCTTGATCAAACCTCAGGAAGTGTTGGTTCAGATCATTAGCCCACTGCAGGTCACGCTCCGCCCGGACAGGGGGCGTTTTGAAGCCTGAGATGGTTTTCAGGCTTCTCCACACCCCCTGGATGTTCTGATTCTGGAGCTGCAGCTCCATCTTCCTCTGATACTGGGCCTTGACTTTCCTGATCTTCCTCCTCAGCCTCCTCTGTGCAGACCTCAGCTCCTCTTTGTTCCCTGACTTAAAAGCCCTCTTCTTGTCCTTTAGCAGGGCTTTTATGTCAGCGTTAATCCATGGCTTGTTGTTAGGAAAACACCGCACCGTGCGAGATGGTCCAGTGTTCTCGTAGCAGAAGTTGATGTAGTCCGTGATGCACTCTGTCATTGCATTAATGTCCTCCCCATGCGGGTCACAGAGCTCTGCCCACACAGTGGTGTCAAAGCAGTCTCTCAGAGCCTCCTCGCTCTCAGGAGTCCACCTTTTCACCACACGTGGCACAACAGGCTGCCTGTGTACAATGGGAATGTACACAGGTCACAGATGGACAATGCTGTGGTCCGCTCTTCCCGGGGGGGCAGTGCAGATGCAGAGTAAGCCTCCTTGGCATTTGCAAAAAACAGGTCCAAAGTTTTATTGTCCCTTGTGTGGCATTTAATGTACTGGGTGAACGTGGGCAGCACTGTCTTGGGGGAGCTGTGGTTGAAGTCTCCTGACACTAGGAAGAGAGCCTGGGGATGCTGGGTCTGTAGTCGACTGGTGCAGGAGAGCAGCGCTTCACAAGCATTATCAGCGTTAGCAGAGGGGGGCACATACACAGCTATCACAATAACATGTGAAAACTCCCTCGGCAGGTAGTAGGGCCTCATGCTAACCGCCAGCAGTTCAATGTCCTTGTTACACATCTGCTCCTTCACTGTACAGTGTCCAGGTTTGCACCACGCTCCATTCACAAACACAGCCAGGCCCCCTCCTCTCCTCTTACCGCACTCAGCCGTCTGATCCGCGCGGATCAGGTGAAAGTTCTCCATAGCGATGGCTGAGTCAGTGATGTTCGGGGTTAGCCATGTCTCCGTGAACAGCATGATGCAGCTGTCCCTGTACTCCCGCTGGAACCGCGTGAGCGCGGTCAATTCATCCGCCTTGTTCTGAATTGACCGCACGTTCCCCGTGATGACAGAGGGGAGGACGGGCCGGGCGCGTCGCTTCTTTTCCTGGTGTTTTCGTCCCGCGCGGCATCCTCGGGGCGTCTTCCTGAGAATCTCCGCAGGGATCTCGTGTCGGTCTCTGGGGAGCACCGACGCGCTGCAGAGGGCGATCAGCTGATCCTTAGTGTAGACCAGGGGTGTCAAACTCATTTTGGTCCGGGGGCCGTATGCAACCTACTTTGATCCCAAAAGGGCCGGATCAGAAAACTCAGTTCTCTCTTCAAGTTATTGTATTTTTCTCCGTGTCTCGTAGTGGTGTTTAAGATTATATTCCTCGAGCAACGCCACTTGTTCCAAACACACTGAGCACAGATTTCCCATTCACCTCTGTCAACAAATAAGAATTAGACTATTTTTCTTGGGAAATCCTGAACTCAGCATCTGCTTTTCTCATTTTTTGACATTTTGCTGATGAGGGTCACGGTCGACAGTCAAAACGATCATCCTTTAAGAGCGTTTGGAAAGAGGAAAGTCTTCATTTGTGCTGCTCTGGTGGGAGTTGCAATGTACAGAAAGCCCGGAGACGCTGCTATGCTAAACGGTGCAGAAAATTAACAGAAAAATCAGAAAATTTTAAGTATTTTAATAGAAAAATCAGCCGAGGGCCAGATTAAAGGTCTTGGAGGGCCGGATCTGGCCCCCGGGCCGCATGTTTGACACATGTGGTGTAGACAATGGGCGCTCTCGGACCCACGCACATTGTCACAAAAATGTCCCGTAAAGTCCACAAAGGTGTCCAATGAAAGTACAAACTGCTGCATTCGTGCGCCCTATTTTTTACACACCTATATTTACAAAAGTGTTCACAAAACTAACAGTATAGACAGCAAAAAGTAAAGAAAAGTACGAAAAGAGTGGAGCATTGCAAACCAGCTGCTGACTTGCGCCTGCGCCGGAAGGATGATTAATAATAAAGAAACCGACGAAGATCAATACCGGGCCAATAATTAGCATGGTCAAGAATGCACATTTAGAATTTTTTTAAACAACATGGCCTATACTCTCCCCTTTTTCTCCTCTCCTCCTGGAGCCCCAGTGGCAGAGGGTGGTCGGGGTTGCTCCTCTGGTACACTGATGTCAGTGATGTCCGGATTTGGTTGTTTTTTTCATCCTGGATGGTAGATGTGACAGCCATGTCAGTTCGGATTTCAGTTAGTCCTCGTTCACTTGGGTCTACTGGTGACTTGAAGCAGTGGGATAGGTGATACCACACTTTGGATGTTTCTTTTTGGACTTGTACTGATCTTCCAGCAGACTGTAAAATTTGATATGATCCAGTTTGATATGGTTGAGTCCAATTGCTTCGTTTGTGCACTTTTACATACACCCAAGATCCCGGGGAGATGTTTGCATCTGGATCAACTCCATCTTCTTGATCACATGTTCTTTGTCTGCATTTATGCAACTGCATCACTATTTCTTGAAGTTCTTGAACATATGTGTGATGCTGTTTGTCCCATTTTATAAATGGCGCATCATTCGTGAAGAAACCTCTTGGTCTATGCATTTCTCTGCCTGTTACTAGTAGATGGGGAGAATATGACGTAGTTTTGTTCACACTGTTTCTGATATCCATCAAAACAAAAGGCAAGGCGGAGACCCAATCAAGTTTAGTGGTTTGGTGGTGTGGTTAGTTTTCTCTTGACAGTAGCATTCATTCATTCACAGACTCCTTGACTGGTGGAATGGTAGACAGTTCCAAAGCGCTGGGTAATATTTAGAGCTTTTAGCACATCTCGGACTATTTTGGCAGTGAAGTGTGTCCCGTTATCAGATCTTATGATGTGTGGAGTGCCAAAACGTGGAAAAACTTCTGTAGTTAAGTGTTTGACTACTTCTTTAGCCGCTTTGCTTTGACTCCACCTTGTATATTCACAGACTATCACCAATAGATAGCGATATCCTCAAACTCTCATCTCTGGACCCATGTCTGTGAAGTCCATGACGATTCTTTCAAAAGGCTTATTGGGAAGAGTATAAGTTCCTGGAGGTGGTTTGTGAGCCTTTTTCGGGTTCATTGTTTGACAGATATGCCAATCATCAATCCAATATTGTATTATAGACTTCATGTGTGGATGCCACCACAAATCGATGTGTTTTGAGATGGCTTTGTAACTTTGATGAGTAGGAGTGTGGTATTCGTCATATAACATTTGAAGCAATGCAACTGGAGCCACGATTTTTCCTTCATGATTTCTCCAAATTCCTGTAGCATCTTTTGTAGCACCACATTGTTTCCAGGCACTATGTTCATATGCTCCAGCTGCTTCTTGAATCTCCTTTACATATGGTGTGGATAAGTATATTTCTGCTGCATGATTTCCCTGGGATATAGAGTTGGTTCCCTTGGTGTGAGCTTTGCATTTCATGATAGCAAGTCTTGAGGGAAGTTGGACAGCGTCTATTAGTTGTTTGATTAATTGTTCATGTTTTATTGGAAGGCCGGTCAAAAGTTTGAAACCATTTCTGATCCAACCGGCTAACGACATTGTGACAGTTTTGTAGGCGTAGAGTGAGTCAGTATAGATGTTTACTGCTTTGTCTTCCGAGAGTTGTAGTGCTCGTAACATTGCCGTTATTTCGGCTACTTGTTGAGTGTGAATCACCAGTGGATGATTTTGCACAATATGCGAACTCTTCTCAACTGTCCTTGTCAAAGCGGCCAGGTAACGTGCACAACCAGGTTGAGTTTGCTCATGTGGATTCATCTTACAAGAGTAGTGTTTCAGCACTTTTCTGCTCTGATCATGTTTCTGATAAAGAACAGCTTGAACAAATGCTTGCTTTTCTGTCACCTCCAGATGGAATGGAATGTCATAATTTGGGGCACACAGGCTACATGCTGTACAAATAGCTGTACATTCATCTTGATGAATGCCTCTTCTGTTTCTGATGTCCAGACTAGTTTGGCTGAGAGGTTATGCATGCCATGAGTTCAGTATAGCCAGGAATGTACTCTCAAGAGTAGTTACAGAGTCCCAAGAAACTGGGCATTTGACATACCGTGATTGGTTTTGGAGTATTCAGGATGGCGTCTTTGTTACTGAGCAAAACTCCTTTGGTACCGTTTGATACTTCTCGTCCGAGGAAATGCACAGTTTGTCTTGCAACTTGTATCTTTTGTTTCTTGACCTTGTATCCCTTCTTTGACAGATGTGTGAGCAATTGTACTGAGGCTTCTAAGACGTATTTTGCCATTCTTCCTGGTGTCTGGGGTCTGGTACTGGATATGATTCTCCTGCTGTGACTTCACTGATTGGGCGAAAGTCTTGGACCATCCTCCAGTTTTGTAGATCTGATTTCTTCACTGGAAAAAGTGGTGTGTTATATTCTGATTCTGTTTCATATATCTCTCCAGAATCCAGTAATCCATTAATAGTTTCTTGTATCCTCATTTCTTGGTCTTCTTTGAGTGGATATTGGGGATGTACATTGGTTTGCTTGTGGCGAGTTGCACTTCAACAGTATGCTTTGTTTGGCCCACATCATTAGGGTGCATCATCCATATATTTGATGGTACTTGAGCCAAAAGGCTCACTGAGTGGATATAGCGATCTTGCCCATGTCTTGTAGTTTTGCCACAATGCTGATGCAGTATTTCCTTTTTCTGAATCTGTGAGTTTTTGTGTCCAGTAGATCATGACTTGCATTTTAAAATCTTTTGCAGTGTCTGGAGAGAGTACAGAATTTCAGTGATTCTGTATGTAGTCGCATTTCTCAGCAACTTGAGAGTTTCACATCTGTCGAGTATTTTGTGACCTTCTGGGCAGAACACCACTGATAATGATAGTTTGCACATAAAGTCTCTTCCACGCATTGTTGGTTGCATGTATTGTCGTTGGTTGTAGCCCCGTGTTGGTTGCATGTATTGTTGAAAATTGTTTGGTCCTTGTCTTTGTCTTTGAAGTGCCATGGGACAATCTTTTTTCCAGTGTCCAGTTTCTTTACATATGTGGCATTGATCGTTTGGTGTTGGGTTGTTTGTATAGCGTGCCCCTCTGTTTTTTCCAGGGTATCTGAAACCTCCTTGATTTCTTGGTTGAGGGCCATTATAGATCATGATCGGTATGTTTGGTGTTGGTATAGGTTGAACTGGTTGAGCATTTGGTGCCATTGCTGTGGTTCCTTGTGGTTGTTGAGCATTCATCACCATCTTTATTGCAGTTGTCAGTTGTTTCGTGATATGTGACATGTGTTCTTCAGGAGAGTCTGGCTGTACATTTATCACTTTCACATTCTTTTCTTTCTTCTCTTTGAGTTCAGCTTGATATTTCTGCAATTGCAATTTCACGGCGGCCAGCTAAAGTTCTTTTTTGTTTTCTTCAATCTCTTTTTTATCTTTGTGCCACTTATTTATTTGATGGTTGCAATGTGCGTCGAATTCTTCCTCACTCTTGTTATACAAGCCCATGATTCCTTGGAGGGCATCTTGAACGGGGGCCGGACTGCCCTTAATTAATGCTGTCCTGAACATCACCAATAGTCCAGTCCCAGTCTCAATGAGATCACCCGTGACATCCTGGTACAGGTTCTTGGCACGTTGTTTGTAGCTGTAATAATCCTCTCCGTCTTTCATCTGCATAGTATCACACTAAGCACAAGACATCCATGGCATGGCTTCAAACAAAGTGGTTTATTTCCAAGTCACAATAAATGCTGCACAGGGACAAAGACAATCTGACAAAGACAAAGGGGGAGACTCAGACTATATATACTAAAGGGTGGGGAAACAAATGAGACACAGGTGTAACACATTAGGGGTGGAGCAAGCAATCACACACAGGAGGGGAGGAGCAGGCAGACACACACAGGAGGGGAAGTAAATCTGGAAAGAGAAACAAAGTAAGTGTCAACAAAATAAAACAGAACATAATAAAAAGAGGGAAAACTCAGACACCAGCCATGACACATAGTGAACAATTCATCAGTGACAATACATGGAAATCTTGTCCTGAGTTCTCCTTCTAGAGCAGGGGTCTCAGACTCGCGGCCCGGGGGCCAAGTGCGGCCTGCAATACAATATTTTGTGGCCCGCACCTTAATATGAAAGTATAATGTTAGTGTGGCCCGCGGGGAAAGTGGACCTCCGAAGGGCCAATCTGCCAGCTCCCGCGCGCCGTCCCTGGTCGGGGCTAAGCTACACCAGCTTCGTGCACTTTACACTTGCAACAACAACACGGCGTGTAATGAACAGTCAGACAGCAGACGCCTTTGCGCTTCCTTCTATCGCACTTTCTACCACAAATGTCATGATCGAGCGCAAAAAGAACGGTGACTGTTACCGGGCTGTTTATCGTCTACGCTGCTGTTACAGATAGAAGCGTGTGACGGAGCACCTGTAGCTGCCCTGACATTCCCCGACCGGCGCCTCTCGCTCTGGCTCCGGCAGAGCGCACGGAGCGCTCTCCTGGTTAAGGCACGCTCCGTCACAAAGCGTTAAGATGTTCTCTGTGCGCAATTAGCTAGCGAAACACTTGTTTGAAACGTGAAACAAGAGCGCCACTAAGCGGAATCAATTAGATTTTGTCATACCCCAGTCATGTCTTCATCAAAGCCTGCAGGGAAGAGAAAGGTTGGTGACGAGCATAGACAATTCCAAGAAAAGTGGGAGATGCAGTATTTCTTTGTTGAGCACAGGGACATCCCCACATGTCTTATTTGCACAGAGAAAGTTGCAGTGCACAAATAATACAACGTTAAACGCCATTATTCAACTAAACATGCTGAGGAATGTGCAAAATACCAGGGGGATGTGAGAGCCAAGAGGGTCACCAGTCTTAAAGCAGGTTTACTGAGGCAACAAGATTTCTTCAAGAAAGCAACCAAAGAGAATATTGCAGCAGTCGAAGCTACAGGGTTAGTGAGTCTCTGGCAGGAGGAGTAGGCAAGAGAAGCCATGTTCAGAAGAACCGTTCATGATTTTCACTCAATGTTTCATTCATGTTTAGGACACTTCATGTTCAGAAGAAATCATTAAAACTGTTAATGACATTTGAGGACTTATTTTTTTTTTACTTTTTTTTGTGTGGAATCCCTTATGCGGCCCACCCTCACCCAGACTCTGCCTCCAGCGGCCCCCAGGTAAATTGAGTTTAGGAGGAGAGACTGAGATGGTGCAGTCATATAAATATCTCGGAGTCCATCTGGATAATAAACTGGACTGGTCTGTACATGGCAGAGAAGTGTACAAAAAAGGACAGAGCCGACTCTTCTTTCTGAGATGACTGAAATCTTTTGATGTCTGCAGTGAGATGCTGCATGTCTTTTATCAGTCAGTTGTAGCAGGTGCTCTTTTCTTTGGGGTTGTGCTGGGGCAGTGGTCTGACTGTAAGAGACAGCAGCTCGACAAGATAATCCGTAAGTGTGTTTCTGTCATGGGGGTGAGAGTGGACTCAGTGGGGGCCATTGTGGAGACGAGGATGAGGAGCATGTGTAACAGTTCACCTCCACTAAACGAAATGAAAAGCTACAACGCAAATTAAGGTCGCGGGGGGACCTATCCACATCAGCAGGAGTGAACGAACCACAAACAAACAGTACTTTTGGCTGCCAGCACCGGCTTTTATTGACAGTACCGGTGTGCGTAAAAATGTGACCAACGTAAACACCCTGTACCCCCGCGCTCGAGCGCCCCCGGTTACCCTTCGCCAACCAAGAACACACAATACAATAACCCACAGACAATGAATCCTTCCCCCAATCACCACCACAATGAGTCCCCGTAGCTCCCAGCCGCGTTCCCCAAAGTTCTGAGCACGTCGCGCTGCAACAGGTGTGCAAGAAGTGCAGTCGGTACTCACGACTCCCGCCCTCAGTGTACAGTTCAGTTTTGTAGGTTGGACGAAGCCCAGCAGCTCCCGCAGAGGGTTATAAATCCAAATGGCGCAGTCAAAACACAATAATCCCAAATGAATATAATCCACCTCGACTCCACGGACAGGTAGCACTGGCACGGCTCCACAAAACGGCGTGTGACGTCACCCTACATGCGCGCCCCCGCGCCAAATAAATACCCCGTGCCCCTGGAGAGGGCGCAACCCATAGTTCATCCCAACAGCATTTATAAATGACATTTATTTTAAAAGGACCTAATATACAATAGCAGCAAAGAAGTAATTCCCCTGCTGATGGGAACAAAAACTGTGAGGACCTAGGTGGTCTTTACACATGATCCAGTCCATCCTCAACAACAGCAGGAATCCTCTCCACCAGACTGTGGCTGCTCAGAGAAGCAGTGACAGGCTCCTCTCCCTGCGATGTAGAACTGAGAGGTTCAGGAAATCGTTTATTCCTCCCCTCCTCCCCGGCTCCTCCCCCACCTGGGTAGCTGTGGCCATACCGAACTGGCCCACGGGCCTGGACATCTATAGCCTGTCCGTCCATGGGAGTGGATCCCTCCTTCACTGTAGTTCTCCCCGAGGTTTCTTCTTTTTCCCAGGACCCTGGGTTTTTTGGAGTTTTTCCTTGCTGAGAAGGAGGGTCTAAGGACAGGGGATGACTGGACCATGTTTCATTTGCTGCTTTACATGAATGTTGTTTTTTCCTGTTTTGATATGTCTGTGTGTATGTTTTGCTCATCCATATCTTGGAACGGCCTTAGAGGCAACTGTTGTTGTGATTTTGGGCGCTACAAAAATAAATTGAATTGAATTGAATTCCTGCTGCTATAAGACTGTTTAACAGCTCTTGCTAATGTGCACCTTATTACTATCGTTAGTAGCTTTTAACTATTAACTTATTTATTTTATTGCAAATGTATTTATTTATGTAGGTTTTTTTTATTGGTTTTTAGATTTGTGTGTCTTGTTTAATGTTTATGCTACTGGACAACTTGAATTTCTCCTTATGGGGATGAATAAAGTCTATCTATCTATCTATCTATCTATCTTCTAGGAAAAAGGCTCTTGTCATACCGTTTGTATATAGAACGCGTTCGTTGCGATGCTTTTCCTGGGAAGATCTGTGGAGAGATGATCTGATAAAGTCCAGTCCTCAAGAATCACGTCAGGGTCACCAAGCTGTGGGATTCTCCGGTTTGAGGACCTTGAAACAAGAAATCAGAAGTCGTGAAGTGTTTACACACCGGACTTTATTTCAGGAGAGTCGGCCCTTACATTTGAATTCTCTTAGTCGTCTCTGAAAATAAGCACCAGAGATGCCTCTATATATTCGTACATTTCAGACAAAAATATTGACTTATGCACATTTAGGTAAAACAAAGACAAACACAAAAAGTGGATCAGCATACGTTATCTTCAGGTTAGCGAGTTTAAAGGAATCAAAGTCCACTTTCTACATATAGCTAATATGCAAAAACAAAACACAGTATTATTTCTTAATACAGATTATAATAACACAGAGAATAAATCCATAAATCCACAGGGCGCCGACCAGCTGCATGCTGTAACCTCTTCCACGATTAGGAGCAGGGCACACTATTATTATTACTCAACCCAGCAATAATCAAAAAATGTACATCCAATTTATTCAGACTGTCAACCATTCGAAAATTGTCTGGGATCCTAAAGTAAAACCCAAAGGTATTTTAGGCAGACATTTAAACATAAGGAGCATAATGTCTAAAACAGAACAAAGCCAACACCTGTTAGACAACTCAAACCTGGACCACCTCTGCTTGTCTGAAGAAAGACAGAAAAGGGGCCAAAGGTGGAGTGTTCAGAATCAGAATCATCAGAATCATTTATTAATGGCCACACAACAAGTTGGTGGAATTTGTTTCCAGTACAGCAAGAAATGCTCACATCTTCTTCTGTGTCTGTTGCAGAACAAAACAAATTTACAACACACTTGCATAATACAACACACACAACAGATAAATATCCAGTTATGAACAGGATTGGTTTAGACTCCGAATGGCAGCGGGAAAGAAACTATTCTTGAATCTGACAGATTTGGATATGATGGACCTGTAGCGCCTCCCAGAGGGCAGGAGTTTGAACAGATTATTGGCAGGATGTGTGGGGTCTGAGGTGATTCTTTTGGCTCTCTGTGTGATGCGTCTATGATAAAGTGTGTCTATGGAGGGGAGAGTGTGACCAATGATTTTAGATGATTTGTTTACAATACGCTGGAGTTTGTTTTGTGAATGTGAGTCCAAATTACCGAATCAGACTATTATTGATGAAGTGAGAACGCTTTCAATTATTGCTGTGTAAAAGTGGAGAAGGATGTTGTGTCTGATTCTGAATTTTTTCAGTTGTCTGAGGAAAAACAGTCTTTTATTGGCTTTTTTGTATGTCTCGTTTGAATGCTGTTTCCATTTTAGTGAGTAATTGATGTGGGTACCAAGGAATTTGACGGTCTCTGTAGTGGTGATCGTTTCGTTATCAATTGTGATTGGTGTTTTCTGTGAAGGGGAGCGTGCAAAATCAATTATGAGTTCCTTTGTTTTAGATGTATTGAGGAGCAAGTTGTTACTTTGACACCAGGAGGCTACATAAGAAATCTGCTTACGGTAATGACTTTCATTATTGTCAGAGATGAGTCCAATTATTGTTGTGTCATCAGCATATTTGAATAAAGATACAGAGTTGTGGGTGGATGTCAGTGAGTTGGTGTAGAGAGAGAACAGCCAGGGAGAGAGAACACACCCCTGGGGAACACCGGTGCTGAGGGTCAAAGGCTGGGATGAGAGGCCACTCATCCTGACCTGCTGCGTTCTCTCTGACAAGAAGCTCCTGATCCAGTGGCATAGGGTGAGAGGAATGTTCATGTCCAACAGTTTGTGGAAGAGTTTGATCGGGTCGATGGTGTTGAAGGCGGAGCTAAAGTCCAGAAACAGTACACGGGCATAGGTGTGAGGAGTCTCCAAGTGGTGTAGTATCCGGTGAAGAGCCAGGTTCACCGCATCCTCTACTGACCTATTAGCTCGGTAGGCAAACTGGTGACTGTCCATTTGGTGTGTGGTGAAGTCTTTGAGGTGAGAGAGTATGATGCGTTCAAATGATTTCATGACAACAGATGTGAGAGCAATTGGTCTGTAGTCATTGAGGCAAGTTACTTTATTAGTTTTCGGGGAAGGAATAATGACAGAATCCTTGAAACACTTTGGTACGAAGCACTGATAGAGAGAATAGTTGAAGATAGTGGTGTATATTGGGGCTAACTGGGATGCACAATGTTTTAGAACAGTTGGGCTTACCCCATCAGGTCCAGCTGCTTTCCCCTTTTTGTTCTTGTAAAAAGAAGCTCTCACCTCCTCCTCCTGGATGTAGAAGGGTGGTACTGGAAGGGGAAATGGAGGGGTATAGGAGGGAGTGGGCAGCTGCTCAAACCTCCCATAGAAGTTATTTAACTTATCTGGGAGGTCTTGGTCATTAACAGGTGGCGGGCCAGTGCTTTTTTTATAATCTGTCATTGTTTTCAGTTTTTTCCATATTGTCTTTGTGTCATTTGAGGCAATCTGCTTTTCTAATGTATTTCCATATTTTGATTTGGCTTTCCTGATGGCAGCTCTAAGTACGTATTTAGCCGCCTTATATTGTGCTTCGTGGCCATCAATAAAAGCCTGGTTCTTTTCCTCATGAGAATTTGTATGTCTTTTGTGAACCACGGCTTGTTGTTGCTGTACGTCTTCACAGTTTTGGTGGGGATGCAAGTTTTGACGCAAAGTTGACGTATGACGCCACCGTGTCCGCTTAACTCGTCCAGGCTGGCCGCAGCTGCACTGAATACGCCCCACTTAGTGCAT
This sequence comes from Odontamblyopus lacepedii, assembly GCA_034769755.1. NCBI lineage: Eukaryota > Metazoa > Chordata > Actinopteri > Gobiiformes > Gobiidae > Odontamblyopus > Odontamblyopus lacepedii. The sequence continues at coordinate 40,585,139 of CM068357.1, forward strand.
TCGAAGCAGCCTCTCAGCGTGTCGATACAAGCACTTGACCAGCACTGCACGACTTTGGATTTTATTCCGCTGGATTTAAGTTTTTGCCGATATTTCGACGAGCAGCAACGTGGCGTGGTCCGACCTGCCCAGCGGAGCCTCGGAAGGACCGATAAGCCTCGCTGATGGGAACGTAGCAGTGGTCGAGGATGTTGGAGCCTCTGCTAGGGCAGGTAACTTGCTGGATGTAATTTGGAAGGTCGCACGATAGATTGGCATGGTTAAAGTCCCCTAATGCAATCACAACAGCATCAGGATGAGAATTTTCCACAGAGGATATGTAATTTGCCAGTTCTGAAGTGGCTACATTAGCATTAGCCGAGGGCGGGATGTAAACACCAATTAGAACAACGGAGGCAAATTCTCTCGGGAGATAATATGGTCTGCACTTTAAACAGAGATATTCCATATGAGGGCTGCAGAATTTGTTGAGCTCTTTGACATTGTTGCACCATCGCTGGTTTATCATCAAACATATACCTTTGGTTTTCTTTGAAAGCTTCACAGACCTGTCTGCGCGGTGGAGAGAGAAGCCGGGAGGTGTGACAGCCAGGTCGGGCACAGTGTTGTCTAGCCATGTCTCAGTTAGGCATATCGCTGAACAGTCTCTCTAGTCCTTGTGAGATTGAAGGAGGAGGAAAAACTCGTCTATTTTATTCCTTATTGATCTGACATTAGTGAGGAGCAGGGCTGGTAGTGTTGGTCGGTATGGGTTCTCCCTTTGCCTGCAGAGAACACCGGCACGATGATGTTTCCTCCTGACCGTCCTGTGGTTCCAGGAGTAGTTTGCCGGTTTGGATGTCACTAGTATATCCGCAGGAAAGCTCGAAATCGGAATCGGTATCTCACCAAAATTGTTCCTGAGAGAAAGTAATTCCCTATATGTGACACATTCTGTCTTTCTGACATGCAACACGGACAACAGTAGCAGACACAGAAGCAGAGCTTGCACCGAGGCTAGCCTCGCGGCCGCCATCTTAGATCAGATTCACATAAAATACAATATTCAGTGTCATGAAATCCAGTGTCTGCGTGATCATGAATTGGAATGCCTAGGTCTAAATGTCATATTATCTCTGGAAATGGCTTTGTCTATTATTGTTATGTATCACCCCGCACACAGTAGTTTCTATGACAAGTTTGAGACATTACTTAAAGAATGTTACTTAAACAAAGAGACTGTAATTTTGGGAGATTTCAACAGAAATTGAGAGGATGCATCTTGTAAAAAACATGTTAAAAGAACAGCAGACAAATTTGATCTTACACAAATGATCAGGGGCCCCACAAAAATCACAGCATCAAGCAGTACCCAGATCGATTTAATATTTACAACCCGACTTGAGAGGATAATTAAAACCTATAACATGCTAGCTGGTCTCTCTCTGACCACAATTTGATCCTAATGGCCAGAAAGAAAAAAAAAAAAAAAAAAAAAAGTTTCCACTCTCCCATCAAAGAAAATGACTGCCTCAGAATACCTAGAAACAAACAGGAGGCGTTTAAAAATGCAGTACAACAAATCGATTGGGAACAGTTACTGATTGGGAGTTGTGAACGGGATAGTGAGACTGAGATACTTTCTCAACAACAGTTGACAAGTTAATTAAAAAATTCAGCCACAAAATCAGCAACAAACACAATAAAAATGTATTGCCATTGATGAACTCAATCTTGCACTAATGAAGGCATATTCTAATGGTAAGATCACCAAATCGCACAAACTTTGGCTGATTTACACACACACACATACTGTACATACAACCTCTTCCTCACACTCTATGGGTGTTTGCTCTCTCTCACCCTCATCAGCTCGGGTTCTACCAGAGGCCTGGGAGCTTGAGAGTTCTTCAGTATCTTTGCTGTTCCAGTACTGCACTTTTCTGTCCTTCATGTCTGTTGTCCTTCCTGGGATCTGCTGTAACCACTCATCCAGTTTGGGGGTCACGGCCCCGAGTGCTCCGATCACCACAGGCACCACCGATGCTTTCACCTTCCAGACCCTCTCCAGCTCTTCCTCAAGTCCCTGGAATTTCTCTAGTTCCTTTTTCCTGATGTGACCCTCTGCGTCTAAGTAGTTTTGTGTATGTTACTAGGCAGTGCATTACTGTTTGCCGTATACATGAGATGGGCTGTGGAATATTGGACATTAAGGATTACAAAATTACATAAATCAGATTAGCATATAAAACGAAAAGTATTATTCTTTTTATAGGGAAGCCTCAGGATAAAAAAACAGTTTAATTTAACTAAAAGTCCAGTCTCTCCTTCCCTGAATATGTGTGGTGCCACCTGCCCACGCTCCTCTTCCCTCTCTGGTAGCTTGTCTGTCTCTCCTCTTCATCTTAGTATGGTGGTGCTAAGTAAAAAATTATGTCTGTGTATGCCATATACCTGTGTTAAAAGCTCTGCTCTGATTGGTTCACTGTGCAAGTGACTCATGTGCACTCATAAGCTTTCAGAACATTCACACTTCATTGAAATGTGTAGTGTGGGTATTCGGACCGTCGCAGTCGAGAGTCCTCCGTGTAGACTGTGTCTACAGTCTCTGTCAAACATGTGATGCACAGTAAACACAAGCACACGACTGAAGCTCAGCCAGTGGGACCAGAGCTCCTCATTTCTCTTTCATTATTGCTCGGCTCAGCTAACCAGCACCACTACTATCATGTTACCACCTAAAGCCTTCACTCAGATTTGGCTCTTGGTCACAGTTGACTGTTGGAACAATTACATGGAGTTGTACATTTTTAATTTCCTCATTACGTCTTGTGTGACGTCAATCCATTTTATGAGAAAAGCATAATTGCAGTGCAGTGGACATACAGGTTTAAGCCCATGTAGCTGATGACAAAGGCATGTACAATTGTACAATGACAAAGCTATGAATGATGTTATTCAATTCAATTCAATTTATTTTGTAGCGCCCAAAATCACAACAACAGTTGCCTCTAAGGGCGTTCCAAGATATGGATGAGTAAAACATACACACAGACATATCAAAACAGGAAAAAAAACAACATTCATTATAAGGCAAGTGACCATTCAATTCAATTTTATTTATTTAGCCCAGAATCACAACAAGAGTTTCCCCAATGGGCTTCACAGTGAAAAACATGGAAACATAATCTGACATAGACATCAGCAAACACATTGTCCCATCCTCAGTCTCTCGATGAACACACGATCCTTTGTGCCAGAGAGCAAAAAACCCACCGGCGGGTGCAGTATGGGAAAATTCTCTCCAGACACTGTTGCCAAGCAGCTGTCGCCATGCGGCACCTTCAGACCTGAGAGCTTTGAGGAACCAGTCACTTTATAAAGAACAGAGGTTTAGACGGACAGGCAGACGTGTGGGGGACTGGACATCAGCTTATTTGAGTTGAAGGTTCATCCAGGCAGGTGAGATCAGGCAGGTGGGGCTCCATCCAGGCAGGTGGGGGCTCCATCCAGACAGGGGAGTGGAGAGGGGTAGAGCTAAGGTCTGGTCAGCGTCTGCTCACAGGAGGAACATCTGAAACCTCTGAAACATCTGAAACATCTGAAACCTCTGAAACATCTGAAACAGCTCCACTCCCCAAGGGGAGCGGTAAAGAAGAAGAGAGAGAGACACTGGTGAACAGCAGTGAACTGATTTGTCTGTGTGAGACATGAGGTTATGGGACAGAGATGAAGGAGAAGGAGCAGTTTGAATAAGAGGACAGAGGCTCAGGGCACCATCCTTCCCCCAGCATCTAACTCCTAGAGCAGCCTGACTTCAGCTGTGGAGTTAACCCTGCTCCTCTAACCTGGCCATAAGCTTTCTCATAGAAGAATGTTATAAGCCTAACCTTAAATGTAGAGACTGTGTCTGCCTCTCTGACATGAGGTGGAAGCTGATTCCATAAAACAGGAGATTGGTAACTAAAAGTTCTACCTCCCATTGTAAGTTTATTAAATCTGGGGACACTCGTAGCCCTGCATTTTGTGAGCGCAGTGTCTGTTTGGTTTGTAAGGTGCTGTCAGGTCAGTAATACAGGATGGGGCCGTCCCATTTACAGCTTTATAGGTGAGAAGAAGGATTTTAAACTTAATTCTAAACTTGACCGTGTAATTTCAAGTTGTTGTCCTTGTTAAAAATAAGTGAAACAAACTTCCTAATAGTCATAAGTTTTTTTTCTCAGCTTGGCTCATTCATGCTAAGATAATAATCAGTCGACTAGTCGGGCAGGTCTTTGCAACCAGTTGCCAGCATGTCTTTAGACTGAATGCTCTTCAGTTTTCTTACTTTTATTTTATAGCTTTTTATACCAAAACTGCTCTTCACACAGTTTAGGGGGAGATGTATTGATGTTCTATATCTATAGTTCTTCTGACTCCACTTATGCGTGATTCTGGTCCATTTGATTTAGTTAAGTAACAATCTAACAAGATAATAAAAGCTACAAGTGGCACTGAATGATTGTGGCTTCGCCTGCTGACACATTATTGACTGTTACTTGTGAGCAATAATAAATACACATGTCTGGATACTACTTTGAATGATGAGTGCTCCTGAGAGGAAGGATGACTGCATGGGTGAAGCTCATTGCCTCATTGTTGCTATTATTATTGCTAACTACTACATTAGCACTAATAAATATGCACTGGTAAATATGTGATCACTGCTTAATGATGGGTGCTCCCGGGAGGACGAAGATGGCTGAGAGCATGAGTGCTTTGTCCATATGCTCATGAATGCAAAACTAAAAAGGCCCTACGCCCTGTTGGACCTCCTGCCTAAGTATTATGTGAATGAGACAAGCTTTGGCCTTTGTTAAGAACCAGTAAATAAACAAGGTTAACAAGACATATTTCACTGGAAGCAATTCACTGACAGAGGGTTCACAATTGTAGATCCATTGAAAACTGATTCTTTGAATTACAGAATGTATTATTAAATACATAAAAATATGCCTGCGTGCCAGCAAAGTGCTAATGAAATGTCACAAAGAGGAAGGTTAGTGTTTAATTTAAGGGTTTGGTTCAGATGATTATCTAATGACCAATTATGCAACAATTAGCTCAATTATAACTGTGTACCTTAAAGCACACCTGTTTTTGTTGGTAAGGTAAGGTAAGGTAAGGTTTATTTATATAGCGCTTTACACAGACACATGTCCCCAAAGCGCTTTACACAGCAATTATATGTCACTAAATAAAACTATATAAAATCCACTTCACGTAGTACCAAACCAGATCACAATAGATTCAACTTTGACTGTGGCTTACAACTGGTGAGTGATTCTTTACATTATGTTCCTTTAAAGGTGCACAAAGTAACTTTTCTGGTGGAGGGTCCATCACCTGCTTTTCTCCATTGAGATGTTAATGATTTCCCTGTAGGGTCATCAACCGTATTGAAAATCAGACAGTAATTAATACTAAAACTAGTATAGAAACCAGATACAGAAATGAAGTTCTGCCTATGGGGTTAGATTTGTGTCATATTGTTTTAATTTAAAATTGCACGTTTGTTCACAATGTCTAATTTGTGTTTATACATTTCATCCATCTTCTCCCGCTTAATCCAGCTGGGTCACGGGGGCAGCTTGCTGCCCAATCCTCACAGCACCTGACCCCCTATGAACCCCTCTGCAGGTGGAGCCCACAGGAGGGTGGACGTCATGGTCCTTGATGTTAGTTCATAGGGGTGCTGCATTGTTTATAGATTTATTCACGCACAATTTGATTTGCACATATATATTTGTGAGTAAAACATATGTTTTGGATTTGTGAATCTGTGCTTTTGCATGTGAAAATTTGAATGTGAATTTATGGATCACCTAAATGGTGAATTCTCCTCTGTGAATGTGGATATTTTTGAGACAAACTTTACGCATTCCTTTAAAAAAATCTATGTACAATTTTGAATCCTCCCAAAACATAGATTTGTTCAAAAAGTTAGTTTTGCATGCAATGGTTTTTCATGTTTTGTTTTTAAATCTGTACAGCAATTTAATTATTATTTAATTAGTATTATTATTATTATCAACCTCAAGTCAGAATAATGTGTACCAAATTCTATAATCAACTAATTCCACTCATCACTAAGTATGCAGTATCAGCCATAAGAATACAGATAGTAGCTGCTAAGATTCTATCCCTGTCAAGGATTTTATAGTAGTAGAAGTTATTTACCCGCTGTATCGCAGAAAAACTGAGACAAGATCACATGAAATAAAAAGTGATCGAAATTCACTCTCAAGGACCACGGCACAATGATGGTAAAGGATTTATGAGTGGAGAGAGTGGAAACATGGCGGTGTGGTGGAGGTGGGCTGTGGTTCACTGGAGAAGAGCAGAGGGAGGGTGAGGCATGGTCCTGTCTCAGTTACTCATATGTCCATTTAGTGGACATTTCACTAATACAAGATTGTTTCATGTAATCAGTGTGTTTGACCTGTAATAGAAATACGATACTAAAAATGTGACAGTATCATTGCAAATTTGTCACAATACTTCGAGATAGGAGCATAAACATCACAAAAAAAATGAGTCACAATCTTAAACATCTTAAATTCATGTTAAACTGACAGAATCCTGCAGATTTATGGAATTTGGTGGGAAAAAAGTCTTCCCATTGTATAAAAAGATTAAAATGTTGGAATATAATATAGTAATCTGCCACAAAAGATTTATGGCTGAGGGAGGTTATTTTCTGCTAGGTCTGATGTTGGTCATGTCCATCTTTAAACCCCACAAACCATTTTAAAAGATACAAAACTCAAATTTAAATTTTCAAATTTTGATATTATTTTATATATAAACATCAACTGTGTTTGAATCCAGTCCATACAGGTTAAATTTAATTTATATCTACAAATCTGTATCTTTCCCATGGAATGGCCCCATATGTATTCTATGGCCACATGATTGAGAATATCATATATATAGTGAAGGAAGACACAGAGCTCATTTTGGGCTTCATTTGAAACTAATGAATTAGGGAAATTTTCGATTTACTTATGTAACTAAAATAATCACACACCATGTTGTCACCACGTAACTGTTTTAGAGAGGATTTTTCTTTTTATTATTATTTTCAGTGTAGTTGGCTGCTCTTGCACCTTCTGTGAGCAGCACAATGAGCAGTTTTTCAAACTTTTTAGGTTTTGAGCTCAGTTTTTAACATCATATAATTGTATTATAAATAACCAAGAAGTGCCGTGAGAGGCATAGAGTGTGTTCCTGTTGTGCTGAGTTCACCTGGCTCCTGGTTGTGATGCTTGGGCTTCACGACACAGAAGATGGACACTTGTGTCAGTCCTCCTGTTATGCAACTTGAACTTCCCTTTGGATCGATAAAGTATTTATCTAAATGGTCTAATATGTAGAAACAGTACTACTTAAATCTGTATAATTCTATATTGCTATATTCCTTAGTATTCTTTGATCCAATTTTTACTCATTTCATTTTGTATGTGATCACATAATTCCAACTGAGCCTTGGTCCAAAAAGAGGCTTTTGGGGCTCCTGGGACCAAACAGGGCCAATTTGAAAAATAAATTAATATATTTTTATTTAAAAATAATCAGAACTTGTAATGGGCCAAAGTCCCGAAGTACATTTGGTTTTAATGAGTGTGTTTTGATTTACAGGGTAAGCCTTCAGTTTCAGCTGTGCTGTAAACGTCATAACGATGACATACTGGGTACTACATCATCTTAACTAAAATATTTTATGAATAGCATGTCTAAACAATAATCATAATCTTTTGTATTCATTTATTCAACAGATTACAATTGTTTGTATGGTACTCCTACTAATAGGTAAGTTGTTTTGAAAATTGAAAGTTTTGTACATTACGTATGCATTTGCCTTCATTAAATTGTGTAATGTTGCAGTGGTGCAATGTTTACAAGTTGCACTTATTAAGTGCTGTCTGAAACTTGGTCACTTGATGCGTTTCCATCACCTTGTTTTGAATGCACATTTTGAAGATTCACATAAGTAAAGGGAGGTGGAATTGCACAAATACTTCACAAATATCACATTTAGTACCCTCAGTTAGCTGTTGGTTTGCAGCTGGTTCTTCTCCAGAGGACCACAGCTAAACAGTTTTTGTTACAGGGCTTCAATAGTTCTTTTCCAACATCAGTGCAGCACTTTGTCAAAGAATGAGACAGCAGCCTTTAGCATGCAACACATATCTGTATCTTATTACAATTTAAAGAAGCTGCTAAACCAAACAGCTTTGTAGGATTAGTCATGACACAGAAGACAGCAGCTCCTGTAACCAGGTGACCTACACTCAGTTACAGTGACCTACACTCAGTTACAGTGACCTACACTCAGTTATAGTGACCTACACTCAATTACAGTGACCTACACTCAGTTACAGTGACCTACACTCAGTTACAGTGACCTACACTCAATTACAGTGACCTACACTCAGTTACAGTGACCTACACTCAATTACAGTGACCTACACTCAGTTACAGTGACCTACACTCAGTTACAGTGGCCCCCACTCAGTTACAGTGGCCTACACTAAGTTACAGTGACCTACACTCAGTTACAGTGGCCTACACTCAGTTACAGTGACCTACACTCAGTTACAGTGGCCTACACTCAGTTACAGTGACCTACACTCAGTTACAGTGGCCTACACTCAATTACAGTGGCCTACACTCAGTTACAGTGACCTACACTCAGTTACAGTGGCCTACACTCAGTTACAGTGACCTACACTCAGTTACAGTGGCCTACACTCAATTACAGTGACCTACACTCAATTACAGTGGCCTACACTCAATTACAGTGGCCTACATTCAGTTACACTGACCTACACTCAGTTACAGTGGCCTACACTCAGTTACAGTGACCTACACTCAGTTACAGTGGCCTACACTCAATTACAGTGGCCTACACTCAGTTACAGTGACCTACACTCAGTTACAGTGGCCTACACTCAGTTACAGTGACCTACACTCAGTTACAGTGACCTACACTCAATTACAGTGGCCTACACTCAGTTACAGTGACCTACACTCAGTTACAGTGACCTACACTCAATTACAGTGACCTACACTCAGTTACAGTGACCTACACTCAGTTACAGTGACCTACACTCAGTTACAGTGGCCTACACTCAGTTACAGTGACCTACACTCAGTTACAGTGGCCTACACTCAGTTACAGTGACCTACACTCAGTTACTAGGGGTGTGACGAGATCTCGTGTGACGAGATCTCGCGAGATGTAATTTGACAAGATTGCTCGTCGCGTTAAAATTCTGTCTCGCGAGAGTTATCCAGCAAGCAGCCAGAATGACGGAAAACACAGGTATTACTATTGACGACGCCCCTGCCACTTTCAAATCGTTTGTTTGGCAGCATTTTGGGTTCCCGGCAGAAATGATAAATGGCAAGAGAGTGACTTATAAGACACGGACAATATGCAGACACTGTATGCAAACAATGCCGTATAGCGCGGCTAATACGAGCACAATGCAGAGACATTTACAGCACTACCACAGCTCAGCACTCAAATCAACAACTGCGCCTGCGAAGAAAACACCAACAAACCAGACAACGCTGACAAACACATTCGGACCTCAACTTCCACAGTCAAGCGCTAGAGCCACAGCAATAACAAGAGACATAGGTGTTTTTATTGCAGCAGATATGAGGCCATTTTCTGTGGTAGAAAATGAAGGATTTTGGCGACTCCTCCACACACTAGAACCCAAATACACCATCCCATCACGCACGCATTTTACTCGTACAGTGATCCCGAAACTCTATGAAGATTCAAAGAGCAAGATAGTGCAGATCCTGAAAGACGCAGTAAGCATCGCCATAACGACAGACGGGTGGACATCGAGGAGTACACAAAGCTACATCACAATTACAGCCCACACAATCAACAATGACTGGAAAATGGAAAATGTTGTACTACAGACTCGCCCACTTTTCGAGTCCCACACGGGGGCAAACATAGCTGAAGTTTTACAGACAGCTGTTACTGACTGGGAGCTTAAAAAACCCAACCACGACATCGCTATTGTTACTGACAATGCACGTAATATGGACGTGGCCGTGCGCGAGGCAGGATTAAAGCCGCACATAAAGTGTTTTGCGCACACTATAAATCTTGCAACCCAAGCTGGTCTCGGTGTTCCCCGCGTCGCTCGTTTGCTCGGGCGAGTGAGACGTGTGGCTGCTTTTTTTCATCGGAGTTCAACAGCTACTGCGGTGTTAATTTCCAAGCAGAAACAGCTGAACTTGCCACCACACAAATTGATCAAATTGATCAAATTGAACATTTTATTTTAGTTTCAATTTGTAGAGGAAGAAGCTCATTAAGAAGTTCATTAAAAGGAAGAAGTTTATTAAAAGTTAACGCTTACAAAGTTATAAAATCCATGTGCAACTCAGTTAAATAAAGGTCTGTTGTCCAGGCATTCATATAATTTGTAATTTAGTTTTCTTAAAATCTCGTCTCGTCTCGTCTCGTGAGCTGAGTGTCTCGTCACACCCCTATCAGTTACAGTGGCCTACACTCAGTTACAGTGACCTACACTCAGCTACAGTGGCCTACACTCAGTTACAGTGACCTACACTCAGTTACAGTGGCCTACACTCAATTACAGTGGCCTACACTCAGTTACAGTGACCTACACTCAATTACAGTGGCCTACACTCAGTTACAGTGGCCTACACTCAGTTACAGTGACCTACACTCAGTTACAGTGGCCTACACTCAATTACAGTGGCCTACACTCAGTTACAGTGACCTACACTCAATTACAGTGGCCTACACTTAGTTACAGTGGCCTACACTCAGTTACAGTGACCTACACTCAGTTACAGTGACCTACACTCAATTACAGTGGCCTACACTCAGTTACAGTGACCTACACTCAATTACAGTGGCCTACACTCAATTACAGTGACCTACACTCAGTTACAGTGACCTACACTCAATTACAGTGACCTACACTCAGTTACAGTGGCCTACACTCAGTTACAGTGGCCTACACTCAGTTACAGTGACCTACACTCAGTTACAGTGGCCTACACTCAGTTACAGTGACCTACACTCAGTTACAGTGGCCTACATTCCGTTACAGTGGCCTACACTCAGTGACAGTGGCCTACACTCAGTTACAGTGACCTACACTCAGTTACAGTGACCTACACTCAGTTACAGTGGCCTACACTCAGTTACAGTGACCTACACTCAATTACAGAGGCCTATACTTAGTTACAGTGGCCTATACTTAGTTACAGTGGCCTACACTCAGTTACAGTGACCTACACTCAGTTACAGTGACCTACACTCAATTACAGTGGCCTACACTCAGTTACAGTGACCTACACTCAATTACAGTGACCTACACTCAGTTACAGTGGCCTACACTCAGTTACAGTTGCCTACACTCAATTACAGTGGCCTACACTCAGTTACAGTGGCCTACACTCAGTTACAGTAGCCTACACTCAGTTACAGTGACCTACACTCATTTACAGTGGCCTACACTCAGTTATAGTGACCTACACTCAGTTACAGTGGCCTACACTCAGTTACAGTGACCTACACTTAGTTACAGTGGCCTACACTCAGTTACAGTGGCCTACACTCAATTACAGTGGCCTACACTCAGTTACAGTGACCTACACTCAGTTACAGTGACCTACACTCAGTTACAGTGGTCTACACTCAGTTACAGTGACCTACACTCAGTTACAGTGGCCTACACTCAGTTACACTGGCCTACACTCAGTTACAGTGACCTACACTCAGTTACAGTGACCTACACTCAATTACAGTGGCCTACACTCAGTTACAGTGACCTACACTCAGTTACAGTGACCTACACTCAATTACAGTGGCCTACACTCAGTTACAGTGACCTACACTCAGTTACAGTGGCCTACACTCAGTTACAGTGGCCTACACTCAGTTACAATGACCTACACTCAGTTACAGTGGCCTACACTCAGTTACAGTGACCTACACTTAGTTACAGTGGCCTACACTCAGTTACAGTGGCCTACACTCAGTTACAGTGGCCTACACTCAATTAAAGTGACCTACACTCAGTTACAGTGACCTACACTCAGTTACAGTGGCCTACACTCAGTTACAGTGACCTACACTCAGTTACAGTGGCCTACACTCAGTTACAGTGACCTACACTCAGTTACAGTGACCTACAATCAGTTACAGTGGCCTACACTCAATTACAGTGGCCTACACTCAGTTACAGTGACCTACACTCAGTTACAGTGGCCTACACTCAGTTACAGTGACCTACACTCAGTTACAGTGGCCTACACTTAGTTACAGTGGCCTACACTCAATTACAGTGACCTACACTCAGTTACAGTGGCCTACACTCAGTTACAGTGGCCTACACTCAGTTACAGTGGCCTACACTCAGTTACAGTGACCTACACTCAGTTACAGTGACCTACACTCAGTTACAGTGGCCTACACTCAGTTACAGTGACCTACACTCAGTTACAGTGACCTACACTCAGTTACAGTGGCCTACACTCAGTTACAGTGGCCTACACTCAGTTACAGTGACCTACACTCAGTTACAGTGGCCTACACTCAGTTACAGTGACCTACACTCAGTTACAGTGACCTACACTCCATTACAGTGGTTTACACTTAGTTACAGTGGCCTACACTCAGTTACAGTGACCTACACTCAGTTACAGTGACCTACACTCAATTACAGTGGCCTACACTCAGTTACAGTGACCTACACTCAGTTACAGTGACCTACACTCAATTACAGTGACCTACACTCAGTTACAGTGACCTACACTCAATTACAGTGACCTACACTCAGTTACAGTGACCTACACTCAGTTACAGTGGCCTACAGTCAGTTACAGTAGCCTACACTCAATTACAGTGAACTACACTCAGTTACAGTGGCCTACACTCAGTTACAGTGGCCTACACTCAGTTACAGTGACCTACACTCAATTACAGTTACCTACACTCAGTTACAGTGGCCTACACTCAATTATAGTGACCTACACTCAGTTACAGTGACCTACACTCAGTTACAGTGGCCTACACTCAGTTACAGTGACCTACACTCAGTTACAGTGGCCTACACTCAGTTACAGTGACCTACACTCAGTTACAGTGACCTACACTCAATTACAGTGGCCTACACTCAGTTACAGTGACCTACACTCAATTACAGTGGTCTACACTTAGTTACAGTGGCCTACACTCAGTTACAGTGACCTACACTCAGTTACAGTGACCTACACTCAATTACAGTGGCCTACACTCAGTTACAGTGACCTACACTCAGTTACAGTGACCTACACTCAATTACAGTGACCTACACTAAGTTACAGTGACCTACACTCAGTTACAGTGACCTACACTCAATTACAGTGACCTACACTCAGTTACAGTGACCTACACTCAATTACAGTGACCTACACTCAGTTACAGTGACCTACACTCAGTTACAGTGGCCTACACTCAGTTACAGTAGCCTACACTCAGTTACAGTGACCTACACTCAGTTACAGTGGCCTACACTCAGTTATAGTGACCTACACTCAGTTACAGTGGCCTACACTCACTTACAGTGACCTACACTCAGTTACAGTGGCCTACACTCAGTTACAGTGACCTACACTCAGTTACAGTGACCTACACTCAGTTACAGTGGCCTACACTCAGTTACAGTGACCTACACTCAGTTACAGTGACCTACACTCAATTACAGTGGCCTACACTCAGTTACAGTGGCCTACACTCAATTACAGTGGCCTACACTCAGTTACAGTGACCTACACTCAATTACAGTGGCCTATACTTAGTTACAGTGGCCTACACTCAGTTACAGTGACCTACACTCAATTACAGTGGCCTACACTCAGTTACAGTGACCTACACTCAGTTACAGTGACCTACACTCAATTACAGTGGCCTACACTCAGTTACAGTGACCTACACTCAGTTACAGTGGCCTACACTCAGTTACAGTGGCCTACACTCAGTTACAATGACCTACACTCAGTTACAGTGGCCTACACTCAGTTACAGTGACCTACACTTAGTTACAGTGGCCTACACTCAGTTACAGTGGCCTACACTCAGTTACAGTGACCTACACTTAGTTACAGTGGCCTACACTCAGTTACAGTGGCCTACACTTAGTTACAGTGGCCGACACTCAGTTACAGTGACCTACACTCAGTTACAGTGACCTACACTCAATTACAGTGGCCTACACTCAGTTACAGTGACCTACACTCAGTTACAGTGACCTACACTCAATTACAGTGACCTACACTCAGTTACAGTGACCTACACTCAATTACAGTGACCTACACTCAGTTACAGTGACCTACACTCAATTACAGTGACCTACACTCAGTTACAGTGACCTACACTCAGTTACAGTGGCCTACACTCAGTTACAGTAGCCTACACTCAGTTACAGTGAACTACACTCAGTTACAGTGGCCTACACTCAGTTACAGTGGCCTACACTCAGTTACAGTGACCTACACTCAGTTACAGTGGCCTACACTCAATTACAGTGGCCTACACTCAGTTACAGTGACCTACACTCAATTACAGTGGCCTACACTCAATTACAGTGACCTACACTCAGTTACAGTGGCCTACACTCAATTACAGTGGCCTACACTCAGTTACAGTGACCTACACTCAGTTACAGTGGCCTACACTCAGTTACAGTGACATACACTCAGTTACAGTGACCTACACTCAATTACAGTGGCCTACACTCAGTTACAGTGACCTACACTCAATTACAGTGGTCTACACTTAGTTACAGTGGCCTACACTCAGTTACAGTGACCTACACTCAGTTACAGTGACCTACACTCAATTACAGTGGCCTACACTCAGTTACAGTGACCTACACTCAGTTACAGTGGCCTACATTTAGTTACAGTGGCCTACACTCTATTACAGTGGCCTACACTCAGTTACAGTGACCAACACTCAGTTACAGTGACCTACACTCAGTTACAGTGGCCTACACTCAATTACAGTGACCTACACTCAGTTACAGTGACCTACACTCAGTTACAGTGGCCTACACTCAATTACAGTGGCCTACACTCAATTACAGTGGCCTACACTCAGTTACAGTGGCCTACACTCAGTTACAGTGACCTACACTCAGTTACAGTGGCCTACACTCAGTTACAGTGGCCTACACTCAATTACAGTGACCTACACTCAGTTACAGTGGCCTACACTCAGTTACAGTGACCTACACTCAGTTACAGTGGCCTACACTCAGTTACAGTGGCCTACACTCAATTACAGTGACCTACACTCAGTTACAGTGGCCTACACTCAGTTACAGTGGCCTACACTTAGTTACAGTGGCCTACACTCAGTTACAGTGGCCTACACTCAGTTACAGTGGCCTACACTCAGTTACAGTGACCTACACTCAGTTACAGTGGCCTACACTCAGTTACAGTGACCTACACTCAGTTACAGTGGCCTACACTCAATTACAGTGGCCTACACTCAGTTACAGTGGCCTACACTCAATTACAGTGGCCTACACTCAGTTACAGTGACCTACACTCAGTTACAGTGGCCTACACTCAGTTTCCATCAAAGCATTTCCTTCAAATGCTTTGATGGAAATGGGGATAAATGATCACATGTGTTATGTGCTTTTCTGATGAGAATCTTGGAAATATACACATTTTATATGGGTGGAAACGCATTTAGTGAAGAAAGATTATTCATTCTAATTTAAAGCCCCAGTGTGTATTTTTCTGGTTATTCCCTGGAAATAGAAAGTTAAAACCAAATATGAATCAGGTTTGTGGAGATGCAAAGTCACTCAGGTTAAGGAAACGTGTTTGTCGATATTTTTCAGTGCAATAAAGACAACCATAATGAAAAAATCCTTTTATTTAGTCTATGTTTGGCATTACACATACATACATACATTACACACTGGGGCTTTAACATAACCTAAATAATGTTCCACAAAATGTTCAGATTCATGTCAAATGATTTAACTGACATGAAACTGTATTTCCTACAGGGGGCAGTAAAGGCAAACAAATCAACAACGACCAGGAAAACAATGTTCAAGATGGACACAACGGCAATAATGGAAACCGAGGAACTGCCATCATCACCACCACCAACAACATCAACAACAACAACCAAAAAACCAGTGAGGAAGAAGACAAAACTGAGGAGCTTAAAGACAGTAGTTTAAAGGAAACCAGTGAGGAAGAAGACAAAACTGAGGAGGTTAAGGACAGTAGTTCAAAGGAAACCAGTGAGGAAGAAGACAAAACTGAAGAGCTTAAAGACAGCAGTTCGAAGGAAACCAGTGAGGAAGAAGACAAAACTGAGGAGCTTAAAGACAGTAGTTTAAAGGAAACCAGTGAGGAAGAAGACAAAACTGAAGAGCTTAAAGACAGTAGTTTAAAGGAAACCAGTGAGGAAGAAGACAAAACTGAGGAGGTTAAGGACAGTAGTTCAAAGGAAACCAGTGAGGAAGAAGACAAAACTGAAGAGCTTAAAGACAGCAGTTCGAAGGAAACCAGTGAGGAAGAAGACAAAACTGAGGAGGTTAAAGACAGCAGTTTAAAGGAAACCAGTGAGGAAGAAGACAAAACTGAAGAGCTTAAAGACAGCAGTTCGAAGGAAACCAGTGAGGAAGAAGACAAAACTGAGGAGCTTAAAGACAGTAGTTTAAAGGAAACCAGTGAGGAAGAAGACAAAACTGAGGAGCTTAAAGACAGTAGTTTAAAGGAAACCAGTGAGGAAGAAGACAAAACTGAGGAGGTTAATGACAGTAGTTCAAAGGAAACCAGTGAGGAAGAAGACAAAACTGAAGAGCTTAAAGACAGCAGTTCGAAGGAAACCAGTGAGGAAGAAGACAAAACTGAGGAGGTTAAAGACAGCAGTTTAAAGGAAACCAGTGAGGAAGAAGACAAAACTGAAGAGCTTAAAGACAGTAGTTTAAAGGAAACCAGTGAGGAAGAAGACAAAACTGAGGAGGTTAAGGACAGTAGTTCAAAGGAAACCAGTGAGGAAGAAGACAAAACTGAAGAGCTTAAAGACAGCAGTTCGAAGGAAACCAGTGAGGAAGAAGACAAAACTGAGGAGCTTAAAGACAGTAGTTTAAAGGAAACCAGTGAGGAAGAAGACAAAACTGAGGAGGTTAAGGACAGCAGTTCAAAGGAAACCAGTGAGGAAGAAGACAAAACTGAAGAGCTTAAAGACAGTAGTTTAAAGGAAACCAGTGAGGAAGAAGACAAAACTGAGGAGGTTAAGGACAGTAGTTCAAAGGAAACAAGTGAAGAAGAAGACAAAACTGAGGAGCTTAAAGACAGTAGTTTAAAGGAAACCAGTGAGGAAGAAGACAAAACTGAGGAGGTTAAGGACAGCAGTTCGAAGGAAACCAGTGAGGAAGAAGACAAAACTGAGGAGGCTAAAGACAGCAGTTCGAAGGAAACCAGTGAGGAAGAAGACAAAACTGAGGAGCTTAAAGACAGTAGTTTAAAGGAAACCAGTGAGGAAGAAGACAAAACTGAGGAGGTTAAGGACAGTAGTTCAAAGGAAACCAGTGAGGAAGAAGACAAAACTGAAGAGCTTAAAGACAGTAGTTTAAAGGAAACCAGTGAGGAAGAAGACAAAACTGAGGAGGTGAAGGACAGTAGTTCAAAGGAAACAAGTGAAGAAGAAGACAAAACTGAGGAGCTTAAAGACAGTAGTTTAAAGGAAACCAGTGAGGAAGAAGACAAAACTGAGGAGGTTAAGGACAGCAGTTCGAAGGAAACCAGTGAGGAAGAAGACAAAACTGAGGAGGTTAAAGACAGTAGTTTAAAGGAAACCAGTGAGGAAGAAGACAAAACTGAGGAGGTTAAAGACAGTAGTTTAAAGGAAACCAGTGAGGAAGAAGACAAAACTGAGGAGGTTAAAGACAGTAGTTTAAAGGAAACCAGTGAGGAAGAAGACAAAACTGAGGAGGTTAAAGACAGTAGTTTAAAGGAAACAAGTGAAGAAGAAGACAAAACTGAGGAGGTTAAAGACAGCAGTTCGAAGGAAACCAGTGAGGAAGAAGACAAAACTGAGGAGGCTAAAGACAGTAGTTCAAAGGAAACCAGTGAGGAAGAAGACAAAACTGAGGAGGCTAAAGACAGCAGTTCGAAGGAAACCAGTGAGGAAGAAGACAAAACTGAGGAGCTTAAAGACAGTAGTTTAAAGGAAACCAGTGAGGAAGAAGACAAAACTGAGGAGGTTAAGGACAGTAGTTCAAAGGAAACCAGTGAGGAAGAAGACAAAACTGAGGAGGCTAACGACAGAAGATACAAGGAAACCAGTGAGGAAGAAGACAAAACTGAGGAGCTTAAAGACAGTAGTTTAAAGGAAACCAGTGAGGAAGAAGACAAAACTGAGGAGGTTAAGGACAGTAGTTCAAAGGAAACCAGTGAGGAAGAAGACAAAACTGAGGAGGCTAAAGACAGTACTTCAAAGGAAACCAGTGAGGAAGAAGACAAAACTGAGGAGGCTAAAGACAGCAGTTCGAAGGAAACCAGTGAGGAAGAAGACAAAACTGAGGAGCTTAAAGACAGTAGTTTAAAAGAAACCAGTGAGGAAGAAGACAAAACTGAGGAGGTTAAGGACAGCAGTTCAAAGGAAACCAGTGAGGAAGAAGACAAAACTGAGGAGGCTAAAGACAGTAGTTCAAAGGAAACCAGTGAGGAAGAAGACAAAACTGAGGAGGCTAAAGACAGCAGTTCGAAGGAAACCAGTGAGGAAGAAGGCAAAACTGAGGAGGCTAAAGACAGCAGTTCAAAGGAAACCAGTGAGGAAGAAGACAAAACTGAGGAGGCTAAAGACAGTAGTTCAAAGAAAACCAGTGAGGAAGAAGACAAAACTGAGGAGGCTAAAGACAGCAGTTCGAAGGAAACCAGTGAGGAAGAAGACAAAACTGAGGAGCTTAAAGACAGTAGTTTAAAGGAAACCAGTGAGGAAGAAGACAAAACTGGGGAGGTTAAGGACAGTAGTTCAAAGGAAACCAGTGAGGAAGAAGACAAAACTGAGGAGGCTAAAGACAGCAGTTCGAAGGAAACCAGTGAGGAAGAAGACAAAACTGAAGAGCTTAAAGACAGTAGTTCAAAGGAAACCAGTGAGGAAGAAGACAAAACTGAGGAGGCTAAAGACAGCAGTTCGAAGGAAACCAGTGAGGAAGAAGACAAAACTGAGGAGGCTAAAGACAGTAGTTCGAAGGAAACCAGTGAGGAAGAAGACAAAACTGAGGAGGCTAAAGACAGTAGTTCGAAGGAAACCAGTGAGGAAGAAGACAAAACTGCGGAGGTTAAGGACAGTAGTTTAAAGGAAACCCGTGAGGAAGAAGACAAAACTGAGGAGGTTAAGGACAGTAGTTCAAAGGAAACCAGTGAGGAAGAAGACAAAACTGAGGAGGCTAAAGACAGCAGTTCGAAGGAAACCAGTGAGGAAGAAGACAAAACTGAAGAGCTTAAAGACAGTAGTTCAAAGGAAACCAGTGAGGAAGAAGACAAAACTGAGGAGGTTAAGGACAGTAGTTCGAAGGAAACCAGTGAGGAAGAAAACAAAACTGAGGAGGCTAAAGACAGCAGTTCAAAGGAAACCAGTGAGGAAGAAGACAAAACTGAGGAGGTTAAAGACAGCAGTTCGAAGGAAACCAGTGAGGAAGAAAACAAAACTGAGGAGGTTAAAGACAGTAGTTCAAAGGAAACAAGTGAAGAAGAAGACAAAACTGAGGAGGCTAAAGACAGTAGTTCAAAGGAAACCAGTGAGGAAGAAGACAAAACTGAGGAGGTTAAAGACAGTAGTTCAAAGGAAACCAGTGAGCAAGAAGACAAAACTGAGGAGGTTAAGGACAGTAGTTCAAAGGAAACCAGTGAGGAAGAAGACAAAACTGAAGAGCTTAAAGACAGTAGTTTAAAGGAAACCAGTGAGGAAGAAGACAAAACTGAGGAGGTTAAAAACAGCAGTTCGAAGGAAACCAGTGAGGAAGAAGACAAAACTGAGGAGGTTAAAGACAGTAGTTTAAAGGAAACCAGTGAGGAAGAAGACAAAACTGAGGAGGTTAAAGACAGTAGTTTAAAGGAAACCAGTGAGGAAGAAGACAAAACTGAGGAGGTTAAGGACAGTAGTTCAAAGGAAACAAGTGAAGAAGAAGACAAAACTGAGGAGGCTAAAGACAGCAGTTCGAAGGAAACCAGTGAGGAAGAAGACAAAACTGAGGAGGCTAAAGACAGCAGTTCGAAGGAAACCAGTGAGGAAGAAGACAAAACTGAAGAGCTTAAAGACAGTAGTTCAAAGGAAACCAGTGAGGAAGAAGACAAAACTGAGGAGGCTAAAGACAGTACTTCAAAGGAAACCAGTGAGGAAGAAGACAAAACTGAGGAGGCTAAAGACAGCAGTTCGAAGGAAACCAGTGAGGAAGAAGACAAAACTGAGGAGCTTAAAGACAGTAGTTTAAAGGAAACCAGTGAGGAAGAAAACAAAACTGAGGAGGTTAAGGACAGTAGTTCAAAGGAAACCAGTGAGGAAGAAGACAAAACTGAGGAGGCTAAAGACAGCAGTTCAAAGGAAACCAGTGAGGAAGAAGACAAAACTGAAGAGCTTAAAGACAGTAGTTTAAAGGAAACCAGTGAGGAAGAAGACAAAACTGAGGAGGTTAAAAACAGCAGTTCGAAGGAAACCAGTGAGGAAGAAGACAAAACTGAGGAGGTTAAAGACAGTAGTTTAAAGGAAACCAGTGAGGAAGAAGACAAAACTGAGGAGGTTAAAGACAGTAGTTTAAAGGAAACCAGTGAGGAAGAAGACAAAACTGAGGAGGTTAAGGACAGTAGTTCAAAGGAAACAAGTGAAGAAGAAGACAAAACTGAGGAGGCTAAAGACAGCAGTTCGAAGGAAACCAGTGAGGAAGAAGACAAAACTGAGGAGGCTAAAGACAGCAGTTCGAAGGAAACCAGTGAGGAAGAAGACAAAACTGAAGAGCTTAAAGACAGTAGTTCAAAGGAAACCAGTGAGGAAGAAGACAAAACTGAGGAGGCTAAAGACAGTACTTCAAAGGAAACCAGTGAGGAAGAAGACAAAACTGAGGAGGCTAAAGACAGCAGTTCGAAGGAAACCAGTGAGGAAGAAGACAAAACTGAGGAGCTTAAAGACAGTAGTTTAAAGGAAACCAGTGAGGAAGAAGACAAAACTGAGGAGGTTAAGGACAGTAGTTCAAAGGAAACCAGTGAGGAAGAAGACAAAACTGAGGAGGCTAAAGACAGCAGTTCAAAGGAAACCAGTGAGGAAGAAGACAAAACTGAGGAGGCTAAAGACAGTAGTTCAAAGGAAACCAGTGAGGAAGAAGACAAAACTGAGGAGGCTAAAGACAGCAGTTCAAAAGAAACCAGTGAGGAAGAAGACAAAACTGAGGAGGCTAAAGACAGTAGTTCAAAGGAAACCAGTGAGGAAGAAGACAAAACTGAGGAGGCTAAAGACAGCAGTTCGAAGGAAACCAGTGAGGAAGAAGGCAAAACTGAGGAGGCTAAAGACAGCAGTTCAAAGGAAACCAGTGAGGAAGAAGACAAAACTGAGGAGGCTAAAGACAGTAGTTCAAAGGAAACCAGTGAGGAAGAAGACAAAACTGAGGAGGCTAAAGACAGCAGTTCGAAGGAAGCCAGTGAGGAAGAAGACAAAACTGAGGAGCTTAAAGACAGTAGTTTAAAGGAAACCAGTGAGGAAGAAGACAAAACTGGGGAGGTTCAGGACAGTAGTTCAAAGGAAACCAGTGAGGAAGAAGACAAAACTGAGGAGGCTAAAGACAGCAGTTCGAAGGAAACCAGTGAGGAAGAAGACAAAACTGCGGAGGTTAAGGACAGTAGTTTAAAGGAAACCCGTGAGGAAGAAGACAAAACTGAGGAGGTTAAGGACAGTAGTTCAAAGGAAACCAGTGAGGAAGAAGACAAAACTGAGGAGGCTAAAGACAGCAGTTCGAAGGAAACCAGTGAGGAAGAAGACAAAACTGAAGAGCTTAAAGACAGTAGTTCAAAGGAAACCAGTGAGGAAGAAGACAAAACTGAGGAGGTTAAGGACAGTAGTTCGAAGGAAACCAGTGAGGAAGAAAACAAAACTGAGGAGGCTAAAGACAGTAGTTCGAAGGAAACCAGTGAGGAAGAAGACAAAACTGAGGAGGTTAAAGACAGTAGTTCAAAGGAAACAAGTGAAGAAGAAGACAAAACTGAGGAGAGTGAAGATAGTGGGTCAAAAGTGGTTAGTGAGGAAGACAAGAACAGTGAAAAGGGTGAAAACAGTGGGTCAAACATAATCAGTGAGGAAGATCACAACACTAAAGAGGGTGAGGAGAGTGGGTCAAATGTCATCAGTGAGGAATATTACAACACTGAAGAGGGTGACAACAGTGGGTCAAATGTGATCAGTGAGGAAGATGATAACACTGAAGAGGGTGAGGACAGTGGGTCAAATGTGATCAGTGTGGAAGTTGGGAACAATGAAGAGGGTGAAGACAGTGGGTCAAATGTGGTCAGTGAGGAAGATGATAACACTGAAGATGGTGAGGACAGTGGGTCAAATGTGATCAGTGAAAAGGATGATAACAGGGAAAAGGCTGACGACAGTGGGTCAAATGTGATCAGTGAGGAAGACAAGAACAGTGAAGAGGGTGAGCAGAGTGGGTCAAGTGTGACCAGTGAGGAAGACAGGATCAAAGAGGAGGGTGAGGGCAGTGGGTCAAATGTGAATAGTGAGGAAGACAAAAACTCTGAAGAGGCTGACAACAGTGGGTCAAATGTTTTTAGTGAGGAAGATGATAACACCATCGAGGGTGAGGACAGTGCGTCAAATGTGAACAGTGAGGAAGACGGGAACAGTGAAGAGAAAGAAAAGAGTGGGTCAAATGTGAACAGTGAGGAAGATGACAACTCTGAAGTGGATGAAGACAGTGGGTCAAATGTGATCAGTGAGGAAGACGAGAACAGTGAAAAGGGTGACGACAGTGCGTCAAATGAAATCAGCGAGGAAGATGAGAATAATGAAGAAGATGGGAACAGTGGGTCAAATTTGAACAGTGATGAAGACGGAAACCCTGAAGAGGATAAGGACAGCGGGTCAAATGTGATTAGTGATGAAGGTGAGAAAACTGGACAAGGTGGGGACAGTGAGTCAAATGTGAACAGTGAGGAAGATGATAACCATGAAGAGGGTGAAAACAGTGGGTCAAATGTGATCAGTGAGGAAGACGAGAACACTGAAGACATTCAGGATATTGGGTCAAATGTGAACAGTGAGGAAGATGGCAACACTGAAGAGGGTGAAGACAATGGGTCAAATGTGATCAGTGTGGAAGATGACAACTCTGAATTGGATGAAGTCAGTGGGTCAAATGTCAACAGTCAGGAAAACGGAAACCCTGAAGATGGTGAGGAAAGCGGGTCAAGTGTGATCAGTGAGGAAGATGAGGACACTGAAGCAGGTGAGGACAGTGGGTCAAATGTGAACAGTGAGAAAGATGACAACACTGAAGAGGGTGAAGACAATGGGTCAAATGTGATCAGTGTGGAAGATGATAACACTGCAGAGGGTGAAGACAGTGGGTCAAATGTGATCAGTGAGGAAGATGACAACACTGAAGAGGGTGAAGACAATGGGTCAAATGTGATCAGTGTGGAAGATGAGAACACTGAAGAGGGTGAGGAGAGTGGGACAAATGTGATCAGTGTGGAAGATGATAACACTGCAGAGGGTGAAGACAGTGGGTCAAATGTGATCAGTGAGGAAGATGACAACACTGAAGAGGGTGGAGAGAGTGGGTCAAATCTGGGCAGTGAGGAAACAGAAAACACTGAAGAGGGTGAGGACAGTGGGTCAAATATGATCAGTGAAGAGGATGATGACACTGAAGAGGATGACGACAGTGGGTCAAATGTTATCAGTGAGGAAGACGGGAAGCCTGAAGAGGGTGAGGACAGCGGGTCAAATATGAACAATGAAGAAGAAAAGACCACTGAAGAGGGTGAGGACAGTACATCAAATGTGATTAGTGAGGAAGATGAAAACCCTGAAGAAGGCAAAGATAGTGGGTCAAATGTGAACAGTGAGGAAGAAGAGCAAAATGAAGAGGGTGAGGACAGTGGGAAAGATTTGAACAGTGAGGAAGATGACAACACTGAAGAGCGTGAAGACAGTGGGTCAAATGTGATCAGTGAGGAAGATGAAAACCTACAGGAGGATGAAGACAGTGGGTCAAATGAGATCAGTGCGGAACACGAGAAGCCTAAAGGGGGTGAAGACAGTGGGTCACATGTGATCAGTGAGGAAGATGAAAACCCTGAAGAGGGTGAAGATAGTGGGTCAAATGTGAACAGTGAGGAAGAAGAGCAAAATGAAGGGGGTGAGGACAGTGGGTCAAATGTGAACAGTGAGGAAGAAGAGCAAAATGAAGAGGGTGAGGACAGTGGGACAGATTTGAACAGTGAGGAAGATCAGAACACTGAAGACGGTGAAGACAGTGGGTCAAATGTGATCAGTGAGGAAGATGAAAAACTTCAAGAGGATGAAGATAGTGGGTCAAATGTGAACAGTGAGGAATACGAGAACCCTGAAGGGGGTGAAGACAGTGGGACACATGTGATCAGTGAGGAAGATGATAACAATGAAGAGGATGAAAACAGTGGGTCAAATGTGATCAGTGGGGAAGACAGGAACCCTGCTGAGGGTGAGGACAGTGGGTCAAATGTGAACACTGAGGAAGATTTCAAAGCTGAAGAGGGTCAAGAATATGGGTCACATGTGAACAGTGAGGAAGAAGGGAACACTGAACAGAGTGAGGACATTGGGTCAAATGTAATCAGTGAGGAAGATGGGAACACTGAAGAGGGTGAAGCCAATGGGTCAAATGTAATCAGTGATAAAGACAGGAATCCTGAAGAGGGTGAGGACAATGGGTCAAATGTTGTCAGTGAGGAACACGAGAATCCTGAAAAGGGTGAAGACAGCGGGTCAAATGTGATCAGTGAGGAAGATGATAACAATGAAAATGGTGAAGACATCGGGTCTAATGTCATCAGTGGGGAAGACGGGAACCCTGATGAGGGTGAGGACAGTGGGTCACATATGATCAGTGAGGAAGATGGGAACACTGAAGAGGGTGAGGACACTGGGTCAAATGTGATCAGTGATGAAGATGATAACACCGAAGAGGGTGAAGACAGTGGATCAAATGGGATCAGTGAGGAAAACGGGAACACTGCAGAGGGTGAAAACAGTGGGTCAAATGTGATCAGTGAGGAAGACGGGAACAGTGAAGAGGGTGAAGACAGTGGGTCAAATGTGATCAGTGATGAAGACGGGAACCCTGAAAAGGGTGAAGACAGTGGATTAAATGTGAGCAGTGTGGAAGACGAGAACAATGAAGAGGGTGAGAACAATGGGTCAAATATCATCAGTGAGGAACACGAGAACCCTGAAAAGGGTGAAGACAGTGGATTAAATGTGAGCAGTGTGGAAGACGAGAACAATGAAGAGGGTGAGGACAGTGGGTCAAATATCATCAGTGAGGAAGATGGCAACACTGTAGACGGTGAAGACAGTGGGTCACATTTGATCAGTCAGGAAAATGACTATCCTGAAGAGGGTGAAGACAATGGGTCAAATGTGAACAGTGAGGAAGATCATAATAATGAAGAGGGTGAAGACAATGGGTCAAATGTGAACAGTGAGGAAGATAACAGTGAAAACGTTGAAAACACTGAAGAAAATGACGACATTAAAGTCAGTGAGGAATATAAGGTTGAGGGCAATGGTTCAGATGGTGACAGTGAAGTAAATGATGCCACTACAGTGACAGCGAAAAGCATTGTTTCAACCCTGAGCATTGAGCATCACACTGATAATCAAAAGGACATAAAACAGGTTGTGAACACACAAAAAAACAGCCATATTGCTAAGAGAAGTGTCAGTAATGAGGACAGTGGTTCAACTCCAAACAGTGAAGAACGTGACGACGCTCAAGATAAGGACGATGAAGCCGATCAAAGCGCAAACAGTAAAGAAAGCCGTTCTCAAGAAAACCATGAGGACAGCAGTCATGAGTCCAAGCAGGAAGAAAGCGGTGAGGAGCAAAACAGTGAGTTATATAAGAATAAGCTTCATGGTTACTGCAACATGTGCAGTGGAATTAAAAGTGATTGCTAATCAGTGCATCACAAATAACATTAAGTATTTAAAATCACTATAATTCTAATAGTTCTAATAATTGAATCATGCACACGATTTAGCACCATTAAGGGATTTGATAGCAGTGGAGTAGAAATTTTTAATGCAAAAGATAACTATAAACTATAATACAATACAGGGGGCGCCAGTGTAAAAAAAACTGCCATTATGTCCTTAGGCGTGACACTTCACCTACATTGCATAGTAACAAAGTGGAGTGAGGGTGGTGGTCGGAGGGGCCAATAGCGCAGCCTGGCAGCCTGGCTTTTGTCAGTCTGCCCCAGGGCAGCTGTGGTTACAATAATAGCACCACCACAGAGTGTAATCTGTAAAGCCCTTTGGGTGTCATGAAAGGCGCTATAAAAATGCAGTGATTAATTAATTAACAATAATAGTAGGCCCTTTTTCCGGAGTCGCCTGGCTAGTTCTGGTTCTCTCCAAGTTGAGTTATGCTAAAATAAATCAATATCTACATATCATACAGCAGACAGCAAGGTACAGATGGATAATCACCGACAGCTTGTTAAGACCTTTATGATGACTTCATCGGAGGAAATTTATGTCTGAATAAAAGTAGGTATTTGTGGCTAATGCTAACCTAAGCGAAGTCTCAAAATAGAAAAAAAAAAACAACTTCATGAAAATACATGTAATGACAGGTTGATTTTTGCAAGATCATTCAGATTTTAGCGCTACTTTAACATCTCTAATTCATTTTCATTTCAATTAGCATTAGCTTCAACCAGGAGCCGGAACTGGAACTAGCCAAGCGACTTCATGAAAAGGGGCAATATTTTAATTTTGTACGTATTATTAAAACGAATTAGGCCTTCCAAGTTCACTAAACAATACATTTTGCTAGAATAGATTAAATAAGTATTTTAGGTGGTATACGCTTATCATGCACAGATTGACACGTGTAGCTACGGTGGCATATTACGGTGGCGTATTGCTCTCACTCCCCAAAATATTTTTCGGCTCATGATCGTGAAATGATCACGTTATTTCGTGATATGAAATTATCATTTCGTGATAAGCATTTATCACATTATTTCATTATATATTCACGTTATAACGTGAAAACATCAAGTAGGACCATGGTTTTACGTGATTTAATTATAAGATCAGCCAAGCCAGTCACACTCAGGGAATGATGGACATCTCTTGCTGTATACGCTTTTATTTCCTTCTTGGCATGAGGCACAGGCAAATATTAACATCTCTGGATGGATGGGATTCAAATAAGTATGTTGCCTATGGCAACGCTATGGAGGCGACTGAAATTGTTGAGGTTGTTCAGGCGGAAATTAAATAGCAAAAAGTATTCGCGGCGGATCCGCAGCGGAGGTTTGCCGAGATTCGTCGCAGATCCGCCGAACAGACAGTCCACCTGCACCCTCTCGGCGGATCCGCAACTAATCCGCCCAGCGGGGACGCAGCGGATCAGCGGCGTCTCCGCCGCAGACTTGCTGTGTCACTTGTCAGTAGTTTTAGCAGAACATTAATTAATTTTAATAATGGCAAATACAATGAACGATTTAACCATTTACTTGCAATTAAATCCGTGGACATCAGGTGGGTGATTCTTTTCACTACACCGATAACGTCGATATAAAGTCAAAGGCGCGTCCATGCAGCAGATCTGAACCGGGTTAGCTGCGGATCCGCTCATTAATACTACACAGATACCAACTGCAGTATTAAATACGTGTTCACTGTGCGTATATAAATTGATTTAGCCGCGGTTCCTCTGTGTGACAGCAGGCTGCCCAACGATTAGGATTAGTTGACAATCATTAAGCGAATACGGGACAAACACGCAGCGGATCCGCTGAGCGGACTGACTGTGGGGTGGACTTGGTGGACTGAGACCATAGACCGTATATATGAGTGGACTAAGCTATCCCGTTAGCCGCCGCATGTCAAACAGGAAGTGCTCCAGGAGGCTCTTCCGGCTCCTTCTCTCCCTTTTTCCCATTGACTTAGACTGAGAGCTTATCGCTCCTCTCTCTGTACCTGTTGCTGTGGCCTCGTTATTTTGGTCTTAAAATGTTCGTATGAACCCGCTCTACATGATCCTGAATTTTTTTCCGCTATTTTGTTCACCAAAAAAACCCTATTCATAACATAGAGCCTGCTCCAAATTTGCCCCTGTAGCTGTTAGCATCGCGAGCCTCATTTGAGCGGCGCTAAACGCTATGGGTGACGTCACGCTCACTTAGTCCACTTCGTTTATACGGGCTATGACTGAGACTGAATCCGCTGCGGATCCCTCTGCTCGTAGGGAAGCCCAGTCTGACGTGCTGGAAGTTGCTCTCTTCCTGCATGAGCAATTACACCATTACGGCATGTTGTATGGCTACAGATTCATGCATCTGAAATGCATCCAAGCTGGAGCGTGACTTGGCTGTGGCTGATCATACAGGCTAATGAAATCACGTAAAACCATACTTGACATTTTCACATTATAATGTGAATATATCATGAAATAACGTGATAAATTCATAACATGTAATAACCTGATAAATGCCTATCACGTAATAACGTGATCATTTCATATCAGTATTAACATGATAAATTCATGTTATAACCGTACGCCACCGTACCACCGTATGTAGAACTCTGAATTTAGTTTTATTAGTTTGCAACGTCTCTCAGGAAAAGCCAGAATGTCATGACAAATATTTGAATCTGATTGGTCAAAGTACTACAACAGCAGTACAAGCTGAAATCCATCTTCCTGTGCAAGATTATATCATGAATATTGTACTTAAAATGTACTTAAATGTAAAATGTACTTTAAAAGAAACACACTCATGAACTAAATTGTGTTTTGCAGAATGCTGGACTAAATGGTTTGATAGAGATGATCCCAGTGCATCAGGAGACTGGGAGACCCTAGAAAATCTTTACCTCGAAAACCCTGGGTTGATCTGCAACAGGCCTCTTCGTATTGAGGTCAAGACTGCATCTGGGCACAGTGTAGCTTCAACAGGGGACGTCATTTCAGTGTAAGGCTTTAAAGACATAGTCATTTTGGTGAATGAGTTATGTTGGGGGTTTTTTGTTTTGTTTTTTTGTTTTGAATCATTGAATTCTCTTCAACAGGTCAGACGCAAGCAACGGCTTTGTCTGTAAAAACTCTGAGCAACCATCAGGTTCACAGTGCCATGATTATAAAGTGCGTTTCCTCTGTCCTCAAGAATTTTGTCATCCCAAAGGTATGTACAGGAATAACTTTAAGTATAACAAAAGGGTTGGGAGAAATAATTTTTAGATAAAATTCAAATAAAACATTGTTTGAAGACTGATTGAATGATTGAAGATGCCCACTCTGTGTCTCTGTGCCATGCCCCCTCCCTCTTGTCACTTAGAGCCACAATCAGGAAAAGGCTTTCACATACATGCTAATGCTGATATAATCCCATCTGGTAGACTAATGCCAGGCACAGAAAAAAAAAGAAAATGCAAGAAGCCACTTGAATAAAGTAACTGTATTAAATACTCTTAGTTTAATCTTGTAGTTCTGCACAAAAAAGTAGCTACTCTTTTGATATGAATGGTAGTAAATGAATGATAAAACATTAAGATGCATCAATGCATTTTTCCTGCATTGGCTCATGAGTCTAGGAATTGTCAAATCTTGAGACACCCATAGATTCCCACCCCTAGTAACTAAACAAGCTTTTTCATTATTATTATTATTATTATTTTATTCTTCTGCCAGTGTGTTGGACCAAGTGGTTTGACCGAGACAATCCCAGTGGCATTGGAGACTTTGAACTCCTGTTTAACTTGAGAGCTGAAAATCCTGGACAAATCTGTGAACAGCCACTTTACATTGAAGTTCAGAACACGCTCACTAACTTGCCTGCTGACTTCACTGGACAGTCATTTCACATGTAGGTTCATTATTTATTATATTTTTTCCTACAAATAAGAACAAAATGACTAATTATAGCAATGTACATATTTTCAGATACAGCCCCACTGAAGGTTTTGCCTGCCGCAACTGTGACCAGAGAGAACGTCGCTGCCATGACTACAAGGTCCGCTTTGGCTGTCCATGTGATGTTTAGACACTTACCTGTCATTGTTGCATTAAACTATGATTACCAAATCCAGGCCACTGGCCTCAAGATATTACCTTGGGACAATGGAAATTAGCATTTGGCTGTAATCTGGTGTGTTTATTTAGGTTTAGGTTTAGGTTTATGTTGTATCATGTCTGTCTATTAACATGCAATCACATAATTGAATACATTATTTAAATATCTATATTGAGTAGAGTCTTCTCTTGTATCTGTTATTTGTACCAATAAGAATTTCAGGTATGATTCATATATATATATATATATATATATATATATATATATATATATATATATATATATATATATATAACTTCTGTAACTGAAAAAAGAGAGTTTCAAGTATATTGTATTATTCTATTGTGTATAGAAATCACTTTTCAAAATATGGGGGGTGTTATTGGGTTTTTGAGGAGTCTTTGCACCCCTGGTGGCCAACAGTGAAAAATTCCCCTTGTCCGTAATATGTTTTTTTGCTCGTAGTCATGCATTTAACTACCAAATTTGGTACAAATCCAATAATGTTGATGTTTCATGTCTAGGGGGCGCTATAGTGTAATTTTCCATATGCTTTATAGTGTTTTATATTCAGGCCGAGATCAGCATCAGTGATTCTAATTTCAGCTCGATCGGACTAAGTCTGTGCCAACGGGAGCAAATCTTGACATTGAATATTGTCTAAAATTTTGATAGAATTTTGCGGCTTCATCACACGTAAACTGTGACAGTTTTCAAAAAAATGGAGGTAACTTTTGAAGCTGCACTTCTCTAGATGATGTGCGGTGATTTTCAGCCCTGTGGGTGAAGCACCTTCAGAGGAGTTCGTTCAAACACAACATGAGTGAAAATGCAAACTCTGCATTTTGAAGATTTCAATCCAAGATGGCCGCCTTCTGGTTGGTCAGGGGGCGTGGCCATAATAATATTTTTTGTTTGTCTTCACGTGATGAATGTGTGTACTGAATTTCATGGCTCTACGAC
The DNA here is from genome assembly GCA_034769755.1 of Odontamblyopus lacepedii. Taxonomy (NCBI): domain Eukaryota; kingdom Metazoa; phylum Chordata; class Actinopteri; order Gobiiformes; family Gobiidae; genus Odontamblyopus; species Odontamblyopus lacepedii. The sequence goes on from CM068357.1 coordinate 40,616,501, forward strand.
AAAGTTGAGCTGGATCCCATAGGAGTGGGCGGAGCCTAATATTCGAGGTGTCGTATTATCTCCATTTTTTGATCCTCACGCATGAAACCTATATTTTCTCGAATGTCTCATCATTTCTGAACTTTTGGCAAAGGTTGGTGAGTTTCTGAACGTGTTTGGGGGGTCACATTTTATTTCAATCTGTAGGGGGCACTAATGTATGGGATCAATACAGGGTCATAAAAACGCACAGTTGTAATAAAGTTTTGCATCTGTGTAAGAGAAATTGTGTGTGTGCAATTACATTTTGTACCTGTAGAAATATTTTGTACATATGTGGGTGAAAAATGTGTACCCGTAGAAATATTGCGAGCATGTGCAAATAAATGTTGTACCTGTAGAAACATTTTGTACGTGTGGAGGGAATTTTGTAACTGTAGAAATATTTGGTGCGTGTGAGAAAAACAAAAGCATATGTGTACAAATATTTTGTACACATGTCCCTGCTCGCGACTCAAAAGTTCACGCTTGCGAAACTGATCTACAGATGTACGGATTTTTGACCCGAATTTTACTGCCACCTTAGGAGAGCCAATCAAAACATTGCTTACTGCAAACCAATCAGTGCTTCCCGAGGACTTGGGAACCCACCCACATCCTTTAACTCGGCCTCGGTAAAGTTCTGTTCCTGGTTGCTGCAGCAGAGATCGTGGGAGAGGTGAGCCGTGTCCCAATTCAGAAGGCTGCAGTATTAGTAGTAGTAGTAGTAGTAGTAGTAGTAGCAGTAGTAGTAGTAGTAGTAGTAGTAGCAGTAGCAGTAGTAGTAGTAGTAGTAGTAGCAGTAGTAGTAGTAGTAGTAGAAGCAGTAGTAGTAGTAGTAGTAGTAGTAGTAGTAGCAGTAGTAGTAGTAGCAGTAGAAGCAGTAGTAGTAGTAGTAGTAGTAGTAGTAGTAGTAGCAGTAGTAGTAGCAGTAGCAGTAGCAGTAGTAGTAGTAGTAGTAGCAGTAGCAGTAGTAGTAGTAGTAGTAGCAGTAGCAGTAGTAGTAGTAGTAGTAGTAGTAGTAGTAGTAGCAGCAGCAGTAGTAGTAGTAGTAGTAGTAGTAGTAGCAGTAGTAGCAGTAGTAGTAGTAGTAGTAGTATTTCAATTTCAATTCAATTCAATTTATTTTGTAGCGCCCAAAATCACAACAGCAGTTTCCTCTAAGGCCGTTCCAAGATATGGATGAGTAAAACATACACACAGACATATCAAAACAGGAATAAACAACATTCATGTAAAGCAGCAAATGAAACATTGTCCAGTCATCCCCTGTCCTTAGACCCTCCTTCTCAGCAAGGAAAAACTCCAAAAAACCCAGAGTCCTGGGAAAAAGAAGAAACCTCGGGGAGAACTACAGTGAAGGAGGGATCCACTCCCATGGACGGACAGGCTATAGATGTCCAGGCCCGTGGGCCAGTTCGGTAAGGCCACAGCTACCCAGGTGGGGAAGAGCAGGGCGAGGAGGAGGAGGAGAGGGGCGAGGAGGAGGAGCCAGGCGAAGAGGAGGAGCCAGGCGAGGAGGAGGAGCCAGGCGAGGAGGAGGAGCCAGGCGAGGAGGAGGAGAGAGGTCCAGCTGCCATCAGGCGCCTGAAAGAGTTCCACTCCACAGGGGGAGTGGGACAGGGGACAACATGTGAATAGCAATGAACAAACTACAGATGAGAACATAGTGAGTGATGCTGATGAGAAAATAGGAGGAAACAGAGGACAGTGCTCAGGTTGCCACACTTCCCCCAGCTTGTTATCTCCTGCGGCAGCTTATCTTAGTGACATCAACTAAGTAACCTGGTCATAAGCTATTCCGAAGAGGAAGGTTTTAAGCCTGGTCTTAAATAAAGAGACTGTGGAGCCTGTTTAACATCAACAGGGAGTTGATTCCATAACACAGGAGCTTGGTAACTGAAGGCTCTCCCCCCCACTGTACTTTTAGACACTCTAGGAACCACTAATAATCCTGCATTCTGAGAGCGAAGTGCTCTATTTGGCTGATAGGGGACAATGGCATCCTGAAGATATGATGGGGCCATATTGTTTAAGGCTTTGTATGTCAGGAGGAGAACTTTGAATTTAATTCTAAACTCGACAGGAAGCCAGTGAAGTGATTTTAACACAGGACTGATGTGATCACGTCTTTTAGTTCCTGTTAGGACTCTGGCCGCTGCATTTTGGACCAACTGGAAGCTTCTTAAAGTACCTTTAGTGCAGACGGTGAGCAGAGAATTACAGTAATCTAGTCTGGATGTAACAAATGCATGGATAAGTTTTTCGGCATCATTTTTAGGCAAAATTTTTCTGATTTTAGTTATGTTTCGCAGGTGAAAATATGCAGTTTTACAAGCTTGGTTTATATGAGCTGTGAATGAGAGATTTTGGTCAAATACGACTCCAAGGTTTTTACAGTAGAGCTAGAGGCTATACTCACATTGTCAAGTGAGATTATCTGGTCTGACAGAGAATCTCTCTGACCTTTAGGACCGACAACAATGACCTCTGTTTTTTCAGGGTTTAAGAGCAGGTAATTCAGGGTCATCCATGTTTTGATGTCCTTCACACAGGCACTGAGCTTATCGATTTGATCAGTCTGATTAGGTTTCATTGATAAGTACAGCTGAGTGTCATCAGCATAGCAGTGGAAATTAATGCCATGTTTTCTGATAATGTTACCTAATGGCAACATATACAGAGTAAACAGGATTGGACCAAGCACAGATCCTTGTGGAACACCGCAAGCTACTTTAGAGCAGGGAGAGGTGCACTGGTTTACACTAACAAACTGGTACCTATCTGATAGATAGGATTTAAACCATTTGAGGCGGTCCCTCTGACACCTATGTCACATTCTAACCTCTGCAGTAGAATGTTGTGATCAATGGTGTCAAGCGCTGCACTGAGGTCCAGTAGGACCAGGACTGAAGCCAGCCCGTTATCAGCAGCTAGTAGCAAATCATTTGTCACTTTAAGCAGAGCAGTTTCTGTGCTGTGGTGAGCTCTGAAACCAGACTGAAATTTTTCATATAAATTATTGCCCTGCAGATGGTGACAGAGCTGTTTCACCACAACTCGTTCCAGAATCTTTGAGAGAAATGGAAGATTCGAAATAGGTCTGTAGTTGGCTAGTTCATCAGGGTTTAAGCTAGGTTTTTTCAAAAGCGGTTTAATTACAGCATATTTAAAGGACTGAGGAACAAAGCCATTTTCTAATGACATATTTATTATGTTATGGATGGAACCTATTATTAAGTGGAGAGCTTCTTTGAGGAGTTTGACTGGAATAGGGTCGAGCAAACAAGTTGATGGTTTGGACGACATGATGACTGAGGTAATCTCCGCCTCATCGACAGGAGTAAATTTGTCTAATTCTGTTAGAGGATTTATGTGGGATATTGGTGTTACAGACTGGATTTGCTGAATTTGCTCGGGGCTGATTTTTGGAGTGGCTTCGTTGATCTTGTCTCTAATGGTTGTAATTTTGCGATCGAAGAATTCAAGAAAGTCATCACAACTGAACTTCGAAGGGAGAAGAGACTCAGGGGCAGTGTGTGAGTTTGTCAGCCTGGCTACAGTGCTGAACAGAAATCTGGGGTTGCTTTTGTTTACTTCTATTAGGTTTGAATAGTATCTGGTTTGTGCTTTTCGCAGAGCGGCCTTATAAGAGAGCAGGCAGAGCTTCCATGCCTTCAGAGACTGCTCGGAGCGCGAGCGGCGCCAGAGCTTCTCTGTGCGTCTTACGCGTTGTTTGAGTGATCGCAGTTCTGGAGTAAACCAAGGAGCCGGAGGTCTTGGTTTAATACTTTTCTGTTTTAGCGGAGCTGCAACATCGAGAGCAGATTTTAAGGTGAGCATTGTCCTATCAACAAACTGATCCATGATAATTGGATTAAAGTTGTTCTCATTGTCACATGGCATATCATTTAATACTGGCTCGATTATTTCTTTGAACTCGGCTACTGATTTTTCTGATATTGTTCTTTTCATTATAGTTTTCTCCTGCAGAGCTGGATAGTCTTTTAGTACGAATTGAAAGGTAATTAAAAAATGGTCAGAGAGTATAGGGTTTTGAGGAATTACAAGTAAATCATTAATCTCAATACCATAAGTTAGGACGAGATCAAGAGTGTGATTGTGACAATGAGTCGGCTTGTTCACACTCTGGGTAAAACCGACCCCATCCAGGAGAGCACCAAAAGCACTGCTGAGGCACTCACTGCTGTTATCAACATGAATGTTGAAATCTCCAACTATAACAATCCTTTCCCATTCCAAAACTAAACTTGAAATAAAGTCAGAAAACTCTGACAGAAACTCGGCATAAGGACCAGGAGGTCGGTAGATTGTTATGAATATAACAGCTTTTTGGTTTTTCCAGTTGGTGCACGTAATAGATAGTGCGAGGCTTTCAAAGGAGCGGAATGTATAATTAGATTTGAGGCTGAGAATTAGGCTGGAGTGAGAAATGACGGCCACACCGCCACCTCGACCAGTGCTCCTGGCACTTTGAAAGTTCACGTGACTTGGAGGTGTAGATTTGTTTAGTCTAACATAATCATTTTCCTGAAGCCATGTTTCAGTTAAAGCTAGAAGATCAATATTAAAGTCGCCAATTAATTCATTTCTTAAAAGAGATTTAGAGGAGAGGGACCTGATGTTTAGCAGTCCACATTTTACACACTTATCATTTTGTTTATTTGCGACACATGTATTTATTTTTATTAAGTTATGAGATCTGACGCCTTTCCTATCAGAGTTCAGTTGACTTTTATTTGTGCTTTTTACATGCTTAATTTGTTTATTTGCAACACAATTATTTATTTTTATTAAGTTATGAAACCTGACGCCTTTCCTATCAGACTTTAGTTGAGTTTTATTTGTGTTTTTTATACATTTATTTTGTTTAT